>BNST01002771.1:0-346479 GCA_019650275.1 Xylocarpus granatum
TTTTACTTGTAAAAGGATTTTAATGTTATTACTTGTGCATTGGCCAGTGTTCCCCTTCCATTGATTGGAATGGTTGCATGTGGGTTAGTTGCAACGCTTGGTCTAAAGTTGGCCAGAAAGAATTTCCCTTTTGAAATTGATGAAACTTATGGTCGTTTGTTTTTACTTGGGAGCACTACCTGTATGGCTGCTGCTAGTGCATATTTTTTGTACGTCTTAAGTGCAAAATTTTTGGAGCATCATGTTCATACTGCCTAACATCAGTTTTATTGTCATTCAGCTTGTTTTTCATCACCTTAAAGGTTTGCTTTTTATATTAAATTTTGTTCTTTTTTTTGCTGCTACTTATAGTTGATGCTATTTGATTCATAAATATTATGAAATGTTAATTTGTAGGAGTTCTGGTTGGAAGAGACACAAAAGATGGTGGTGTACAAGTATGTGTAGCGAGCTTGGTGATTGCTACTCTAAGCACCTCATATGGTTCTATTCAACCTCTGTCAAGGTTAATATATTTATTAACAGATAATTGCTTCTTTCTAGCACATCCGTCATCATTTTCAATTGGAATTTTCTATTTTCTTTAACAAATGAATACATGCTGCATATATTCATTCTTAGAGCTGCAGTGATTAACTTCCTGCCTTGACTTAGGCCACACGTCAATTTTTCTGTCCACTGAACTCATGAATCAACCTTGAGCTTGACTCAACTACATACTCCAACTCTTATCTATAGAAGTTTCAGTATATCAAATAAGGTCAAACCCTGTTGAGGCACTAGAAAAATGTTGACCACAATTTCTAGCGCTTTTCAAAAACATTTGCTTTCATCACCTTGCATGGACAGGTCAGAACTATTACTAAATTACACTGACCACTCACCCAATCTTGAAAGTGGAAAGGAATCAATCAACTGGCATACCTTGAATCTGGCCTGCAATCCTTTCTATCTTCTCTTAGGAAATTGATAGAAGAAGGGATTCCTGATTTAATTAGAAGTGGTACTTTTGATGGCAAACCAAGAACTTCTTTGACATCAACAAATTTTATTACGCTTTGTGACTTCCTTTGGCAAAGCTATTATTCCCTGCAATTCAGGGGACCTTTTTCCTACTTCTGTCCCAAGATACCTGGGCTAATGGATAACTGAACGCAAAAATTTCAATCTTTCATGATAAGTGTGTTTTGAGCATATCTTCTTGACAAATATAAAGTGTTTCTATATATTTTGGTCACATTCTACTTTATGTTAGATTGCATTAAACATGTGTGCCCTCCTGTTTCTGTTTCTTTAACTCTAATTTTTTCTATTTTTTTCATTAAGGTTGGTAAAATTTGTCCAAATTCTCTTTTACTTTTCTTTTCGAAATTAACAGCTTGGCTGAAGTTGACCTGCCATTTTTTGAAACTGAGAGAACAATGCTATCAAGTCCTTTCGCTCTATCTCTTTCAAAACATTTGCATGATATAGGAGCTAAAATGTATGGAGCCTTTTCGTGTTCGCATTGTTTAGAACAAAAACAGATACTTGCCCTCTCTTACACAAATCCCATAAAAATAGACAAGAGGCTGTTGTGCAGTGAGTTTGTTGTTCAGCCTTGTCTACCGTGTGATTGCCACTGTCAAGAATGCCAAAATTAATTATCAAACTTTAACATGCTACAATCGATATTAACATAAGTTCTTTGCCTTTTTAATAATAATAAAAGAAGATGTTTAAGGTTTCAATGATAAACAATGGTCAAGAACAATACATGTTCTCACTAAGCATTTTGCATATCATTAATAGTCTCTAAAATCACTGCTTAGCTCAGGATGACAAAATCTTGAACTAGTCATATCAATTAGTGAACTTTTTTTCTAATATGCGTGTCCCTCTCCCATCAATGGCCAATGCTTATCAGTATGCATGCAGCATTCTTGTCCGTATATTAGGCTTTCCATTTGTGAGAATATTTTGACATTATTTGCTTTTTGGCACCAATGCAGATGTTTGGAAGTGATGCAGTCAAGAAGTTGGACTATGTGGCATGCTTCCCTGGTGGATATAGAAAAGGAACCAAGATAGCCAAAGCATGTACAGAAGGTTTCCCAACATGGGTGATTAATGGTCAGGTGAGGAACGTTGTTTATTCTTAGCTGTATGAGTGGCTTTCTATTAGTGCCAAAAGTTTGTTAGGGTGTTTTTGCTGGTCTGGCCTAGGCTGGTAGACTCCTGTTATTGGCCAGATGTGATCCATATCTAATATTATGTTGAATCCTTCTGGTGCTTGAGATACACTTGGCAATATTTCTTGTTTGCTTTTCCCTTCTCTCTCCTTAGACCACAAAACTCGACATTTGACAGTCTGAGGTTGCGTGTCCAAAACAAGCAGGGAAAGAGAAAACATAAAAGACTCGTATCACCACTATTTAGACATTCTTTTGCAATTGGACATTTTGACTCTGTTCTAATCTATGAAGGTTTTCTGTGGAGAACAAGAACTGTCCGACCTGGCAGAGATATCTAAGTTTTCCGAATTCAGTCAGCCTAGTTAAGCTATTTCATTATACTGTTAATGCACGTACAATCTATAGGATTATCTTGTATGAAATTAGGTGCGCTCAATATTTATGTGGAGTGCCATGCGCTTTTTGTAAGAAGATTTGGTAAGTAGCAATATTTGTGCCATTTGAACAAGTTATGATTCTGCAAGCTATCATTATTACCTAACCAGGAGCAAGTAATATTTAGAATGGAGGATTGCAGGGCTTTACCCTGGAGGGAGCTCTTTCAGTTGTTTTCAAACCTCATCCGATGTGGGACTTCAAGTATGACTCCCATGTGGCCCAAGTGCTTTATCCAACAAGACCATATCCATCAAAGATTTGGACTCCTTGGTTGCTGTGTTGGAATTCTTTGAGTGGACGACCAAGTAAACGTGCAGGCAACAGTTCTACTTCATTTAAAAAATCTCCATCATTAGGTGATAGTCGCTTTCATATTTGGATAATATTAATAAGCCAAGTAATAGGTTACGCACTCACCTATCAAAACGACACCTTTACATCCCACCAAATGGACGGTCCAGATGAAGCAATCAAATTTAGAAGAGCGTAACAGACGGCAGAGGGAGTGATCCACGCGCGTTGTCTGATTCAGAAACGAAGGAAGATGCTTAGAATATCCTCTGTTTGGTTTCCCTGTTCTCTACCCTCCAATACCAGAATCCAATCCAATAATTATGTTGTCCATTTCTACATAATTATTGTTTAGGGAAACTAACATTCAGCTACCTTATATTTACCATAATTGCATTTTGGGCCCCGCAACTATTAAAATATTATTTGTCATTAGTTATTACAGGTAATTTTTATAACAAAATTTAATTTTAACTATTAATAAATTTATGTAATGAAAGGTAGGTTGATTTTTATTGTTACTGTGTCAGAAATTGAAGAGAATTTATTTAAATTATCTTGTTGCCCTTCTTTATATTTTAGTGTAGGATAAAAGTAGTATTTTTAAATTTATAGGGACACAATGATTAATTATTATAAATGAGGGGTAGTTACTGTTATTTTCCCTCGTTTTTATCATTAAGTCCCTCCCTCGCCATTTGCTTATTAAGCGTCAAAGAAAGAAAAAAAACGGAGACAAGAAAGAAACATGAGCTCTCACGTTATATCCGAGTCTGAACAGGAACAACTCATCGAGAAGCTTGATATTTTCAGGATTCGAGGCAGAGACAAACACGGCCGCAAGATCCTTCGCATCGTCGGAAAATTCTTGCCTGGTAATCAATCATTGTTCGGTATTATTATATCTTTTTCTCGTGTTATTTTCTTCTCTCTTACGTTTGTTTTGATGATCAGCTCGGATTTTGAGCGTTCAAGTTTTGAACAACTATTTGGCGGAGAGGATTTTCCCCAGACTGGCGAAAAAGCCGTTCTCCGTGTTGTACGTTCACACCGGAGTTCAAAGAAGCGAGAATTTTCCTGGAATCTCCGCTTTACGGTCAGTTTACGATGCGATTCCCGGAAATGTGAAGGAAAATCTGCAGGCGGTGTATTTTGTTCATCCGGGTTTGCAGGCTCGTCTCTTCCTCGCCACCTTCGGCCGCCTTTTCTTCGATGGAGGGTACGGTTAATCAAAACGGATCGTTTCATTGATTACTTTCTTTAAGTCTTGTATTAATGGATCGTACGAGGGAATTGACCTTGATTATCAAGCATTCTAAGCTAATTTTTGGGATTAAAATTAAATCTACGTTCGTAAAGAATTATTCTTGTGTGTAGCAGGCTGTACGGTAAGCTGAGGTATGTGAACAGGCTTGATTACCTGTGGGAGCACGTGAGAAGAAACGAGATCGAGATTCCAGAATTTGTGATGGATCATGATGAGGATTTGGAGTACCGTCCGATGATGGATTACGGATTGGAGAGTGACCATCCCAGAGTCTACGGTGCACCCGCAGTGGATTCCCCCGCTCTTTCAATTTACTCCATGAGGTGTATCTCCTAAGGATTCCATCGTGGTCCCGTGGGACTTTAGGTGGGCCTTGCCTTCCTCTCCGAAAGGAGAAGCTTCGGTTTGTTGGGATATTTTTAAATGTGTGAATAGTATAAAGATGATGTGATTTGCCAATTTTGCACCTATTAATTAAAGATTCTATCTTTTTTTTTATTTAATAAAATAATAATTTATAATAAATAATTTAAATAGTATATTTTAATTTTTTAATTTATATTTTTAAATATAAAATTAATTTAAATTATTTATTATTAAATATTTTTAATTAAAATTAAAGGAAGAAAAGATGAAGAGGAGATTTTAATTAATTAAGGCGGCGGGGCACAGTCAATGGGTTGGCGAGGTGGAGATCACATGTTCAGCGGAGATCACAGTATTAAAATAATTTGATAATACCGTGGAAGTAAAAATTTAATTCTTAGGACAAAATTTAAAACGTGTTGGGTTGGCCAACTCATTGTTCCACTTTGGAAAGTGCTTCCAACTTCATCAGAAGCAATGAGACCTTGGAACACTCTTCGTACAAAAGAATCTCTTCTGCATCTTTTGCAAAAGAAAAATCAACTGAATTCCAACTTAATCGCTTTTCGGTAAGCACTTTTCGTACCAAAAGGTTTTCCTGCCAGAGAAAAAGAAGTTTGGATGTTCGCAGGCATCGCTTGTGTTAACACGTAGTGATGCAGGTGCCTATATTTGGAAGTTTGAAATGAGTAAGCTTTAGAGTAACGAAGGAAAACCACTCCATGGTACACACAGGCCACTCACAACTGAAAATCACAATACCTGTCCCCCCAAAACTTTCAAGAATCTTTTTCGTGCGGCAGCAAGAACCTTCACAATAGTCAACCAGCAGGATATGGTAGGAGTTCAGTTTTCAAGCAATACCAACAGCACAGAGAAGTTTACACAAGACAAGGAAAAGAGGATTGAAGATCGCCATATTGAAGTCAGATATGGAACTTTTTGACTACCCTTCCTGTGAACTAAAGGATTCTGATATCTTACTCCCAGTCTTAGAATGAATTCCTGATGCGCAGTTTTTGCATAATTAGCATGAAATCTTCTAATGAATGCCAGACAAGCTAAAGGAATTGAGGCGACAGTGTTACCAACTATCCTTTTGCGATCATCAACTCTGTAATACAATAGACTTCGAGGAGGCAGTTGACCACGACCCGCCCTACCTGACTCTTGATAAAAGGGTTCCATTGACTTTGGAATATTAAAGTGGCAAACCATTCTGACATCTTTTCTGTCCATGCCCTAGAAATAGAGATCAAATGCCTTTGGAGGCATATGATGTCTGCTTATAGTATCCGCCAGCAATAGAATGTGTAGAAAATCATTTGTCTGAAATTCATCAAAATCTTATAAGAATTTTTGTTGCCTACCATTCCCAAGGAATACCATTAGCTCAATAACTGTGCACGAACCAGGACAGCTCGAAAGCAGAAGAATGACCAAAGAAAAGCATCACAATCTCAGGTCAACATTAGGTACTGGAACAAGAAAAACTAGAAGGTGCAACGTAAAGCACCTTTCAGGATATATATATATATATATATAACGATCATCATACACACCAATTTCTCCTGTCATATAGTTTTTTGTTTAAAGGTGAGTTAAAACACTGCAATTGAATGCATGAGTACAAACCTGTGGGCAAGCTATTTCCATTGTTAGCAACTAGGAAGCACATTGTAAGTGAACAGACAAGCCAGATTCAACCATACCCGAAAGCCACTGTAGCCACAACAGCTTGTATCATTGAAAAAATCCAATAATCTAAAACACAACTTCGCATTTTATCGTTCAACCCTGCTTGATAAGCTGCAGGTGCACCACAGTGAGAATAACTTGTTATTGGAAAGATTCAAGTTTCATAAGGAAAGAAAACGATTAAAGAACATTCTGTTACCAGCACAATTTTTAGAAAGATTATGTGATTGGATCGTGTAATTAGTCTTGTCTAAATTTTACTATTAATACCAAATCTTATATTGATCCCTCAAATTCTATAAACTGTTGAGTGAAAGTATAGCTATGGCTCATTCTCAAATGTGATGTTAGTTCACAATTCCTTTGTTTTCTCTTAGGACGGCGATGGATGCAAACAAAATGGTTAGGATCAAATAGCTGACTTAGTTTCAATTATAAGTGGGAAGACTCGGCTGACATACATCTGACCATATGTTGCTCGTAGTTTAAGTGTTAATTAGGTGCATTAGTGTGTTTTCCTTCTCTAGCCACCTATTTCATTGGAGTCCAGTATTTGGATGTTTAACTAATGGGAGTAGCCGTGATATGACTAGGAATCCCAGTATTAGAGAGCAAGGTCATGCCATCATTCAAGACAGAGCAAGTAACTAACGACGTGCATTAACATATGAAATATAAACAGATAAAAGAAAATCGAAATTAGAACCAAAAATAAATAAATAAATAAATAAATAAATTAATTAAAAATTAAAATTTATCCATCAAAAAATAATAATTAAAAATTTATTAAAATCTGAGAACGGGCGTGGAAGTTCCGAGCGTGACCTCACAGATGAATCATCCTTTCTGAACATGACAGTAGGCGGAGCATCTTCAGCAGCAGCAGTCTACGCATTATCAAAAAATTTAATGCTGTTCTGATGGCATCCGGGGAATTCATTAGATAAAACCATACTTATCCATGGCATGGAACTTATGATCAAAGTAAATACTTTCATCAAATTCCCCTGTCACGCATCAACGTAATAGCAATCCGATCAGAAACAGCTACTTTCTCGGGAAAGTTTACCCCCCTTTTGTTAACCACAGCCTGATCGGTTTCTTCCTTGTCTCCAAGTTTCTTTACAAGTTAATCCGGCAAATTCAAAGGAACGGATAATTCCTCAGGCTTGTTTTGATAAAATCCATAGGAGCCAACAAATGGAAGAAGCCAACCTGAAATCCTAAATCATTCTCAAGTACAGAAATAATACGTAACATATCTACAAGTTGCATATTGCAAGGAACTTCAGAATATATCTTATGGAAAACGTATCCGTGAATATTTTACTGCATTTAGGAATGAACGAAGCAATATGTGTTCCTAGGACAGACATATTCACTTGGCAATTCCGACTAAGGATGAGACAATAAGTTAGGTGTAAGCATAGATCAACAAGTCAAATGGAATGAAAATTTGAGCAATAACAAGTGAAACAAAAACAACAATACTTGCATTCCGAGACATACCTAGGTAGCTGTGAGTCTACCTCAAGAATGCTGGCGGCAGCCAGAACATTCCGTAGTAGCCTACCAAATTCAAGAGCGCGTTAGCCTTCCGGCCCTTCCCATCTTCTGTGTTGAAGATTCCACCTCGCCAACCAGGGTAAACATTACTATATTCATTAAAGATCGCATCAGAGAAATAAATACTATTTCGCTTTGATCCTGGAAACTCATTTGCCGAAAAAGAAAAACCTCAAACATCGCCAACGGTTCAAATCCATCCCTGATTTCAACCCATCGGCCATTTTCTTCATCCCGCTCGAAGACAAGCTGTTCAACCGGGTACCGTATATGTATAACTTCATCAATCCCCTCAATACTAGGTCTGGGGTATTCGGGAACTCCGTACTTGACAATCAAATACAGATCCTGATTTAACTTCATCAAAAGCTTGAAACACTCATGATTCAATCGACAGCTATTGTAATACCATCGCCGTTGACAGCACAGAATTTTTGGTTATAAAATGCTATGCCTACGAAAAAAAAACACCTAAATCATTGCATTTGTCGTCTCCTTGCTGCCAAATAGCAAGTCTTCCCCCAGTGCAGCGCCATAACTTCATTATACTCATCACAATCAACTACCTTCTCACATAAGCTATCATTCCGGTTATTGATCAATGAATATCACCATCGAAATTAAAGCTAATAACTAAATCAAGTTCATAAAGCTTTACTTATTTCGGTTAGCTCATAATCCAGTAATTTCAAAGTCCTGGGCAACCTCTGTGACAAGCCTGAAAATACGGATTTAGTCAGCGTATCCTTAGCTCGGACACAACCATTCTCTGACTCCACAACGCTCAGGACCCATGTAGGAGCAACTTCGTTTGGCTCAGAAAATTCATCAACAGGTCGGATAGCGTAGATTCTAGACACAGTTGATAGTTGGCTGTCGTCATGAGAGTAAAGCAAACTGGGTAGGGAAATTGTGAGAGCTCTGTGTTCAAATGAGCAGCGCGGGGTGGAGTAAGGAGTAAAAATATAAATTTCTTACAAACAGCTCGAAAACGAAAATTGTTCCGCTGGCTCGCAGTAAGGCATCTGGGAGTTCAGACAAGTTAGGGTTAGGTGTTGTCATGACAGGACAAACAATGGATTACTTTTAACCCTTTATGAATGGAGAATGAAGAAGAAGCTAGGTTTGCTTTATAGGGAAGCCATGCTGCCATGGTGGTTCAAAACCAAAGAACAGCACGCCATGTTGATTCACAGTTATGCTTGCATCGCAAACATAAGCAGTTGATGGTTTCAAACATTTTTGTGTGATTTTCGAAGTGAATACTAGATATTGCAATCATTTAAATTTAAGTTACAGATGCACATTTTTGAAGAAAGAGCAAACAAACTATCCTTGCCTTGTATCTCGTCCCATCCCCGGTGCTCTTCAGCCAACTTACAAACGTAAAAGCCTAAAGGAGGAGGAGAGGAGGAGGAGGAATTTCATTGTTGTGATGTTGGCTGTGAAGTCTGAGATTGAGAAGATCTTATAAACAGTACCAAGAACATGCTATCAGATGATTTGACCAAAGACCTGAACCATCTCTTGGTTTTAGTTGTGGACCGGCTACTTCTGTAATTTGCAATGACTCGCAACCCAGAATTATAGCATCACCGAATATGCCTACAGCATAAAATTTCTTATCACTATCAACAATATCATCAGGATAAAAAAATTCAGGATGATAAACAATTTCAATCCAGAGCGCCCCATTCATTCTTCTCCAGAATGCAAGTTTTTTCATGTCATTTATACCGTAAATGGCCATAACCGTAAACATTTCGTCTTCCTCATCAAAACAACAAGAAGCAACCACTTTATGAAAATAGAGACCTTCCATTGGATCAAACTCAATATCTTCTAGGGTTAGCCACAACTTCAAACCCGCGTGCTTTAGTTATTTCTTCAACTTGATAATCTAGCAAATTCGAAGTCTTCCGAAGCCTACCCGTAGGAAGAGAAATTCAGTGAGGGGATACCCGATCTGGACTTTTCCAGATGCGGTCTTCTCAATTTTAACAACCCAAGTTTTTCTGCATCTTCGTATGCAATAATGTATATTTCATTACTAGGTCGGGTAGCGAAAATAGTGGATTGTGTGAGCAAAAGGAGGCTGTTGTTTGAGCTTTACGGGCAGGGAATTGTGAAGAATGAATGTTGAGGTGGGAGTTTCGGACGAGGACAAGCTGAAGATTGAAATATTTACAAACGGCTCGGAAACGATCCATGTCACTCCTGTCGAGAAATTCCAGGATTGTTTCGAGTAGCTTTTCTCGCAGACTATTCCAGTCGGTTTGGCTTCCTTTTCCTGGTTGGCAACAGGGAAAAAATTGACGTTATCATGGATGCCACTGATAAAAACTTATTACGGAACAAGAAGACGACGAAGAAGAAGATTAGAAGTCGTGTGGTTTCGTGACAAATTTGGTGAATACTTGACCGGGTTTATCCTTCTTGTTCCCATGGGTTAAGAAATGCACTATGGAATAGGGGTAATTTTGGAATAAGAGAAAATTTTCACTTGTCAGTCAACGGCTTGATAATATAAACAAATTAGATTAAGAAGTTGTCATGTTAACTAGTAAATAAGTAATTGTACGAGGAAGTGAATATTGTGAGAGTAATGCTGTCGAAATTCCATTGAAAACCTTTGTCCATGTCCCATCCATCGATTAAAGCTTAAAATTCAACGTGAAATTAGTAACACTTGATTTCATAGAAGACTAATGAAAGTTCAATAATTGAAATGATGAACAAAGGCACGAAAATTCTGTCGGATTGGCGTTTGTAAGTGTGTAGGGGCCTCCTTTCTTCTTGTCAGCTTAGTAGTAGTGACTTTCGTTTAAGCATGCTGTGAATTAGAGCTAGTGATGTTCAATCAAGCTTGTTCACACCTCGCAATCACATCTCCCCTTAATCAAACCTCTCTTATCTTTTGCATCACCGACTTTGAGTGAAGGCGAGAGGGGAATAGGCTAAATGGATCATCATCACTGCTGAAATAAGCAACACTAATGAATGCATGGTAGCACAAGAATTGCATATGGGTTTTTGGCATGAAATGATTTATCTTTTGTATGTAAAGAAATGAAATGACAATTAGTTAAGTCAATATAGTAAGCTAACGACATGTCAACTGTCGTTGGTCACAGCTAAGAATTAATAAGCAACTTACAGTTTACTTCATGTATGGTCGTGTCATTTTCAGAAAGTTTATTGGCATCAAAATCTATAATCACTTTGCCAATCCTTGGTATGATGTTCATTAACATTAATATCTCTTACTAATGTGATACTGAAATCACATTCAGTTCTTCCATTGGTTTGGCTGTGTCTTCATATGCATTTATGTTATCAAACCAAGCAAAGTGATCAAAAACAAAAAGGGTACCGATTTTGTTTGATACCCTTGAACTAGAGCTTGTCATCTATTCGTAAAGTGAAAAGAATAAGTGAATGACAAGTCAACCATAAGCACTTTTAGTATAAGCACTTCTAAATTGTTGAATTTTGCAAGAAAATACAATCATTCTATTCATGAAACCGAAGTTCTTTGCAATTTCATGTCAAATTTCACGAAATTTCAAAAATAAGCATACAATAAAAATAACATTGTATGTAGCAAAGGTAGGGTCTTAAGTGCAAACAAGTCATAGTTCTAGCTATCAAAATTATTCCTCCAAACACAAATTTGATTGGCCCATCTTCTTTTCTTCCTTTTGACCATCAACATCCTACTAAATAAAGGAATTGGCTCGCCTTGCATTCATCTTTTCTTTCCCCCATTTTCAATGCCCTCATCCTCTTTCCCTTTCCCACGAAAGTTGATGCCATCTTTCTGCTATTGCGAGCTTGTCGACACTGCCTAGTTTTTGTCATTTATACCAAAAAATATCGAAAGTGAACAGGCAAGTTAGGCGGATTACACGATCACTAGTGCAAAATTTGTCGTTTTATATATGTCACATCATATATACCTTAGAATTTGATTAAACGACAATTGGGCAAAACACTTTGATGGGATTAGTTACGGTACGGTACATTCATGTAATTTAAAAATTTTTTAAACTTAAAATCAAAGATAAGAATTTGAACATTAAAATTTTAATTTTATTTCATGTTCTTACAGGAGTGATTTTCAATTATAAAATTAAAATAAATTTAAATATAACAATGTATAAATATACCGGAGACAAACTTCACTTGGGTATGTAAGAATGCGTTACTCTCATTTAAGAGATTATACACACTCTGACGCTGTGTCTGTTGAAATGCAATAGACATCAAACTAGCAATATCAAGCTTCATTCTTACAATATTGTGTGTTGTATCATACAGACTACGATTTACATCGTAGAACAAGTATTTATAACATATAATTAGTAATAAATATTCTCATAAATCATACCTCTATTCTATATTTCAACATTTGTGTGTTCCCCGTGAACTCGTTCCCGTTTTATTTCCATTTCCTATTTCCTAAAAACGGGAAAAAAAAGATTTCAACTTTTCAAATATCAAGTTTTCTGAAGCATGAATGAAGATGTAGTGTTGGATAATACTTACGTTCAACCAAGAAGGAGGTGGCCAAAAAATCTTGGAATAGTTCGGAAAAGCTGCGAGCGGTCCAACGGTGCCGTTGTTCATGTCATAGATTCCGGCATACCATCCGGGGAATTTGTGATAAGAATTAATGAACATGGTATCAGAGAAGTAAACACAATTTTCCTTGCACGCAGGAAATTCTTTGACAGAAATAGTGAACGAACAATCATTGTCCAAAAACAAAGCTGTATCCTTCAATCCATCAATGACCCGCACCCACTGGTTTTCTTCTTCATCAAGCTTAAAAAGGTTCAAACGTACTGGGTAAAAATATTCAGCATTAGAAATTTCCTCCTCCTCTAAATCTTCACAAAAGATTTGCTTAACAACTAGAAGCAAATCCCGGTTTGTTTTGGTTAAATATTTAAACCCAGAGCCATTAATCTTTGGCTCAGCAGCCACGACTTCTGTGGCATTCAAAGATTTAGGGTCTACACTGACCGTAACTCCTGTCTTGTTCAAAGCATAAAATTTTCCATTGTAATAAGCGACATCTTCAAGATAAACCTCACCGTCACCAACGGCGATTTCAGTCCAATTCGTGTCGCCTTTTCGCCAAATGCCAAGTTTTTTCATTGAATATATAGCCATAATTGCAAACCTGTTATCTTTGTCATCAAAGCAGGGAGAAACAGCAACTTTCTGAACAAAATAAGCTCTCCGTTCGCCGAACTCGACTTCAGGATCTTTTCGTTTGCGGTCACCAACTAACCCCAAATCATAAGCTACAGCAATTTCCTTAACACGATGATCCAGCAAGTTCAGAGATTGCGGTAAGTTGTTCAAGCCTGTAAACGACTTCCTGTGAGCGGATCCTTGACTATAACGTGTCCGGATTTTGCCTCTTCCACATTCACCAACCACATGTTTGTAGTTTTGGGTGTAAGCGACATTTCGCTAAGGGGTTGAATGGCGTAAAAAGTGGACTGTTTCAGAGAAAGTTCGTCGAAATGGCAAATTTCGGAGCTTACTGGAGAAGGAATACTGAGAGTTACGTTTGGAGACAAGGGTTTCTGGGGCGATGGAATTGTGTGTCGAAACTTGTTACAAACTGCTCGGAGAAGAAGAGTTTCGCTTCTGTTGAGGTGTTTTGTGATGGAGAAAATCAAATCTTTTGGGAGATTTGTCCAATCAGGATTGGTTTTTTCCATGGCTCGCAAAGAAAATTTCCACTCTAAGCTTAGAAGAAGAGGATTGAGAACAATTCAGATGAGGGTTTATGGGAAGTTTCCAGGCTTGCTTAACAGAGTTTTATAATGCAATGATTTATGCTATAATGGCAATTTTGGTAAAATAAATTGATGGATTAAGATCGTGGAAAGTGGGTTAAAGAAAAAAGATAGGAAATTAGGGAATCTAATAGTGGGAATAGGATATTTAGTTGTCTCATGTGGCAGCCTTAGCTAGTGAGATAAATAATTTCATCCTTGTAGGGGCCGCCTTCTCTTGTCGCCTTAGGGTTTTTTCATGACTTATGCAGCAAATGAATTATACCTGAGTGATGTTAAATCATGCATTCTCCACCCATCACATCCTCCCATGCTCTCGCTTGTGTATAAAATTTGAGCTGTTATTGCTTGTTTGTGACGCGGGATTGCATAGTACATAATCATGAAGTATTATGAAAACTTTTTGCCAATTGCAAAGTTTATTTGTATTTATTTGGCTTTCAACGAGAGATTGTACTGGACAAAATGCACTCAGAAACGCACTAACATGATCCCTGAGTGTGCTTCCTATTTTCTGTACAAGTCTCTTGTATTTTCTTGTTACAGGTCACTTCATGTTGATGTTTTTGATCGAGTAATTGAGTTTTCAAATAGGTTCGTCAGAGATTTTTTTGGGAAGTTTTGCTGTCTTCATCCTTGTAGTGAAGGTTCAAGATAGAGATTACCCACTTTCCATGGGGGAGCAGCTGAAAGACTGATGGATCTGAAAAGAGATGAAATGGCATGTTGGCTAAAAGCACACAGAATTGACACTTGCAGAGGACAGATGAATCATAAGGTTTTGTATTTAGAATCATTCTTGTTCAAGACAATTGATCGAAAGTGAAAAGGAAGATCGGTAAAGAGTAAATAAAGGGGATAGCTCTTCCAAATTCACGGCCAAATAGGCATGAAATCACATATAAATTGACAACCCGCATATCGTAATGATTTCCACATTGGTATTATTATTAACATTTTGGTAGCCAAGCTGTAATTAAGTTACTGTTTTGCACTTTCTTACGTCAAAAGATGCGGCCGTCGAGACGCCACACTTTCAGCTCATACAAAAGCTACAACTTTATGTGCAACAAGCTGGCACATATTATTGAAATTACTGCTAAGATAGAGATTTGCTCTGTATTATCGAGGCATACTTGGTATAAATTTACGGCAACAATCAATCTCTAATTGATCAAGCAACCTCAGCCAGCCGACTAAAATTTACAGGTTTGACGAATCTTTCATATCCTCCAAAGAGACTTAGTGCTACCAATTGGGAAGTTCTCTGAGTTGGATGGAATCGGTCCCAGAATAAATACGCATCACGCGTTTCACAAAGATTTGCAGCCGTTTGATTGCATGGATAAGTTGCGTCCCCGCAGCAAGCACTTTCTGTTTCCTTGAGGCCTGTGAAATTGTTCGGAATTATTATAGTTGCTTTCTTAGTGGTAAATAACTTGAGGATGATAATTAATTACCAAAGGCCAAAGGGTCTTGAATGAGAGTCACGGTCAATTCAACTGAATTTCCAAGAGAGTACTCCATTCCTTTGAGTTCCGAGCTCAGTTGTTGTAAGAGATTCTCAGTTGCATTGTGGAATTTTATAGCAAAATCGTTTGCGTCATTAAGACAGTCACCACCATTGTAATAACGCTCAGCTGGACAGCAACCGACTGGTGGAACGCTTATTATGCCGAATTTTCGGGCTCCCAGATCGTATAGACACTGCATAATACCCATTAAGGATCCAATTTCCTTTTTCAATAGAAAAAGAAAAATAATATAAATTAAAGATGGAGGAATTAACCTTTAAATGGCTGTGGTAGGTGGACTGGAGGGTGGCCAAGAACTCGGAGGATAAAACTCCCCCGGAACGCTGCGTTTCAAAGATATCGTTGCTTCCACAACTAATTATAAACAATGATTTGGAAAGCATAGTACAAGTGGTTTCTGTTCCTTCCGCCTTTGTGATATTGGCATGGACAGTTGAAAATAGCTTGATCTGCTCTTTCAATGACATAGAATTGTTCTGTAATCGCGTAGCAAAGAGGTGTCATTGTCAAACCTTGTTGCTTTCATGAACACTCATAATTAGCATTGTTTACATTCAAAGAGTTATGTCTGCTACTTCTCTATCGTTTCACGTTGAGTTTTTTTTTAAATAAAAATTAATGGTGGTTTCTGGAATTTTCTAGCTTACAAATTGAAGTCCGGTACTGTCGAGAATTCCAGACCCTCCCGAAGCAAAGTTAGCACCTCGAAGAATACTTTTCTCGAAACTTGATGAATCGTTCAGAAGAGCCAAAAATGGCGGCGGACTACTCGCATAACCGAACAGCTTCACTGTTTCCATCAAACATTAAAAAGACAAAGAACAAACAAAGAATCATTTGAACTACAGATGATCAGGCAGTAGTACTAGTAGCGATTAAATTGTGCACTTATATACCAATTTCGTCGGCTGTGTTATAGCCATTGCTAAACCTTCCAGTTGGTATAGAGTGAGGGTAATCGATTCCATTAGGAGGGAAATTTGCCTTGATTTCTTGGCTCACTTTCAAGAAATTGTTAGTGCCCACGTCCAAAGTTGAGTCACCGAATAAGAATACTGCTGCTGGCATATCTACACTCGCAGAATACTGCAAGACTACCATGAACACACAAGGTAATAACCACGAATCTGCGAACTTGTTTGCCATGAGAAAAACTAAATAGACCAAGTTTTGATTGCTTGATATCTCTGATTTTCACTTACGCTTTCGGTAGCCCAATTTATAACACAAATGTGAAGAATTAACAAAAGGTAGGGATGATTCTGTCATTGTTGGTTCCAACCTGTAATTAATTAACCTAGGACCTCGGCGGATAGCCCTAGTTGTAATAGTACCATGATCATTTTAACTAGCTTGTTCGATGCTCCAGACAAATGCATGTGTTCTTGCACAAGCTATTGTAATTAATTAAGTAAGCAATATTCCTTTAGTATTAATCCCATCGAAGACATAAAATCTTTAAACTGAATATCCTATGAAACATCATCAACAGCGACATACATTTAGTGTTTTGTTTTTTTTTCTTCATTCTCACAATATTTTTTTAAAATTTTTTAACAATTTTTTCAAATTATAATTAATATATTTTAAATTAAATAATTTTTAGATAATTTTTAAAAATTTAAATATATTAATAATATTTTATAATTTTAAAAATTATTATTTTTAAATAATTTTTTAACCTTATTGGTGGAAAGATTTCGAGGCGACGCGTGCAACCTTGTGGAAATCGTCTTTTGTTGAGATCTTGTCAATGTAATTGAAGTCATAGTTGTGAACGATAACGATGTCGGCTGTTGTCGGCATGCTGTTGAAACTCCTCTCGTATTTTTCCCATATGGCCTAGAGCGGTGAATTGTTGGTCCCCTTTGTAACTTGCCATTTTGTTTGTTTGTGTTACAAATTAATCAAGTCAAGTAATTAATTTGTCGTTCGGGGTGCAATGCGTTGTTTCACTTGACATTTGAAATAAAATTATTTTATTACGATAATTTTAATATGGTGGGGTCAGTGGGACCCACACGATATGTGAAGAGTTAAGTGTGTTGACTTTTTGGTTTGACCTGTTAAAAATATACGGTTGATTGTTGGATGTGCAATTACTGATCTATACCTAATCCATTAACTAAGGAGCCCATAAGCCCAATTATTAAGAACAAATATAAAATAATGAAAATCATTTGGTGCAGCAGGATCTAGAATGTTCTGATTGCGCTTAGAATGCGCCATGCGTACATGTGGTAGTTTCAGATTTGGCCGCTCATACTCCCCGTGAAGAATTCCGTCTCTGTTTCTTTCTCTCTTCTGATGATTGGTTTCGTTTTAGCTGAATCGGGTTATTATTATCTGTTTTTTTTTCCGTCACTTTCTCGAGAAAGCAGTAAAAAGAAAAAAAGAGTTTGAACAAAAGAAGAACAAAACACTCAGAGAAACATTTTCTTATCTAATCATCTGATGCAGCAACAACAGAGGCAACAGTAGCAATTACTGTTTCTGTCAGTTAAATGCTCTGATGCTAATTCTTCAATTTGACGACCATGTTGTCAGCTGATTGTCGCCCCGTCCGCGACTCATGTGGTCGAGTTGTCGACCGATGCTACCGTTTATTTCCTTGCCTCTCGGATCCAGGTGCGTGTTTTTTGTAATTTATTCTATTGTGATATTCTGTTTGGTTCCCCATAGAAACTGTAGGAAAATGGAAATGGAAATTCGTCTTCTTAAGTTGTAAGTAACTTTTTTTGTTGTGTTTTGAGCTTCTGAAAGACAGAAATGTTGACCTTCGTAGGTGTAGTGTAATTCATTTTATTTCGAATTTTGTTTTGATTTAAGTATATATCAGTGCAACTTTCTGTTTGGTTTTCGATAAAATCTGAAGGAAAGCGGAAAATAGAAAAATTGTCTTTGTGGTTAATAACTCATTGAACTTCCGCGATGAGAATAATCCTTTGTTTCTTCGAAATGTAAAAAATGCCTTTTTTGCATGTAGTTCATTCTAGTTTACAGTCTTTTTTTTCGTTGGTTCTTGTATATTAATTGGGGCTTTTGATTGTTGTTTATAGCTCGGAGATCGTCGTTGGGTTTAAAAGCGGCATTGGTGACGCTTCATGTTGTATTTGTGGGTGTTCTATTTCTTTTTGATACAGATTTGATAGAAAAAACAAAACATGAACCATGGTATGTAAAAGTTTCTCGCTTTGTCTACATATACTTGAAATTGGGTTTCCTTGCATTGCTACAAAGTTAATGCATGTGAATTGTTTTACTTTAATGAACTTCAATTCGAAATTTTGTTGTTAATATGGAGTGAACTCCGGTAAGTGGGGATTGTAAGAGGATTCTCTGGGGGAATGGGTTTATGTAATTGATAAAATTTTTTTAGAAGTTTGAAAACCAATGACAAAGTCAGCGCGATCATACATTGTGTTTCTTTCTTTGTTTCAGCAATAAACTGATTAAGATGGTATAGTATGTTAACTGCTACTAAGCTGGAGATGGATTAGAGACAGGAAAGTGCTGTATTGAGCTAACTATGAAGCTTAAAGTTTGGTGAACTTTCTAGCAAATAGTCATTGTAATATTGCAATCTAAGAGCTGTAAACACATAAAAGAAAAAACCTAAAGAGGGTAGAGGCATTATTTCCATTTAGGGTCAAAAGTCTATGTAGCAGAAAATAATCTCCATTGACATGAAGCATGCATATGTTCTATCATTATATTAGTATAGAAAGGTTGTTTGGTCATCTTTGATCATGCATATTACATGCCGTCTTCTTGTGTCACTGATGTTTGAACTATGTTTGATCTTTCAATATATTAATGTATAAAGTTTAAGTAAGATAGTGAAACTCATG
Source organism: Xylocarpus granatum (assembly GCA_019650275.1). Lineage (NCBI taxonomy): Eukaryota > Viridiplantae > Streptophyta > Magnoliopsida > Sapindales > Meliaceae > Xylocarpus > Xylocarpus granatum. Next base: position 19,003 of record BNST01002771.1, read on the forward strand.
CATGATTCACTGAACATATTTTTGAAGAGGAATAGCCTTGTATCTTCTATCAGTAATTGAAAAATTTTTGAAACTGGTTGTTTGGGAAGGTATTAAGACACCTTCTCAAAGCTATTGAATCCATTGTTGTTACTGCTAATTTATTCTGTAATATTTAATTTTTAGCGTATAATTTAATGACAATTTTGTTAGCATTGTACTTAATATTTCCTTCTCTGTTTTGCAGGTATGCTGCGTCGTACTTGTTTTTGCTTCTTGCAACATTGGTGCAATACTTTATAACCTCTGGTTCTTCTCCTGGGTAACACAATGCTATTCACCTCAAAATTGAGTATCGGTGTTTTTCTCAGAAGTTTGGCATCTATTATTTGTTCATTTTCTGCCCAACTTGCTTGCTTGTTTTTTGTTTTGTCTGTTTTTAGCTACGTCATAGATGTGATGAGATATGTAAACGAGACAAATGCTTTTTTCAAAAAGATACCAGCGTCCTCAAAGTAAGTTCTATTTTCATTTTTTGTTTGAAAGAGAAACTTTGCCAAGAAATACTAGGAGGATTTGACGAATTAATTTATCATTCTTTTGATTTTATTGTCACTTAATCATTTTATTGTTTAAGCAAAGACAACCAGCTTCAAGCAAAAATGGAAATTCGGTCACGAGTGTAGAAGGAAGTCAGCCCGGAAGAAATCTTCCAGGAAGTCAAGTAACATCTTGGACGAAGCTAGTTCTGGACATGTATCCCCGTGGAACATCTGTTAGGTATGCAAATACTCAATTTATGGTTCCAAAAGTTCTGCACAATTTAATCATATGCATACATGTATATTGTCCAAAGCAGTGAACATTATATTATTTATTAATTGACTGATGGTTATACTAAATATTATACTTAGTAAGGCTGCTAGTCTTCTACATGCTACTTTTGATAGGAGGAGTTATAATTGGTCATCATTTGCTTTATATTAGAATTCTCAAGTTACCCTAAACTGCCGTGTTAATTTGGCAACTACCTAGAGTAGAATTCATTGTGGCTGCTGGGATACAAGTAGAGAGTTATTTAGACGAGAAGATTTGGATCAAAGTGGGTTTGTTGAACACACATTCTTCATATGGCATACCATAGAGATTTCTGTTCTGGTTATCTTCTGCATTTTATTCATTGTTCTATTTCCATACCAAATGCATGGCAAAATAATAATTGTTTTGAGCTGTATTCACTCCTTTAGCTAGAGCTTCCAACTATGGATCCTCATAACCAACATAATGTAGCTTCAAGTTTTTTAATTATTCACCTTGCAGCTTACTGCCCCTGTTCAACAAGCATTATGTTCTACAAAGACATATGAATAATACACCATTTTCTAAAATGAGGAAAAACAAGAGAAAATGGCAGTTCCGCACTAACTGTTTCTTTTTTTTTAATTTTGCAGAAGTGTGACTTGCTCATATTGTAATGTTGAACAGGTATACACTCTTATGTTTATATGTCCTTATGGACATCCTTTGCACATGCTCTGGTTAATATCTCATTTTTACATTCATTTGCTACAAAGGAAATGTAGTAGGATAGTAATGCCTTAGAAGTTGTATTTGAACACTCAATTGCTTATAAGCTGCTCAGTAGTTAAGGGCCTTGAGAAAATTTATCATTTTTACTAGGACTGCTACAAGGGTTCTCAAAGCATAAACGTAGGCCATTGAGAAGGTATTAGCAGCTTTGAATTGCACTTTCAGACATTCAGCTTATCTAATTAGACATTATCACTAAAAGTCACTAGTCATTTTGCGTTTGATAACCTGACATTCTTAGTTGTCCTACTTTGATGACCTCTGAATTAGAAGCGATGTATCGCTTTTGACTATTATTAATGTTGCTTCTGGCTAATTGCAGCCTCCACGTGCAAAGCATTGTCATGATTGTGACAGATGCGTTCTTCAGTTTGATCATCATTGTGTTTGGCTTGGTACATGTGTTGGCCAGGGTAATCATTGCCGATTTTGGTGAGTTTACATTATCATGGATGTCATACACCTAAACAATACTCTCCTCAGGTTGTTCCTGTTGTAGATTTAATATACTTAACAGTTTTGAAGTTGAAGAACAGTGGTCATTGATTTATTCAGTACTTATGCATTAGCAAATTTGTTTTCTTCAGTTGTGAATTTGCTTTGCCGATTTAAAACATGGAATGGCCATTTGAATTGAGATTACAATATGTTGATTATGGCTCTGAATGAAGATTACAATATCTTGGTTATAGTTGTGAACTAAGATTAAATTATGTATTCGGTATCCAATGTTAATCTAAGGCTAGTGGTATTCCATGTTCACACTTATGGTGAGAATTGAGATGGATGATTATGTGGCTTGAAATAACACATTTGTAGATGTTATAATTTTCTGCAGATTTTGGTATTCTAGTTCATTGTGTATTGTTATTGTCATTCTCTATTCTATTTAATTCACCTTGTCATATCATTGATGTCCTGTAGTAGATCAGGAAAATGATGAAAAAGAATCATTGTACATTCATAAGTGAATATATCTGGTTGGTATTGAACTTGGTTGTTTGTTGTCCCCAAGGACTGTAATTCAACCAATTAATGAAGTATATACATTATTTTTATGCACTTTTCTGTTTCTATTTTTTACCTAATCTGTTTTTCTAATTGGGATTTTTTTGGTCTTGTTTTCTGGTTATGTTTATTATCTTAGGTGGTATATTTGTGAAGAGACAGCATTGAGCCTTTGGAGTGGCATCTTGTATATTTCATACCTGAAGACTAATATAGCAAGGGCTTGGTATGAATTATGATATCCTTTTACACATGAAGTTTCAGTATTTTATTTTGTGCCTGAAATTCTCTTTGGCCATAATGGAATCAATCTGAGTGATAATAATAGTTCTTCAACTGAAGGCAATGCAAGTGCTTTATGTTGTGAAACTTTACTTACCTATCTGCTAGGTAACTTTTTTAACTGCTGTGCTGTTTATATCTTCGTAAATCTGAAATTAGTTGCTGGAATGATATGTTGTCAGGTGGAAGGATGTTATCATGATCATGCTGCTGGTTATTTTGGCAATTTCCTTAATATTTTTGCTACTCTTACTTCTTTTTCATAGGTAATTTTTGTTCATAATTCATCATCGGTATTGTATTCTTATTCCTTAGCAGCATCCTTTTTGTTATTCAACATTAACCCTCTAAGTCATAATCAGTAATTACAACACTCTTATTAGCTGTGTCATTGAATGCCTTTTGTGCCCTTCCTCTGTGGTTCTAATCTATTGGTTGAATGATTTAATATGTGCTACAGTAAATTCTGTTTCTTATTTATGGTGACAATTAAATGTCTAATGGTCAAGGATATTTGCAACTTTTTAATTATATGAGTTTTTTCAATACTTCAATATTGGAATTAGTTACAAGTTCTTATTTCAAACAAATTTATATTTAGTGGGAATTGGTTGGAATACATACTTAAATATTAGTAGGATTTGGGTTCATATGACATATTGCAGTGAGCATTTGTCAAAAAGCATCTGTAACTAGACGGGTTGGGGATTTTAGATTATTGTTAGGAATCTCTGGTCTTTGTCGGATAACATAATTATAGAAAAATTTATTTCAGAAGTTGCTTGGTGTTATATTCTGTTGTTTTTAGTATTTGACTTGCAGAATTGACCCTCTGCTATTGTAGTTCACAAAGTTTTAAGGGGAATCTTGTTTCATTTGCGATTGTCTCAGTGATGTCTGCTCTTAGAAGTTCATCTTAATTTTGTCATGTTATGGACTTGGGTTGGCAATGGTACTTTGTTACAAATATTTGACCAGAAGATTGCATTTCTCAGAATACACCCCCCCCACCTCCCCCCTGCTGCCCCTGTCCACTACCAATATATGTAAATACTCCGAGAAGTATGTGCTGTCTGTATTCTCATAAATCATAAATAAAATGTATCTTCAAAAGGATCATTGTTCTAGTGCTGACATCATTTTTATTGCAGCTATCTTATTGTTACAAATCAGACTACCTTTGAACTTGTGAGACGTAGACGCATCCACTATTTAAGGTCTGTTTAATTCTCATGCTTTCCTGCATTTTTATTTTATGTTCCGTACTATCAAGTGGTGTTAGTGGAAATATGTTCAGTAGAGCTCTTCATAACTAGATTGATTTTGCGAGCAATGAAATGGCAAAATTGAGCAATATAGCTATGCATTATCAATTTCTTAGCTAGTTTACTTTTTCTTTACCTGCAGGGGGATGCCTGAACGAGTGTATCCCTTCAGTAAAGGAGTTTGCCGCAATCTATACAACTTTTGTTGCGTTAGAACTAGCATATACAATTTGGAAAGTATACCCACATCCCAGGAACTAGAAGAGAAATTGAGACCCTACACGTGCTTAGATTTTTTAACTTGTCGTTGCTGCTAACATGTAGGGGCATTGTATCATTGACATCATTATTTTCTCCTAGAACTTACTCCAAGTTCCATTGAAAAGCATGGTTGTGCAAACATTTGATTTCGCAACAACCCAAAAGGAATCTGTTGTTTGGTCTTGCAGCTTAGATGTTTTGTGGCTCCGACGCTTTTTCTTTGTCAAAAATCATGATTCTGTTGCTTTTCTGAGAAAGTGTTATTCCATTGCTGGGAAGATGAAAATGAAGCATAGGCTTCGATTCTAATTGGGCTCCGCTTATTCCTTGGGTTTAAAGCAGCCGACCGACGTGAACGCCGGTGGTAATTATAGCATAAACCCCTGCAGCAGTAACCAAACTGCTTAGTCCCATTCCCAATAAACCTAGTGCCCAGTTGAGCCACCACATGCGGCTTTGCATCTTTGGTTTCTTAATCCTGAGCCATATAAAGCAAGGGTAAGCTGTCGTCACCGGCAGAGTCATCCCTCCTATCAAACCGACAAGCGCTTCAGGAAGCGGCAGTGCCACTGCCACAAAGAAGCTAAAGTATCCGAATACTACTCGGATCAGCTTTCGGAGCCACCACGGGCATGGCTTCTTGTTCTTGCCAGTATACATGGATTCCACATCATCGAATGTTGGCATGGCGTAGACTTGGAACGAGGTTAATGCATTCCCCACCACGAACAAGCTTATAAGACCTAATACAAATCGTGATACATCATGCGGATGGAAATGCTTTAAAGCATCAAGCATTCCGCCGTTTGGTATCTGTCAAATATCATAATCCAATTACGATTGAGAGCTATTGTTGATTTTTTTCATCAAATAAACTTGCGGGGATTTAGCATTTACCTTCTCGCCGTAAGTCCAATATCCACCAATTGCAAGGGGAAATAAGCACATAGCAATGAGAGCATATGCAACTTTCACTCCTTTCCACATTGGCACGTGTGATGGATACTTCTCAGTTGAAGGCATGGTGGCCTGCAATATTTGACATGCTTGCTCAATGTAATTAACCAAATCCTTGGTAGCACCAGAAGTTTGAAAATCAATTGGTTTCTGTTTGTGTTCGTCCTTTTGAAGAATTATAGGACCAAACTCCTGTAGGTGGGAGACTAGACTAGCATGCTTATTGGTAAGCCTAGAGTTGGTGGAATTTATGTTCAAACATTGAAAAGAACGACAATTAAAGTGGGGAATATTGCAAAACCATAGGAAGGTGTTTGATGATTTTCCATAACTACAACTTGAGAATGAATCAAGTCTTTTAGCAAAGCAAAGTGAAATACCTGAATCTCGAGAGCGAGATTGTGGCCTCTAAAGGCAAAAGCAATAATCCCAAGGGCATTAAGCACTTTAAAAATCTCTCCAATATCAGTTTCTGCCCTTACCGGATCATACGACACATTTGGGAGACTACCTTTAGCCACAGAGACAACCCAAACCAAAGTACAATATCCGACGGCAGTGATTGCTCCGATCAACGAAACAACTGCTATCGAATTCAAGTTGGGCAGCTGTGATAATATCACAGCCATAGACGTAAACACCAAGTACCATTCAACGGTTGTCAATATTTTCAGGTTGCATGTTACGTGCAAGAAATATTTCAGGGTTGATCCACCGACGACGATAAGCGCGACTCAGGTGCCGCTAGAAAGATACATGATTGATGCCCATGCAAGGTGCTTTCCTACCTTGTTGTCTGAAATCAAGTCAACGCACCGAGAACTGTCAAATTCTCTCTACCAAGCGCGTAAATTCTCATGCGAGATTGTTAGTTTGTCTTAATGTAATACAATGTTGTTTTGCATCAAGAATATTTGCGGGAGAGAATAACTAAATATTAAAAAGATTCTGGATACCGATGGCAACATTGAAGAGTTGAAGGTATCTGTTGTAGCGCATTCCAGTTTCAGTTGATTCATGGAGTTGGACGAGTAGCGATAAGGTATAAAGCTGCCATATGAACGCTAAACTCAAGCTGATTATTCCCAATGACCTGGAATCAGTAACAAAACAGAAACTAAATCATTTAGCCATATTTCTGAACTTGGTAACCACGTAACTTGCACATACTTGATTTGATAGCTTACCAGCCAAGTGTCTTGAAGGCAACCGGGACAATAAGAGCTTGAAACCCGATCCCAGAACACAGAGTATGAAAAGCAGCATAGTATTTGTTGCCATTTCTCGATGCAGTGATGGGAAGCCAATCATCCCGAGGATCCAACATTGTAAACCGAATAGCAGTACTTACAGGACTACTCAGAGAAGTTATCAACCTTGGAGATATCCCCGAAAGTGCTTCTGAAGTTTTGGTTTGGGTTTCATTTAAATCTCCATGGTCTGGACTAAGAAGAATTATAGATTTTGTCAAAGGAGGCGACTTCTGTAATTCGGAAGGTGGAGAAGAGACTGGAAATTCAAGGGCCATATTATTTTCAGGTTTTGGGGTCATTGAAACTGGGGTTGTTTGGACGGCTTCACTCATTTCTTCGATGGCTTCTGTGATTTCCTGCAAATGAAAATGCTGTGAAATGGGAGGTTTATATTGTGGTTGTACTTGCGGATAAGATTGGCAGCAAATCTAATGCGAACTAACGTCTGTTTGAGGAACAATCAAGGAGATGAAAAAGGAATGGGCAATAAGTCGACGTACACAAAGTGTTAGGTTCTTAGATATAGCTTTTGGTGAATAGATGCTTTTAGGCGATTAGATAGAATGTTCTTTTGATATTTATATTACATCACTGGCTGCAAATTTAATTGTATGGTTTCATCTTCATTGTAATAGGAAGCACATGTTATTGATCTTCTCTGTGGGCTTGGTCTAATTGTAAGAGCATCAAGGTTCCCTTTCAATATTTCTCACAGAAAAATGCTCTGACTTATGGCTTTAAAAGATTGGCTTTGGTTTCCACGTGGGCAAGAGAATTGAGATCAATACCTAACAATCCGTCAAGTAAAAAAGCACGTAACTTTGTCTGTCCATGAGCGTATGTTCAACCCATACTAGTTTCCCTATGGGCACATGCAAATTGATGCCCCCAACTTGAAAGCATTTTTGATATTCACTACTTTCCAACATTACTTTCAATTCATACAAATACATATGATTAAAGAGTTATATACAACGTATTTTACGGATTTTGGCTGAGAATGCACAATCCTTTCTTGAAAAATTGTCATCTCAGCATTGGATAACTAATTAAATGAGAACAACTCCTTGTCAAATGTTAGGAAATGTACGCCTTTGTTGATGGGGAATGCCATTTCTATGGAGTCGCTGCTAAAACCAAACCCTATTTCCCAGTCCCTGGCCTGGGCCAAAGCAAAAGTCTATAGCAGTTAAGAACATTCCACCGTACAAATATGTTTCAAGGAGTTTGGTGCAATGTGATTTAACGAGTAAAGCTTTTTCGAATAATAAAAGAGATACGGAGTTCAAATCTCATCCGAATCAGAAATGGAACAAGAGGGTTTGTCGTATTTGGGCAAAAAAAAATGGTGGGGTGGTTTGGTGCAAGTCATAGGAGACTCAAGACTAGTACTTGCAGCTGACGGCAGAAAATACATTTCAGCATCAGAAAACTGCAAAACACAAAAGAAAAAGAAGAGAAAAACCCATCAACTACATGTATTGATTAGCTTTCAAGTACAGTTTACAAAAGAGGCATATCCATAATATGCAATAATTCTGTATCATAGTTTGCATACCATGTATGGATTTGAAAAGCCCACAAAATTGATGGATAATGCATACTGAACTTCGGGTTTATGATTTACGATACTTAAGAGATGAAGTTACTGGCGGTGGAGATTGCTCAGGTGGTAAATAAGTAAAGTAGGAGGTTCTTCCATTTCTATTTCCTCATCACAATTGCATTCATCCCATTTTATATCTGAATGTGCAGATAGGGCCTTGTAGCTGTGTCTTCTATAGACCTTTCCACTGGACGATTCTTCCATTTTGTTTTCCACATTGCAGTTCAATTCATTAAACTTTACACCTGAATTTGCTGAGGGAGCATTGTAGCTGTATCTCCTATGGACCTTTCCACCTTCATTTTCAGAAATGGAAAAGGAAGCAGAACCACAGTTGTTCGAGGCATTTGGTATTTCATCAAAACCAGTTGCTTGAGTGAACTGTTTGGAATCTTTGTTTGCAAGATATGCAGTAGCTTGTGCAGCAGCAATTGATTTGCCTTGCCGATTCTGCAGCAGCTATAGCAGCTGATGCCATGTCTCCAAATTGCATGGTACCACCACTGTCTCTGTTGCTTGCTGATCTGCACACCAAATAGTGAATGGAATGAACTCCATTGTTTAATTATTTTGATAGCAGAAAAAAGTGCAATTACCAAGTAGTCTCACATGTTATTTGTCTTATATGGTTCAACAGACTGAGCTGGCACATGTTTCACGGGTAAGTTGGTCTGATCAAACAGTTAACATGTTTAAATTCAGACGGTCAATGAACTTGAGTTTTAAATAAGTTAGGGAGATATAAAGAGAGGAACGCACAATATGCTCTTCTGGAGGCTTGAGAAGTTCCATCTCTGATTCAGTTGGATCCAGTCAATCTGGCACTCTTTTGCTATTTCCTTCATCACTCTCAACTTTACTTCTCCAGGACGTGTTCGGACAGAGTTTCTCAATCAGCTAGAAGCAAAAATGAGCACTCTTAGTCATCTTAAAAAGAACTGAGATGTGACCAGGAAACATAACAAGCAAAATGATCAAGCATATCCCATGTTAAGCTTTATATAATTTGGAAAATTGCCTGTTTAATGAGGAGATTTCGCATAGCATGATTGCATATCTTAAAGAAACAAAAAAGCTCCCAATTGGTATCGAAAACAAGAAAAGTAATGAATTTTTGATTACCAGGCAATTTACACCAGAGTTAGGCCACAGATCAGTAGCTGTGGAAACAAAATCATTCCCATATTTCTTCTCAAATATATCCCCAATTGCCACTAGTTCTGGAATTTCTGACCATCTCGTGGCAGCAAATATCACACTAGTGATCCCTTCTTTCAGATCCTCCGGGCACTCCCTGGAAAACAATGGGGGCCCACATAACTAAATGCACAAATGTGCTTTAGCTTTACAGTGCAATACATGGATGAAGGCCTGGCATTCTGTTTGTTACCTTTGCTTGGCAATGACGAAAGCTTGGCCACAATTAATTCACAGAAGAGCTCAATGAATTCATTTACAGCCAAAACATTTTGTTCTTGTATCACATGTTCACAACCTACAAAATCAGACAGTCAACAGCAAGGAGAGAAGCTGTTGACCATATTGCATCAAAGCCATATTTTATTGAGACTGATGTGTACATTCCACATTCCGAGGGGCCAAAATCCCTAATTTATAATGAAAAGAGTACTACTCCGCCATAAATACATAGCCTCAAATCATTGTTTAAGTTACTATACAATGCTGTCCGTTTGTCAACCATGTCAAGAGGTGTGAACTATTAACCACATTATATTGCATCAAAACAACATTTATTGAGAGGGAAATTAATGTTTACATTCCACATTCCAAGGTGTCAAAGCCCCTGATTTAGAATGGAAAGAGTACAGCATGGCCGTAACATGCTCACAATTAGCTACGAATCAGTTTTTTAAGTTACTATACATGCCATCCATACGTCAGCCATGTCAAGAGGTGTAAATATTTTCTACTCAACAAGAAGATTTTATGCCCATGGACAAACAAGTGTAAACATTATATGCCAATCAGCTCTCTTCACACAATTAACCACACAACTCTCTTCAAGGGATTGGAAAAAATTTACGGAAATTTACGGACCATTTCGAGGATTTGAAACCTCCAAAGAAAAGAGAGAGACTACGCTTGGGGAACTTCATGGTGTGAGCCATGGCCACGTTGGCCGCAGAGACGGTTACAGAGTTTTCAGGTGTTATGGACAGAATGAGACGAGTGACCAACGGTATGACTTTTTTTTTGTGTTTTTACAACGAAACTATGTTTAAGAAATGGGGGCCGGGTGGGCATCGAGTTGCTTGATTCGGCTTTATGATCGTGACATAGCCGTTGTGTGATTTGGCATACCAGGAAAAAACAGCGAGGACGCGTCCCGGCTTCAGCAACCAAAAAGCTTTGGAGGAAGGTGTCTTTGATGACGTGGATGCATCCGAGGCAACGATGCCTTCTGATTGTGAGAAACTTGATTCCGTCTTCGAATCATGATGCCCCACTTGACAAGTGGAAATCGGCAAAACATGGGCTTTACCATGTTAACCTAGCCCTGTCCATTTACAGATTCAGTCAGTGTTTCTAAAAATACCTTCTATTTTTCTGACTACACTCACCTCAGGAAATTTGCATGGGCTTACTTCTCAGTCCAGTAAAATTTTATGTCGTGGGCTTAACATTCTAACGCATTTACAAACCCTTCAATGCATGGATGCAATGCCTCCAATTTCTCGTGTAGATTCAATCTTCTTCTCGGCAGCCTGATCAACTTCTTTGCTCGGTTGTTGCACCAGCAGACGGCTGACTGCAATATCGACATACTCTAATCATTTGCTTACCATTGATCTTCAAATGTCGCCACCTTTTTCTGTACCAGCTTCGAAACCGTCGACCATCTCGTTGGCTTTAGCTTCGACGTTGGCGCATGAATGGAAGATTGTAGTCGAGAATAAACTTGTTTTTCTGAGCAATATGATCACTATAACGTGCGATCATTAAGCTCAAAAACAGGAGAACACTGAATAAAGTTTTTCGTTCGTTTCAATGATGCAATACATTTGACGGTTTCTTTCTTCATCTTCTTCCTAGAACAAATGTAAGAATTCACATTGGTTTCTCTGCTTAGTTCACCCCATTTGCTTCGACGAAGAGCTGATTGAAGTTTAGGACCACTTTCTTTTTATCATCAAAACGACATCCCTTGTGTTGCTGCATATATCCAAGTATTTCGGTTGACCATCTAGCAATTCATTGATCCAATTCTCGTGGTGATGTTGAGCTAAAGCTTCTTGGGTCGATGGCAAACTGAAAAGAAAAACAATGCTTATGTGCAACTCTCCAAGGCCATGTACACCATACCAAATTTTCTGACTTTGCTGAAGATGATGAAATCTCCTAGGATTTAAGTTTGTTTAGCTTTTTTTCAATCTTAACAGCGACAAATTTATCGGACATTGTACTGTTTACTGGAAATAACCGTTCGTTGCTTTGTGTATTTCAGATAAATTTGTCAGAGAGAAAAGATTCTATTTCTGATAAATTTGAATTATTCTATCAGTAGTAACATATTTATGCCGAGCAAATGTTAGAGAAGACATGAGTCTTTTGATCCTGTTTGTCAATGGCTATGGCCTGTAGCCATGTGAAATAGATGTGGGTTAGATAAGACACGAGTCTTTTTACTCTGTCTGTCAATGGCTATGGCCCATAGCCATGTGAAATAGATGTGGGTTAGATAAGACATTAGTCATTTTACCCTATCTGTCAATGGCTATGACCCATAGCCATGCGAAATAGACGAGGGTTTTCTCTAAAAAGGGTCGTCTAACGTTGTCAAGTCTTCCACCAAAAACAAAGTACAAATTCTAGTTATTTAATACAAAAACGTGGTTGTTATCGTATCTGGGTTCGCTGTATGTATTCAACTTTCTGCTTTATTTGCATTAAAACTAGCTTTTTCATTGGCTTCGGCTTATCTCCTATGCACACCGCCATTGCCACCAGCTAGAGCTCGTCTTTTCATATTGCTTCACAGATTCCCGGTAGTGGGAAATTAATTCCCATTAAAACCCTCCAAGGTTCTCTGAAGCTTGAAGTAATAGACATCTGGATGTGGAAACATCAAGATCATTATATATTTTAATCAAGTTTCCAAAGATAAGATGGATGAAGTAAGTTAGCCTGGAAAACTTATATAATAATGGAACATATAATTTGTATGTGAATGCATGAGTTGCTTGCCTTGTCATTATGCTCTCTTTATGGCATGCCATACCTACCAATGTGAGACATCAGTTTTCTGCATGATCACTAGTTCTATTATGAAGCTGTTATAGATAATATGCATGTTTTGCACTAACCATGAATCCTTCTACTGCATTGACCTTCTCACTGTTCCAAATAACTCAAAAGCTATGACCCATGAGTCTATGATGCAGTGACCTTCTCACTGTTCCAAATAACTCAAAAGCTATGACCCACGAGTCTATGATGCCTGGGAAACAAGAAGAAGAAAAGAGCTAAAAGATTTGGTGACATCTTATCTAACCAGGAGCCTTTTAAATAGGTTGGAGTAAAGGGTAATCAATATAAAAACTATTGAACTTATTATACGTTTATAGGTTACGTTATCTACAAGTAATCGGAAGGTTTTCTCTGAAATGAGTCTGTTAATGACTCTTAAGAGAATTGATATTAGCAGAAGGGAGAACAAACATAAAAGCAAACGAAATAATTGGATTGTGAGAATTCTATATATATATATATATATATATATAATTATGTTCTTTATATATATATTCTATATATATATATATATATATGTATATATTATGTCACTGTATGTCTATTTAATTTTGTACATTTACATAGAATATAAATCTAATTCCTTTTCAGATCCTCTAAAATTTGGATTTCTAAACTAGAAAGAAATGGGCTCCGAAATTGCTCTATCGGGAGATAAGGTTCAAAAGGGAAGCTCTTGTTCTCCAGAATTTTCTCCAGGCTCTCAATGCTGCTTTCCAGAGCTTTCAAACTTGTTTGCATATTTTGCATCTTCTGAATATCATAGCTGCATAATGCAACATCTACAATTTCCAATTCGTTCACAAATTTGTCGCTTCTCTTCACATGCTACAGCTCCCTTTTGCGTCAATTTTGACACCTGTGACCACCTGCTTTGCTTTGGGTTGGATCCTGAAGCTGACAGGAAAAACAAGAGGGACTGGAAAATAGAGCTGCTTAATGCATTAACTTCTCTGAGAACTCTAATCACAGCTGAGAGATGTTGATCTTGATCCAGGAGTGGTGAAACTCCAAGCTTGTAATCCATTTGCTTCAGCATCGCAATGAATTTCTTGGCATCCTTCTTAATCTTTTTCCAGAAGCATTTCCAGAAGCATTTGTAGCTAGCAATGCTGTTTTCGATGATGGAATGATCTCCCTTCTCCTTCGGACAGCAGAGTGAAGTGCTTGAACATTTTCTTTAATCTGCAACATGGTGTCTCTGGTAATTCCACAAATGTCTATAATCGTTACAGAAACATCCAGTAATTCATCTATGCATTTCTCCAGTTGATTTTGAGACACAACTTGTTGTGCCGAAGCCATGTTCAGAAGAGCATCCATGCATACATACAACTCTTCCAATCCTGAAAGACTGCTGCAAAGTGACCCAGATGTCAACCTTGATGATTCCTCCAAGGTTTTGATGTTGCTCAGCTCTTCTTCAATTTTAATTTTGGTGGGATGTGATGTCAATGGCAAACTGATCGATCTAACATGGAATTTACTCGCCATAGCTGCTCCAATTTTCTCAAAGAAAGGCATGAATTTGTGATGGTTTCTCAGTTATCTCAGATTCTCTCTATTTATAGTGACACAAAAAAGGAAGATGCCAACAGTGCCTGTAAACATCAATGCGAAGAGAATGTTTAGAAAGTAAGGGTTTCTCATTGAATCCGGCCTCTATAACTTCTTTTGTCCTGCTTCTAACCCACAAAACCCCAACAATTTTCTCCTTTTTTATTCTATATTCCTGGTGTTGTGTCATTTTTGTGCACCAAGTTTGCCTCTTCTCTTGCCACATTACCCTCCATTTCCCGAGTATTAAATTTGCATGTGCTACGTGTCCTCTCTGGTTTTTCTGCATTCTGCATAACCTTCAACACACAATCAATTCATTGGACAACAATTAGTAGAACAATCATGAAGATCCAGATCTATTTGGGTTTAAAACATTGTGTGCACGAGTGGGTTGTGCTCCTATTGTCTCCATTTTATCAAGGAACGCCTTGTTTATTTCTTCCTATAAAGTTCGTCCATTTTTAATTTTAATTTTAATTTTTTAATCAATCCAAAGGTACACCTAGGCGACGACGACACGTTTGTCGATTGCATATTCAACAAATGTTATGTATTGTAGAATCACTACATGTGTCTGTAGGTAGACAGGTGGAGTCTGGAATGGGGATGGTGGGAACTATACTACTTTACAATCTGGACTCTGGAATTTTCACTGCCCACAAGTTTTCCTGGGAAGGGCGCAGAATTGCGAGAATCAAAGTTGTGAACAAGCCAATCACTATGATTTAGCAGACTTTTGCATGCAGATTCCTGACAGAATAATAGAATTGAGTTCGAAGTCATGATAAAATTATTTATGACCAATGATATTCAGCTAGTCGTAAACGACTGTCTGCAACATTATAAATGCGGATCAAGCTGGAACTAATTAGGAGAAAATCGAACGAGAATATGATTGTCGTTTCCAATACAAATGTGGGTTTTAGGTAATAGTAAATATTAGTTACTGAAAGCAGAATCCGCGATCAATTTGATTTAAAATTGATGATAGAATCTGCGTTCGCTGTTGACCGACCTGTCGCTCCTCTATTTTGCTTATAAACTACATATCGTTTGGTTAAAAGGACCGTTAACGGCTTGTCGATCGCTAACGCAGAATTGCCGTCCAAACGAGTACTTTATTAATGAACTATAATGTCGTCAATGATAATGATTCTAAACGACTTGCCGCTCGTTGATGTGTGTTAAGAAACGAATTGTCGTCACCGTTAATACGTTGACACTCAATACTTTTTATATTAGAAATGAAGTTTGGTACAATAGCAAAATCCTGTAAAATGCGGATGCCATGACCAATCTGCGATGTACGATCCAAGTTTAACATCTCTAGTTAGTAGTGAGAATGTTAAGAAAACAGACTCTGTGCTTTACAAGACTTCTAAACATGGAATCCAATCCAGCCTCAATCCCTTCAATACTAACATCAAGATGCTCCAACATTTTCTGTGCCATTTTAACTTCATCAGACTTGGAATCACTGCTGCTAATTCTTGAGTTTCCGTGCAGATTGTAAAGAGCAAGGTCAACACCTTCCACTTCATTGATTATCTTCTCTACTCCTTTAGCTGACGTTAATTGTTTCATTCTCATCAGTTTTGAAATCAATGACCACCCGCCAGCTGATTTTGTCTTCATCGTTTGCACTGACATGGATAACAGAAGAGATTTGAAAATGGAGATTGTAAGTGCGGTTGTTTCTTGCAGAACTTTGATTGTAAATGATAAATGATAATCGAGATCCAAGACTGAAGAGTAAAAGGAAAGTTTGGTTTCCAATTTCTTCAGTGCTCCGAGAATCTTTGCAATTTCCTTTTTCATCTTCTTTTTAAAGGCATTGTAAGCGGAAATGTGTGTTTCGATGCTTGAATATTCTCCACCTTTCCTACGCAAAGCTGACTGAAGAGTTTGCACATGATGTTTCATTGTTAACAGTAAATCTCTTGCACTGCTGCATGTGTCTAGCAATGTGACTGATCCATCTAGTGATTCTTCCGCGATCTTTCCATTGCGAAGAAGAGCTTGTTTTGTTTGTGGGGTGCGAATAAATTCTTCGTCGATGCAGTTGTACACCTCTGCAAGACCAACCAGATCATTCTGCAATGTCTCGGCTGAAAAAGTTGTGGAAAGTAATGGAGTTTGCCAGATTTTGAGATGGTTTATTGCTGATTGTAGCTTGACCGAAGTGGGATGAATTCTAGATGGCAAACTAATTGACCTAACCGGAGGATGAGCATCGGAGAAAGCAGATGAACTTGCCATCTTTAAATTACTTTTGCAATGGAGAATATTTTCAATCAGAAAAGTAAGTGTTGATGCCTGAATTTCAATGATTCATCAACCTATTATTTATAAGGACACAAATTACAAATATAAAATCCTTTGGCCTGCTCATCTGCTAACATGCATGTGATAGCAATGTGTGATCACCTAATTTTCTGACTCTTTTGTAACGGTTTTGGCCTACAATTTGTAACACCTAATTCTTTCTTTAATTATATTGAGTGGTCATTATAAAGATGGGGAACTGTTCATTTCCCAGAATATGTAACAGCAGTTGCAGGCTAATATTAAAGCTGGATGCCTGTGTCTCCCGAATCATCAATGGTACATGCTCTCTAGCTAACATAGCTAGCTACCGTAATCATTTTTATTCTATGATTTGTCGCAGGTAAAATAGAATCAATTTCAGAAAAAAAAACCCATGTCTTCCTTCAAAGAACCGCAGAGATTTAGACTTAAAAAATAATAATAATCAAATTAGCAATTGCAGACCATGAATCTAGGCTTGCAATAGCAGTTTGTGAAGGCAAATAACCAATGTTTGTTCCAAATTGCAATGGGGACAAAAAATAATGGGAACCATATGGGTTTGCAGGGTGACAGTACAGTAGGGTTTTGTCCATGGCAGACAAAGAAGCAATCAAGACATACATATTTCTTAATTAATCTTGGGAGTTTGGAAAAGTTTTAGAAATTTTGCAGGGGGACGTCGTTCTGTCTGGAAGAACTTTGAGGAGGAAAATGAAAATGGAAAAACATATGGCACATTAAAATTAATGATTCTCCTTGTCTCCTTTGTATGATTTGGTATTATGTGTCTAACCATAATATGAAATCAGACGTACATTATGCTTGCAATTTACGAGGGAGCATTTGGATTAAAAGACTATTTGCTCTGTCATCTTTGTCAAAATGTGCATTACATTATACATCAAATTGTTATGCACGCCAAATTACTAATAATCTAATGAGAACTTATCTCTTTCACGAGCTTAAACATACTGGCCTACTAGGGAAGAGGACATTGATGTGGGAATGTCAGCCTTGCGATAGATGGCCGACCCTGATAATGATTGAGGTTAAGCTTGGATGAATCGATCGATGCCTTAATGTGACATTAATTTTAGGGTAGCTAGCTACTAGCTAATATTATTGCGTGATTGATGAGCAAGGCATTTACAGATTATATTAGATTCCAATGGCATGCATTGCATTACAGTCGGCTATGCTATTGGAATCTTAACAGGAAGCACGAGCTCACCGCATTCTCTTTCGTAGTGCCATGTGGGGGAAAGAATGAATGAAATACGATGCTTAATAACTATTGGCTTACATGTTGACACAAATGGCTCACCTTGTCCACGTACGCGCCATGTGAAACGGTTGCAGGCGGGTCAAAGGATGGTGGGGGAGACCCTGGGCACAACGTATGGTCAATTTTGCCGAGCTAACATGGAGAAGTCGATGCATGCATGAGTTGCATCTGGGGTGGATCATATTCACTAAATTAACATAAAACTTTGTTAATCAATTAATTAATATGCTTACCAATTGATTTCTGTGGCTCATATTACGTTATGCTATCCTTTGTATTCTTGTCTCTGTGTCGAGGGAAGAAGAGGATTATTCAAGAGACAATCAATACTTTATCATAAGGTACGCATATTCACACTAACTAATGGTTTATAAATATAATATTTATGGTGTGATGTAATGCCATGCAACATCAACCATATATCTATTATATTTTAATGAAGTAGCACATTCCCGATTGCATATTCGATTCCATGGCAGCCGGCCATGCTTATATTAATAATAGAAATTAGGGGGCAAAGGAGCCCATTATTAGCCCCACTAAGAACGCAAATTAGAGCTCCAATCACCAATTAATGTTATCATATCGAGTCATACATGTGATGAGCAAAACAAAAAACAATTATCAAACATGGCAGACAGAAGCACACGTACGTGCTCACATACACAAATGGCCAAGTAATCGATGCATGGCTTAAGCTTTCACACATGAATCTGTGGGTGAACCCATGTAAGCCGATGGGTGAGCCCATGAACTCCATGCATTAACATTTGGAGCTTTCTTCGGATGCAACAAGAAACAATGCGTGACTTGCCATGTGAATGTACCCTGTATGTTACAACTTTATATATACTAATATAAATTAATGATTTACATGTCTTGTATTAGTTTATGGTATATATTCATTGTATTGTCTTTTATTTCGCAGAGGTTTTAGTGGAAGCTAGAGAGAATCAATTACTTATGAGCCGAGCATATGATACGATGGCCTTAAGATAGTTTAATTCCAAACAACGTTACGTTAAAAGAATCCGACTTATCGTCCACCTATTTGACAAGGGGAAAATCTGACATACGTACAGCATAAATAGATGGAATTAGTAACAATAATATGGATTGTAATCTCATATAGTAACACTCTATTTCGGATCAAGCGTCTAGACAAGCAATCTAATCCTGTCTCAACATTTCTGTCTACCAAATCATTCCGTATTATTTCTCAGATTTCACCGAGGTTTTGCTGACTGAACTTACTCTATTAGTATTAGAAATGGAATGGTCATAAATATAACGTTATCTATGATTGTTTGTTTTTGTCAGGAAGAGGGGATTGTCACTTCAATCTTGTCATTCGTATTATTTCTCAGATTTTGATTTTCTTCTTCGAAAGTTGAATTCTAAGATAGTGTTTTCCTTTATGCTGATACAAATATTGCTTCTTGTCATTTAATTTTGTTTCAGTTCTCGTATAAGATGCCGCTAAAATGTGAAGGAGAGACTCGTTGTTGCCGCCAAACCCTTCCGATCTCGTGTTGGAGGCATTGCATAAAGGTGGACGTTGAGATTGAGCACACTAAAGGCGATGCTGGAGAAATTGTTCGCGCAAGAAGTTATTCTTTTGAGGGAGAACAGATCTTGGAGAAGATTGATGATCTCTGGACATCTTTGATGGAGGAGTTCCGTTGTGGTGACAACTACGACTCTGCGGACATCGAGGAGTCTGATTATGAGAGCACTGAGTCGTCTCATGATGATAATGTTGATCATGATTGATGATGATCACTATATTATATTTTTGGGGTCAGCACTTGTAAATTAGGTAAAAATTAAATGATTTTGTACGAGGATTGGACATTAAACTTCAAAACCTGAACTCTTACTGCCCATCCATGCACATGAAATCCATAAGAGCGAATGCAATGCGTGAAAGGTGAAAAAGCTTACGCAAACCTGTCACGGAGGAGCATCTCTCTTTGGCTGATATTCTAAGCGGTTGTTTTGTCTGCTAGTAGCGAAGCAGTTGTTCCTTTTAAATGCAGTGAAAGTCTATTTGAAAAGAGAATAATGTTGTGCTGTCATCTGACAGACAGATTTCCCGTGTGACATGAATTCTATTGTTATGTTTCTCGTCTAGCTATTACCAATCTCTGGTAGGCTAGAAGTGTGAATGTAATTCAAATTTGTAATTTATTATTTGCTTTAAATAACTGGTAATTGGTATTAAAAATAAAATTTAAGTTTGAGTAATCAATGAAATAGAAAAGAGAATATATATATATATATATATATATTTGAAATTTATTATCTTGGTTTTTAACAAGAAGAATGGGTTGGTGTATCACGTGTGAGCTTGACATAAAGGAAGCCTGCATTACCTCGGTACACTAAGAATTTGCCAGACGTTCATGAGGCTGGACTGCCATTTAAGCCGAAGATTCTTGAAGAGTACGCATCAAATATGAAGGAGAGACAGACAACAATGCAAGCCTTTTGTATTCATCACGTATAAAGATTTTCCACCAAATAAAGTTAGTGGGTTTTGTCATTTTTTTACAGTGCGTATATGTTGTCATCCAATCAGTAAATCAGGACCTTGGATTGGCTACGAAAGTATGCAATCCGCATTCCAATTATGATTTTCCCTTTTTAAAGGATGAAAATGCTTCCTGTTTATGCATTCGTGGGTAGCCAAGGGATATTGCAATTGGACCAACGGCTGTCGTGTCTCTCTTGCTTTTGCGGTTGGTTGCTGGATGAGATTGATTCATCCGAAAAGACATTTTGTGCTGGAATAACTCGAAGTCACGCTTGAATATGGAAGATCATCGGTGAATTTTTTTTCCAATCTAATTTATTTGTAAAACATCAGTTTTTACCCTATCTTTCAATGCTCCATCATCATTTTCAATGGTCCTGAACAATTTTCTATTTATAGAACATTTAAGTGGTGACCTTGTTCGCTTTCAGCCTCGGTTTCGTAATTCACTTTCTATCCCATGCCGCCATTGTCGGGTTTATGGCTTCGAGCTGCCTTAACCATTGCCAGTCGACAGCTTCAAGGTCAGCTTGGCAACAAGCTGTTCAAGAAAACTGATATTGTCTCTGCCATGCACCGAGTAACATTGCTGGTAGCTTGATTGATTAATCAATGTAAAGAAGGCAATAATTCTCATTGTATTTTAACAGAGAAATAATCCATTCTTGCCTGAATTATTTCGAATTCGTTTTCAATGGAACAAGTCAATGTTCAATCAATTTAAGATCATGTATGGTCAATAGTAACAGTGTAAACTGTGAACGGGTGAAGTAGTATTACTTTTCACACAATGGGCTACTGAAAGGCAAAGAAAAATAACTAGAAAACTGTACAAACGTAGCCAGAAGAGAGAGACACTTGAATTGAAGACCCAACTAATTTGAATCAACATGATGAATGACATGAAGATAGCAATTAACTCTCTTCTGGCTCGGAATTCCTTCTCCTCCTCCTCCTCCTCTTCTTTAAATAAAATCTGTCTTGGCGTAGAAAGGTGTGAAATGATCAAATCAATCAAGGGTAAAAGAGCAGCGACTGAAGCAAGCAAGAAAATCTTAATACGTACTAAAAGGAAATGGAGCAAAGATTTGGTGAGAGATCCCGGGAACGCTCATCATAATACTAAGGCTTGGAGACATTAAATGTTAGAAATTGGGAAAATCCGTAAATTGGGGCACTAGTACTGAGACCACCACCACTTCGTATTAAGTTTTCAGTGCAGCACTGGGAGCCGGACGAGAGAGGCAGGCAAGACGAAGACCCTTGGCTGTACGCAATTAGTCATTCTCACTAGTCTCCATCATTCTGCTCTGTTCCTACCAAACACACATTTTGCTGACGCTCTCTACATTATGGTTACAGCAACTCATGTCTCAAATCCGACGGTCATCATTTTTACACGTTTTCTCTTTGTCTCTTTCCAAAACGAGTGCACAAATGTTTTGAAAGATCAAGGACTGTGGTCAAATTTTATGAAAGATCAGGGACTACCGCAAAATTCCCCCAATCACAAGCTTGCCAGGGCCTATAAATAGCCCCACGGCTTGGACGTATAACTGGCACTCATACATACATTACTCCAGTAGTTTAGCTTTACCTTGTAAGAAAGTTTTGAGGATGTTTCATGCTTGCATGTTTGATTGCATGAAGTGGAAGAAGTAATGGGTCACCTCGTATTTTTCCACGGCTTTCTTGAACGTAACAGAGCAGCGCATGCATGTATTTGCAGACTGGCAAAGCTGCTTTACGTTCAGAGGCTGTGGAACGATACGGCTTGATCCAACACAAGTTTCTTTCTCGATCTCTCCCCTGGAGATGCAGTAGATCTTCTTTCCTCTCAAAAAGAAGGTTTGCTATGCTTAAAAGATTAGGTAAAAAAAATGGGCCTTCAAAGAAAGTTCTGTAGTTCCCTTCCATTTTTGCTTGTCACAATTGGTTAAGTGACGAGGCTTTAAACTTTTTTCATTACATAACTAGCTTTGTCGAGTCATTAGTCTCTTATATTGTTGCAGCGATGAAGTTTGCTGCATTTTTTCAAGGTATAACTCTCTTTGTCGAGATAGTTGTCTCTCATGTTGTTGAAGCGATGGAGTTCACAACTGTTTTCATGATACATACCCCTCTTGATCGAGAAAACTGTGTGTGTGTTTTTTTATCAACTTTTGTTGAAACATTTGCTACTAAAGAAGACCTTCCTTTTGTGGTTGAATATCCATAATCCAAGAGACATGGAGCTAAAGGAAAGACGAAGGGGAAAATCAAAAGAAATCTAGCCCTTATTCTCTCCCATGCATGCTTTTGTATGAAATCTATGGTTTTAATTGGTGTGTATTTGATCATTATTTGAAAATCAAAATGTTGTATGAATTTGGTCTTGAACTAATATAAACGCTTTTCACAAATATGTTATTCTCCTTGTCGAGATATTTGTCTTTCATTGTTTCATTGATAAAGTTTACAACTTCTTTACAATATTGCTGTGTCATGAGAAACTGTGTTTCCCCTTGCTGAAGCTTACCAGTTACGAAAAATGCATAATTTTTGTGGTTGAATAGGCAAAGAAACACTAGGAAGGAAAAGAGGAAAAGAGCTAGAAGGAAGGAATTGAAATCCAGCTTTCATTCTCATTCTCGTGCTTTTATGCGGACACATCTGTGTTGCAAGTGACTATTCAAGGAGACGAATGCTTACTTATGAATGAATTTCTTTGGTCGTAAATTCGATTATAACTGGCAAGTTTTAAGGCAAAATCATATGATTTTCTTCTCGAATTAGCATTGTGTGTCATTAATAGCTCAAATTGTGTAGACAAAAAGAGCAGTTGGCAGTGACAAGTGACAGCTAAAACCCACCCCAGAAGCTCAGAACCTAGTACAAACTCGGCTTAATGAAAGACAGATGTGGGGTAATTTGAAAGAAATTGCCAGGGTGAGCATGCAGTTATAATACAGACATGACAATACAGTAAGATATTAAAGATGATAATTCAACTTTGAAAGACAGATGTGGGGTAATTTGAAAGAAATTGCCAGGGTGAGCATGAAGTTATAATACAGACATGACAATACAGTCCGATATTAAAGATGATAATTCAACTTTTTCTTCGTGAGTTCATGTTTTATGACAGGGGAATACTGTCCCCATCTTTTAACACAAGTGGATGGCATGTCGAGTTGTTTGGAGTTTTCTGTAATTGATTTATCAGTTATTTGTTTAAAATCGACATGTCCGTCTTCAAAATAATTCATCGGCGTATTTTACTGGGGATATACCGATAGTTTTTCAGGCGTGCTCTTCTTTTAGCTCAGCAAGGACAAGTTCTCGTTCGTGGAATATATGGTTTTTACCTTTCAAAGAATTCAAAATAAGACCTTGATCATGCATGGTAAATTTTCTGTCCATGCATGTTCTATTCACGAGGTTACAAATACATAATAATTGTTGGCAGTATGCATCATTAACAGTCTTCACAGAAAACAGTATCCGTATTCATACTTGTAACTTTACTGGGAATATTAGTCTCGGTAGAAAATTTGGCCGTCAAAACAACAGCAAAAGTGAAAGAGAGATCTAAATGCTGTTTTTGGCTCGCAAGGATCTTTGCATACGCAACAACAAAATTTGGTTTTTGACCACGGGCAAATCCTGTAGAATGTGGATGTCATGCCAGATATGGATGTACAAAAATCTCTCATATTCAAGGAGTAAGCATATTGAGAAGAGACACCCTATTTCGAATCAAGCATCTGAACAAGTAATTTAATCCTTTCTCAAGATCACTGATGCAAAAATCAAGTGTGTCTAATCTCCTGAATACCATTTGCGCATCAAACTTGGGATAATTGTTTCCGATTTGTCCATGTAATGAATAGATTAAGATGTCAACATTCCCCACTTCATTCAGAATCTCTTGGCCAATTTTCTTTGATGGGTTCAATTTTCCGATCAATGACCATCCGCTGGCTTTTGTCTTCATTTCAGGCATGGAGAGAAACAACAAGATCGATTGACAAGTAGATATTGCACCGGCGCTTGATTCTCTTAACACTTGGATCAACATTGATAGATGTTGATCTACATCTACTGTATGAAATGATCCCACGTTGGTTTCTATTCTCTTAAGTTCTCTCATGCATTTGGCGATGTGCTTTCTCGACTTCTTTCTAAAGCGGATGTAAGCATGAATATTTCTTTCGAAGCTTGAATCTCCCCCCCTTCTTCTTAGAGCTGACTGAAGTTCTTGCAGATGATCTTTCGTGATCAAAACTAACTCACTCGCGCTGCTGCAAGCGTCTAGCAATCTGACCGACGTATCAAGAGCCTGTTCGACCGCATCTTTATTCTGCTGATTGCGAAGAACTTGTTGTGTGCATGGAGAGTGAATGAATTCCTCGATGCAATTATACAACTCCCCTAGCCTGATCAAACCATTTTTAACAGACTCTGCATGTAAAGGAATTGTTATCAAAGTTGCTGCTTCTGCTGCTGCTGATGTTTCACACATTTTAAGTTTATTCAACTCTGCTTCAATCTTCAAAACATTGGGATCATGTAATCTTGCAGGCAAGCTAATAGATCTTGCATGAACTTGCATTGCAGACGTGCTTGCCATTTTTAATTTTCAGTAGAAATGCTGAAAATCACTTAAAAATTTGATTAAGTGCTTGCTTGAATGAAAATCAATTCTAAATAATCTATTTATAAGCATTAAAATAGGGATCCACTTGTTCCTTCATGGCTCGACATTAAACATGTGAATGCTATAGGGTTAACCCCACTCCTGAAAGATCTTGTACTATTTTTAATCTTATGGCCATGAAATAGGCAACCTATTGGCAACATTATATTTTTGTTCTTGCTTCAATTTGTTTCCTGCTTCCTTGTCTCCTCAATCATTGATATTAACTTGCTGCAAGCGAGGATTCAATCATTAGGCTTCAATTTGTTAATCTATGAAGCATGAAACGCTGTCAAATATATGCTTGTCGATCTCAAATCTGGCTAATTTACAAGCCATTGACCCAATCGAAAGCAACACTAATAAGATAATCAATGGAAGAAACGACAAAATGGGACAAGAATTTGCATAGAATTAAACCTGTAATCCAAGAATCTGCGGCTACAATGAAGGGTATTTAGGGTTGGTACCACAAAATCTTATTCCAAATCCTCAACTTTCATTCTGATAGGGCACCAATTTCCGCAGCCATCTGTACAATATAGCACGAGTTTGAGAAAAGGAATATATATATATATATATATATATATTGGTAGATGAATTATTGGAGACAAGCAGTTAGTTTTTGCATATATTGGGATAACGATGGATTCTGTACCACAAAATTTGTCAAGAGCATACGATTTCCCACATGGTGCTTGTCCTTTGTTGTTTTTTCCTTCCTACGTTTGAACATAGAACAGTCATACCTTCAATCAAATTTGTTGTCGAAACTTTAGCGTGAGAAGAACATGATTCAGAGCAGTGTTTGGTCGAATGGCAAGAGGTGACAATTGAAGAGTGGTCGAAATATTTAGGGAATAAGATATTCATAGTCTTTAAGATGTACAATTTTTAATGCCATAAGCCTGTACATCAGGCAGGCTTCTTGTAGCTTGTGCCATAGGGGACCCCGTGATATGGGAGAAATGTCAAGAATTTCATCCCCACAATGACTCAGAAAAACTTGATCCCAGTTGATCTTACTAGCAACTTCTTGTGAAAGCTAATCCTTCTAATAGGATGAGATGAGAATTCATTTTTCACTGAAATTGGAGTAAAACTATAACGGATGAAAACTGAAAATTCAAACACAGATGGTTACAACAGTAAATACAAGCATATGTAGAGGCATTCTTGGGAAGCCGAAACTCCAAAAGCAGCATTTCTCGGCAATTAGCTGAAAATAAATGTGTAAAGTGAACAGCAGTATGTCTGACAACCGGAAACAAAAAGGTGCCCAATCTGAGATTAGGTTGAAGAACTCACAATAAGCGCACTTTCCAAGCACAACATATCCCTCCTTGCAATTCCCATGTAAATATTTCCAGAATGCCAAATTTTGAAATATATATACAGTGTTGTTGTGTTTCCATACTAACAGTAAATTGCAGATAATAGAGTATTACTAAAAAGACAGTCACGGGTAGTCTGACAACTTCACAAAGAGTGACGATCCAAAAGGGCAAAACAAGCCAGTGAGCAACGTGACAACAGAACTCCTGATAACCTCCAGCGCCAAGAATTAGTTCACCCAACTCTAGTCCTCAAGGTACCAAGATTGTCCTCCTCAGTTCAGTGAGTTACAACTTCACAAGCTGCATCAATGCTGCAAACTCTATTACAAGACACCTAGGTCTGGAACCTTGCTGTAACTCAGAGCTGTCTTACTTTCGCCAAAGTAGATGTTGCATTCAGTTGATAGCTCATAGATATGTGAAATTGCATACAGATCTGTCCTCCATTATTTGCCGGAGGAACATTTCACAACTCAAACCAGAATTGAACCTACAACAGCCTCAGCATAAAAGAGCTGGGGATTTGATAATCAATGAACATGTCATTTCATTCTAGATTTCACACCTTAAAATTAAAATGCAGCAGCTTGCAACATCACACAGAAAACAGCTCAAGTTTCATGCACAAGTTTGAAGACCCTGTTTTGAGCAACCTCATTGGATGAGGTCCATTTTCTTTAACTCGTCTCAAATAGCACCATCATATCCTAGTTTTTCTTATTTGAAAAGAACCTGATTTGCCTAGAATTTGCCTAATCATCAGAACAAATTAGAGACACGTTTGTCCAATTTCTCAATTGTGTGACTTTATTTAAATTTTTAACACAGCAAAAGCATGTCTCCACAAAATAAGCTAACGAGGAATGCAATGGGAATGATTATTGAAGTGTCTGAGTCAAAATACTTTTTGAGATTTCAATTAAATACAGGAACTGAGTATGCTTTTCCACAGCATTAGGGTGAAAGATCATCGATTGCTAAGATATAAACCAAACACAGAACAACCTACAGGAACTGCCAATAAAACAAGAAGAGATAGTAATGAAAACTTGCCAATCATACAGCATGGCCTTGTTCTTTAGCTTTCTTCAGCCACTTAAGAGTGCTCTCCAACGTTGTGTAAGCAGCTACATCATTCAAACTCTTACTCTCAACAACATAATCAAAAACTTCGTAAGCCTCAGCAACCCTACCAACCCTACAAAGCACCCTCACAAATGTGGCATAAGAAGCAGTGTCAAGTTTGATGCCACCCTCTTTCATCACTCCATACAATTCAATCCCTTTCTCCAACAACCTTGACTTACACAATCCATGAAGCAAAGTGTTATAAGTGCAAGAGTTCGGACTACAGCCCCTAGCCTCCATCTCCTCCAAAATCGCCAAAGCACCCATTGCATCCCCTTCCCTACACATTCCATTCATCAATGAAGTATATGTAACAGCATCCGGAAAATAACCCGCTTCCACCATTATTTTCAGAAATTTCTTAGCTTCACCTACTCTCCCAGATTTTGATAACCCAAAAATCAATGTATTATAAGTCACAAGGTCAGGCTCTACACCTTCCTCTTTCATCTTCTTGTAAACCCCAATAACTTCACTCCCTTTACTCAAATTACAATAACCTTTCATAATAGTATTGTATACAAAGCAATCCGGCTTAAACCCCGAATCACTAAGTGCACTAACCAATCTCATAGCCTCTCGTAAATTCTTTGTATTACAAACATTATCAATCAATATTGTATAAGTAACAAGATTCGGCTTTACATCAAAGAAATTTCGCATTTCATCAACAAAATTATAAACAGTACTCAAAGCTCTACACTTGCACAAGCACTTAACAAGAAAATTGTAAGTATAAACATCAGGCAGCGATTTTTTCGAAGATAGTTCTTTTACCAATTCAACAGCATCGTCTACACGATTAACTGAACATAACGACCGAACAGCAATATCAGTAGTGCCCTGATTGGGTTGTAACCCATTAGAGACCATAAGCTCGAGTGTCTTCCGAACAGAGGAGAGATTACTATCAGGTTCTTTGCAGGCCTGGGAGAGCAAGATGTGGTAAGTTGAACGGTCGGGAATGAAAGAAGGGTTTTTATTGATCATGTGGTGGAGGAGAGAGATGGAATTATCAACAGTGGATATTGAAGCATAGGATTGAAGGAGAGAATTGTGAAAAGGGCGATCAATTGGGTTCTGCTTGACGGTAATGACAGAATCGAAGATTTTCTTGGCTTCTGATAATTCAGGGGACTTCAAAACAGCTGCGATTTGCTGTGTTGCTAGAGAAACAGATTCTTGTGCTTTTTTGGAGGGTTTTTTGTTAAGAAAATTCCGAGGAGACCTTTCAGGCTGCGCTGGTGTTTTGAGAAGGGTATTCGATGAAATTGCTGGGCGGAGTGCCGGAGGAATTTTACCCATTTTGCTATTCTTCTTCTACTATCAGTTTACTGCTTTCTTTCCTCCGATATATTGGAAGCGGAGCAGGAGAAGCAGTGAGTTGTTAGGGTTTTGTAGAATCGCGGGGTTTGGGAGGGAAAGAATTGTGTAAGTGAGCCGGATTTCCTGAAACTTACGGTTAAATCAAGTTTGGGCTGCGAGATTTGTAAACATGGAAGCAACCAACCAGGGGAGCCCAACAACTGCAAGCCGTTGTTCCCAATATAAACGACAGGTCGTTTGATAAAATTTTATAAAGTAGTCACATCCGGCGAAGCGAAATAAAGGTAAAAGAGCTTTGTTTATTGATTTATTTTAGAAGAAAACGATATCAACAAGTTCGTTGACGAATGATTATTCATGGTGTTTGCACTAAGCATTAAAAGGCTTTTGGTTACTGCAATCCAAATTGTCGCCATAGCCAATTCCCAAGATGTCACAGTATCTCTTATAGAACCCTATCCGATCCTCCATCTGAGGGTTGGAACCTTTGCCACATTCAATGCCACCATTGATGATGTTGGTGATAACTCCGTAACCGGGGACCCGACCTGCTTGAGTATCAGCAGCCGACGGCTGCCATTGGCCGGTGATAACGTCGTGGCATGAAGGTTTTGGCGACTGTGGTGTCATCCAGAACCAGAAAGCAGTTTTGAATGAAATAGTTGCATCATTTGCAACGGCATCTGGGTTGCCTAACAGGTCAGAATTTATGGCTTTTCCTGCTGGACCGTAGTTGTAGTTGCTGCGCAAATGTTCAAGGTCAAGAGGTCATATTATGTCATTAATTTAATTGAAGCCTGTGTATAATAATCGTAGAAGTCCGACAACTTACTATGATATTTGGATGGGACCTCGTCCGAAATATTTTTTACCAGGTGCACATGGCCATTCTTGACTCTCAACACAATAATCTGAAGGGTTTCCCTGTTCTTGCTTAAAGCAATATCCCCATGCATATGGACCATCCGGTGCAGTAGCCCAGCCACCTACAACATATGAAAAAATCCCATTAAATCGATTAATTTAACTAGTTCTGCTGTACCTGAATTCAGATATCTAGCAATTGAAAAATGTCAATGCATGAGAGAAATCATGCTTGCTTGCTTTGGTTAGCGAATTAACCTGTGGTTTCATGAGAAGTTTGAGCCAAAAAGGCAGCGATTTCTCTTTTACGAGTGTCGGTATCACCAGTGGTTCCAAAGGCACCAAAGGAATTGGCAGCGGCAGTGAAAGCATCGTAAGTATAAAAACCATTGGCTGGGCAATTAGCATCATTACGATGCTTTAAAATCTGTTCAAATAGATCTTTGCTAATAAGCGAACCAATGTCGCCAGCACCGCCACCGCCAGGGGTGGGCGAAGGAGTAGACGGCGACGGCGTGGGCGACCCTTCAGAAGTGCACTGGCTTTGGCAGCCATCAGTGCAATACTCAGGAGTGCTGCCACAGAAGCCAAACTTACTGCAACACAAGCCCCCAGGACATACGGCTCCACCAGCTTGGCTGCCACATTGTTCAGCCAAGGCCCCGAATACAAATACTAAAATGCACAGCGCTAGGGGCAACAATATCTTCCTAAACAACTTCATTTCTTTCGTGGTTTGTGGAATTTGAAATGCACTGGCGAATATAAATAGAGATAGCTATTGATGTTGGAGCTAGAAATTGTGATGATCTCATGCTCTCTGACTATTCAACAATGGCGGCTTTCAGATTTTGGAGAAACGCGATATTGTTTACGCTGCTTGAATTCTAGGATCTTGATAAGATTACTGACATGTATCCGGTTTGGATTTGTTAGAGTAGACAAAAGTCAGAGGAGAAATAAGGAATTCTAACCCTGCAGCCAGACAGTTTGATCTTGATTGAATCATTTAATATGATTGGAGATCATAGAAAATCTCATGGAAATGGATGGAGATGATTGCGGAGTTAACTATACCATATGCTATACGTTATTCAAGTTTTCAAGCTTCCTGGGTAGTACAGGACTGAGCAGAAAGGTTCATGCTATGCCCATTCTCCTTGAGTGAAGCAATGATGCCATTCTAGAAACACGGATCGGGAAGGAAGGAATTGACCTGAAATCGCTTCAACATGTACCTGATTTTCCATGGTTTAAATTATATTTTATATTAAAAACGTTTATTAATTTGGGGTAATAATAATTTATTTATCTTTGATTTTTTTTTATAAATAATAACACAAATTTATATATTTATAATAAATAAATACTAAACTCGTAATTTTTAGTGATAAGTTACGTATTCTAATTTTGTGATAATTAAAATTTAATATCATAATTTTTTTTTATATTTTTAGTAAAAATAAGAAATGCATTCATAAATTATAAAAAATAAATAATATTTTTTATTTGTAAATATGTGAATATTTTAAAAAATAAATATTTTTATTTTATTTTTAATTATATTAATGATTAAAATAAAAAAATTTATATAATATGATATTAAATTATAAATAATTGTGTTACAAATATGTTTATTATAAAATTTTTGGTTTACGATAAATATTTTCTTTGTTCTTTTCTTTACTCTAATGTAATAATTAATTCTTTTTACAAATTAAAATACAAGGATGTTAAAATATTTGTAATAATAATTATAACTAGTTCTGTGTTGTGCGCGCGCGCGCGTGTATATACGTGTGTATATGATTATGAACGGCAATGATGGATTAAATTATTAGTAATTATGTACAAATCTACATCATATCCATTAAACACCAACATCATCAACACTTAAATAAAATTTAGACATAGTAATTAAGTTGTTGGAATTACATGTTTGTTCTTATATTTAGACTATAACAAACAACTTAATTATGAATTTTGACAGTAACATATACATGTCTCTCTATTTAGTAATGTATTATATCCTTTTACACTTCACTTTCAACGTCCATTTTGAGCCAAATTGATCTTGTCTCTAATCACACCAATGATGCAATCAACAAACGAATAGATTTATGCATGGCGTCTAGGAGGAAGACCATATTTTTGGACAAGAAGTTTCCTATATTATATATATCTACTCAACTAGATGTGTGTTGAAGAGTATTATAATTGTATGTATAGTTACGATATATTCAATCATAACGTGCAATATTTTTAACGAAGGGTGTGGTGGGGGTTAAGAGGTCTTTGGCTAGCATCATTACGATGCTGTAAAATGTGTTCAAATAGGTCTCGGTTAATGAGCGTACCAATGTAGCCATCACTGCTACCGCCAGGGGTAGGTGTAGGAGCAGACGACGGGGGAGACTCGCAAGGGGTATACTGGCTTTGGCAGCCATTACAGCAAGCCTCGGTAGTGTTGTCACAGATGCCAACCTTACTGCAACGCAACCCGCCAGGACATAGCGCTCCACCAGCTTGGCTGCCGCATTGTTTGGCCAAAGGCCCCGAATGCAGAAACCAAAGTGCACAGCGCTAGTGGCAACAATATCTTCGTAAACAACTTCATTTCTTTCATGGTTTGTGGAATTTTGTTATGATCTTATGCTCTCTGACTATTGCATGGTGGTGGCTTTTAGATTTTGGAGAAACGCGATGATGACACACTGCTTGAATTCTTGGATCTTGACAAGATTATTAACACGTAGCGGATTTGGATTTGTTAGAATAGACAAAAGTCAGAGGAGAAATAAAGAATTCTAACACTGTAGCGAAACCAGTTGATCTTAGATTGAACAATTTAACGTGATCATAGAAAATCTTATTGGAAACGGGTGGGGAAGATTGCTGAGTTAACTATACCACATGCTATACGTTATTCATATTTTCAAGCTTCCCAGGTTTAAAATCTGTTCGAATAGATTTATGCTAATGAGCGAGCCAATAGCACTGCCGCCGCCGGCAGGAGTCGGATCAAGCGGGGTGGACTCCCCACCAGAAGTGCACTGGCTTTGGCAGCTATTAGTGCAATATTCAGGAGTTTGCCACAGAAACCAATCCTACTGCAACACAATCCGCCAGGACATAAAGTTCCCGTTGTGTCACGGGTTGTGAGCTCTTGCGGTGAAGTCAAAAGAGTAATTTACCAAGTATTACTGGACACTCTCTCTTCCATGATTTTTAGGTATGCTATTATTATGAGTCCTATATTTCTTTAAAAAAATATTAATTAAAGATATTTAATAAAAATATAATTGAATTTGTGCATTTAGCACACCAATGCAACCAACGAACAAATTGATTCGTACATAGAAGGTTTACAAAAAAATACTGTTTTATTAATCATACTGTATACGAAGAGGAAGAACCCTTCTTCGGACAAGAATTTTCCTGTAACACGCAAGTTACATTATTACATGCGATCTCTGGGTTGTTTTTATTATATCGTACTTATCTTAGTCTGTAGCCATGGAGTTTACGATCCAGGTGCGAAAGGGGATTGATTGTAGCAATCCAAGTTATTCTCATCGCTCACACCAAATATCCCACAGTATCTTCTATAGAATCCGATCCGATCAGCCACTTGATCATCCGGACCGTGTCCGCATTCTATCCCACCGTTGATTATATTGGTGATCACACCGAATCCTGGGACCCGATTGGCTGACCTATCTGCATCAGACGGTGTCCATGCTCCAGTGATGACGTCGTGGCTTGATGGCTTGTTCCCTTGCGGGGTCATCCAAAACCATAGGGCTGTCTTGAATGATACAACCGGGTCGGTTGCCACGATATCTGGATTGTTTAGCAGGTCTTCTGCAAGGGCCCTACCCGCTGGCCCGTAGTTGTAGTTGCTGAATAAGTCAACAAGACAGTAAGTCATCAGTCAACGTACGGAAGTAATTCTATCTTTGCTATTTTCTTTAAGAAATCTAACTTACTGGGTAAGTTGGATTGGTCCTCGGCCGTAATATTGTTGACCAGAAGCACATTTCCATTCTGATTCGGGATCGCAATAGTCTGATTTGGGCTCCCTTTCTCTAACAAAGCAATATCCCCATGCATACGGGCCATCATCTGCTGTTGGCCAACCTCCTGCTCAATATAAATTATAAGCAAAATCTGTTATCTACTCCATTAAATCCCACGATGATGCAAGAACTTCCTGATCCGTACTAATTAATTACCTGTAGTTTCATGCGAAGTTTGTGCCAAAAATGCTGCGAGTTCCTTCTTACGCGTGTTATCATCACCAGTTGTGCCAAACCCGTTGAAGGATTTTGCAGCGGTGATGAAAGCATCGTACGTGTAGAACCCATTACTTTGGCATCTAGCATCGTTTCTGTATTTAAGCAGCTCGTCAAAAAGAGCTGACGTGATTATGCTGCTAACATCGCCGCTGCCGCCGCTAGGAGTTGCCGGCGGTGTGGATGGTGTTGTGGGAGTGGAGCCACCGGATTCAGCACATTGGCTCTGACAACCATCTCCACAGTATTGAGTTGTGCTGCCACACCATCCGTGTTCGCTGCAGCAGAGCCCATTTGGGCAGAGAGCACCGGCGGCTTGGCTACCGCACTGTTCTGCTGATGTTGTTAACAGAAAATACGATGACAAAGCTAAGAGAATGAAAATGAGGAACTTCATTTTCTATAAATTAAGTCGCAGTGCGACGTTGCGATTTGTGAATGTGAATGGCAGATATTTATTAAGTTTTCTGCTAATTTTTCTTTGACTTTTCTAGTCCAAGAAGGTTGCTATAGATGCATGTTGATTGGAATACTCTGATCAGAAGCTGCCCAGAAGTTTGCACGGAAGAACATTAAATATCGGGTCCACTTTCATACTAGTAGATCGGATTATTTACGTGCGTCTTACGACTTTATGACCTTTTCCGTGGCATGATTTTCTCCTGTAAAAAGGAGATCGTGACCAAACCAAATTTGAAGAACAGTCAAAGCTAGCGCTTAATATTAGACGGATACGGGTCTTCATTGATCAACGGTTCAATTTTTTAATGGCAAAAGAATTAAGCTTGTATTATTATAAAGACCCAGCTTGATTAATTGATCGTTTTATTGATCAAACTTTCATTATTACAGCCGTTTATTCGGACATGAAATTTCTTTTACATAGGATTATCCATTATTCATGTGACACAGGAAGGGACAATTAGTTATGTTTTTCAGGCAAATAGCCTCTGGTTATTGCAATCCAAGTTATTGCCGACGCTCACAAGTATCTTCTGTAGAACCAGATCCGATCCGCCAGTCTATCATCGTGACCGTGCCCGCATTCCAGTCTACCGTTGATTATGTTAGTGATCATCCCGTAACCCGGGACCCGATTTGCTTACCTGTCAGCATCAGGCGGTGTCCATCTTCCTACGATCACATTGTGGCTTGGTGGCTTGTTAGCTTGTGGGGTTATCCAAAACCATATGGCTGTCTTGAATGATATGACAGGGTCGGTCCTTACAAGATCCGAGTTGTTTATTAGGACCACTCCGATGACCCTGCCAGCTTGCCCGTAGTTGTTGTAGTCAAATGTCAAAATAAAAGATGTTGGTTTGAGGTATAATAACATCCGGGTCTCTGTAGTTTTACATTTTACGAATAAAGGCATAAAATGTCTATTTTATTAATTAAGCCTCCAATAGCAATTTCTAACATTGTATGTCCTCGAATCTATTTGCACCAATGATGAATCATACTAATTCGTATTTATATTAATTAATTTAACAAATTTTATTCGTCTAATATATACTAAATTACAAGAGAAGCTTACTGACTGAGTTGGATAGGTCCTCTGCCATAATATTGTTTACCAGGAGGGCATGGCCAGTCTCTAGATGTACAAAAGGTACCTGGGTTGTTTCTTTCTCCAATAAAGCATTATCCCCATGCATATGGACCGTCTAGTGCAGTTGGCCGCCCGCCTGCTCGAAATAAATCACTTTAATTAGTTTTATTTGTTAATAATTAATCGACATTATATATAGTCATGTAATAACCTGTGGTTTCATGCGAAGTTTGAGCTAAGAAAGCAGGTAGTTCTATATTTACGGGGTATGAAAATCACCAGTTGTGCCAAATCCATTGAAGGATCTAGCAGCAGTAATGAAAGCATTGTAAGTGTAGAATCCATTGCTGGGACATCTACCATCGTTTCTATATTTCAGCATTTAATTGAATAGAGCTTGGCTCATTATGCTGCCGACGTCGCCACTCGAGGTTGGTGTCGGCGTTGGGTTTGGGCCAGGTCTACGACATTGGCTCTGGCAGCCTGTTCCGCAGTACTCAAGTCGTTTAGCCACACCGGCCATGTTGGCTGCAGCATAGCCCGTTTGGACACAGAGCTCCCCCTGTTTTTCTTCCGCATTGTTCAGCTGAGGCAACTAGCAGCAAAGCGACGGTGAAGAGGATGCAAGCATGCATATATATATACATTATATAGAGAGAGAGAGAGAGAGAGAGAGAGAGAGTACGTGCTGAGGTACCGATCTCGTGAATCTTGTTAATTAGTTCTTGAATTCAAAAAGCGCTGGCAGGCAGAGGCATGGCTTCAACTCTAGTAACGGTCTTGTAGAAATTGCATTAAGAACATTGCTTTTCCCATTACTTCCATGTCTAGACAGCAAAATTTGACATCACCCTCAGCATATGACTTGGCCACTTCCAACTAGAGCATGCTCAAAATTGAGATAAGTTTCAGCTAATTATGTTAATATACCAACAATAAACTAGACAATTATTGCCTTCCAGTCGTGTCAAATTGCTCCACCTTGCCTTGATTTTCAACCTTTTGACAAAAGACAACTTCAAATCAAATTTTTAGGAAAGAATTTCGGTCCGTCGACTACATGATAGGATAATTCATCCAAATTACGTAACAATATTTAAATGTAGTTGACGTTGAGTTGTACTTATCTTGAGTGTCACAATTATTTAATCTTCCATCTTGTCTTGATCATCTTAATTAGTGGGGTTTGACAGATTGTTCACATTGGGATGTTTGTAGATTCTTCATGATCTTTGACTACAAATCACCTTAGTGCTTGCTCTGCTTATGATCCACCAGAAACTTTTATATGAATTCATCAGCTGCTTACGAATTTGCCAATAACAATATGATCAACAAAGTAATCGTCAACGATCTTTCTTCTCCCACAGAAATTAATAGAAGGTTCATTCTACCTATGGTTCCTTCTCTTCGGGAGTCGGCACATCCCCTTCAACCTAAGGCCGATCTGAAAGACCAAACGCATTTCAAAATGGGACAAAATATCTGAAACCCTACTGTTTTACATTTTAATAAACAAAGATATAGTTTATTCACTTGCTATTACATATCATTTCTTCTCGATCATACTACAGAAATCTTTGTATATTACTACATGCTAACAAAACATGAATAAAGTCCGCAGGAAAACTAATTAACTTGCTCGCCGGGGAAAACACAGCAAAGCCATTTTTTCTTGGTGGAATGTTGTCTGTTAGGACCTTTCTCTTCATCATATTTCCTCTGCGATGTCACATTTCCAGCTCCAACCATGCCAGTTTTTTTCTCTTCGCTCGCTTTCTTGAAAATGACGGAAAATCCTTCCGCCGACGCGGGATCGTTCACGTCCCATTCGCCGAACTTGGGTAATGATCTCCCCCTCGTCGACATGTGTAATAATTTGCTGCTGAATGAAATGATGTTTATTCTGTGGGGAATTCGGAATTATTTCAGAAATTTCCCGATCAAATGAGAGCAGAAAATGGAATGAGTTCGCTATGGGAATCGGATATCACTCTCTACTCGTATCAAACACGAAGCAGGGAAGTCAATATCCCAGGAGATCGGGATCAACACGTGAAACTGTGCGTCTTGTCGTTTGATGAAGGGAATATTTGGAGGTATTGTCTAAAATTAGCCGGATTTTAAGCACTAATTTTGGAGTTCTTTTCGGTTTGATGCATGTTGATTAGAGCATGTTGTGGCCCGTCAAGCACGCGTTCATTCGAGCGTATCTATTGCTCCTTTCCTTGACAAATTCCCAATACCATTCCCATTGCCTTGCCTTATTGTATTTGTTTATTATCCAATCAAAACTAAAGACTTTTGGGAGTTTCACTTTGAACTAGCTGAAAGAGATAAAAATGGATTTGATATTTGTGCTTGGTGTCGTTACTCATTCAGGATAAACATGCTTAATTCGGAGACTTTCAAGACCTGTGATGATGATCTAAATTGACTGACTTGTTCGTTTTTAAAGTTGTGGACAAATACCACATCTAATAGACCTTGTTGACCTAGTGGTAATTACAAAATTAAAAAAAAATCCAAGTGAACAAATAATATTAGAATTCTCTTGTAATCTTTTCTCCTCAGAACTTAAATATCTATTAAAATAACCAAATCAGGTGTTCAGATAGTATACCATTCCTAACATAAAAAAAACACATTAACAGCCATGGTAATACTTAAATGAATCTGTAAACCCCTTTTTTTAAAAAAAGAAAAAAGAAAAAATCCTAAATCTAATCCGCCTGGCTAATTTCATTCATGACTTCAGAATCCCATAAATGAATTCTTGCTTGCACAATGCTGTCAAGAATTGATAGGAAGATGAGTGGGAAAGTTTTTGCTGAACTACCGACAATTCAATTTTGTCCTGTCTTTATCTGATTTTCACGACGCACTAAGCTGAGCTGAGTTCATTCATTTCCTCGGTATTTAAGATACGTTAATGGGACTCAGTAAGAAGACACACATCCCCAACACAAACAAATTTTCTAAAGATAAACTCTGCTGACTCCCTCGGTTTCTCGCATTCCGTAGGAGAAAAATTGTACGTTTGGCAGACCGCGTTATGGCAATGGAATATTTGGTTCAGTGCTCTGCAAATTACGTGCCGTTGACGCCAGTAAACTTCCTAGAGCGAGCTGCTGTTGTTTATGGAAACAAAACTTCCATTGTTTATGGAACTGCCAGATTTTCATGGAGAGATACATACGAAATATGTATCAAACTCGCTTCTGCTTTAGCCCAGTTGCAGATTTCTCGAGGAGATATTGTAAGTTTTCTCTCACATCTTTTTGATATTGATTAACTTATCATCAGCTGGTTCCTGCTTGATTAATTCTGTTGGGGTTTGGCTATCAATCCTCCTGGTATACATAATTTCTGTCATGTTGAAAGATAGATAAACGTGCATTAACACTTGCAAAATCTTCTTAAACTCTTGCTTCATCTGGTTCCTGTTTGATTAATTCTGTTGGGGTTTTGCTATCAATCCTTCTGGTTGTAAGATAGATAAAGTTGCATTAACACTTGCAAAATCTTGCTTCATCACCTGATAACTTAAAAAGTTCTTGCATCCATCTCATACAAACACTGATAACAATCCAAACTGTTTAACCTAAACAAAGACCATGTAATCCTGATCCTTAATAACGATAGAAGGAAGGTTTTAACCAAGATCGAAGTTCTGAACTGCATCAATCTGTGCTAAGAAATAGAGATTCTCCCATCGGAAGGCTCAAAATTAGAACTGAAATCATAGGAAATACTAAGAAAAGAAAAAACACCATGGCTCTCCAAGGTCAATATGCATTAGGTTACAATATTATGATCACTCGGTTGGTTTAATTTAATATAGCTCTACTTGTAATGTAATGAAGGTATTATGAACGACGTGTTGACATAATAATATTCTATATTTACTTTGAACGTGTAATGAGAAATATATTGTAGACTTGTGGCCTCACACTTCTGTCCTTCATGCAAATAATTAAAGAAAACAAAGTACACCACGATCGCCGGACCCAGTTGAATTAACTTCATTGCATATAACTTATAAGTCTTTTTTTATTTTAGTTTTCTCTTGGGTCAAATCATGAACTAAGACAAGTTGAATAATTTGTCGGTTGCTTTGTTCAAGAATAGTGCAAAGTCCATGATCAGTGAATGAACAAAGACAAGAGAAAATGAATGGAGACATGATCATAAAAGTATCGAGTTTGGATCCAAGAACCAACATGTCAGCTAGTTGATCTTCAATCTCCTTAGTTTATTTGAAGTTTAGAATATGGGATTCTTTTTCTTTTATTTTAAATAAAAAATGGTGAAAATTGATCAAAGTTAGAATAAGGAGGCAGTATTAGAATAATTAACAAGTAAATTTTTTTTAATTATAGTATCATTTTTAAAAAAATTAAAAAATTAAATATTTAATAAAAATAAAATAAAATTTACAATTAAAAAAAAATTCCTATTGTTGTATGGTAGGTAGACCTCGCTAAAATAAATATTTATTATGGGATGACCATTTATTAGGAAATTCAATGATCTATAAGGGTCTTTACGTAGCCCTATGTGAAGAAAGTTCACAGTAGTGGCATGGGAAAAGAAACCCCAAAAACAATTGGGAAAAAACATAGGGACTACCAAACCAATAGCATATTAAGGTGGTCAAAGGATCGTAGGGCCGGTTGTTATTTGAGCGTTTACACCACTTTTTCTGGGGGAAAACTGTTTAAATATGAAGTGTTTTTTTAATACAATGAACAGGTTGTAGCTTTGGCACCAAATGTTCCAGCACTCTACAAGCTGCACTTTGCAGTTCCAATGGCTGGGGCAGTTCTATCTGCACTTAATACAAAGTTAGATGCGGCCACACTAGCATCAATCCTGCGTCAACTCCAAGCCAAAATCATATTTGTTGATTACCAATTTGTAGAATCAGTTCTAAAAGCACTTGACATACTCTCCCAGGAAAGTGTCAAGCCACCACTTCTTGTGATAATTCCTGAGTGTGACCAAGCGAATTCTGAAATAGCCAACAATTTCCCTCCTGGTAGTGTGGATTACAATGCTCTTATTAAAATGGGAAAATCTGATTTTGAGATGGTACAACCGAAGAAAGAATGCGATCCCATTTCTGTGAATTATACTTCAGGCTCAACAGGGAATCCCAAAGGTGTTGTTTACAGCCACAGAGCTGCATATCTCAATGCTTTGGCACAAATTTCTCGCTGTGACATGAGAGAAATGCCAGTGTTTTTATGGACAGTGGATATGTTTCGATGCAACGGCTGGTGCTGCGCTTGGGCAATAGCTGCTGTGGGGGGCACTAATATCTGCCTTAGAACTGTCTCGGCAACAATAATATTCGACTCGATTCATCTCTACAGTGTTACTCACTTGTGTGGTCAACCCGCAATTCTGAACATAATCGCAAACGCGCCAGCTTGGGTTCAAAACCCACTTCAACGCAGGGTAAATGTTGTAGTTGCTGGTTATCTGCCAACAAAACAGATTCTTGAACAAGTTTCAAAGTTAGGATTTAACATTGGCCATGCATATGGAATGACTGAAGTGCTTGGTCCTGCAATTGTTAGACCTTGGAAACCTGAATGGGTTTCTCCTTCAGGATTGGACGAGCACGAAGTGATCAAACATCGTGAAGGGCTTAACAATCTTCTGATTCAAGGGGTTGATGTGAAGGATCCGAATACCATGAAAAGTGTACCAAATGATGCA
Source organism: Xylocarpus granatum (assembly GCA_019650275.1). Taxonomy (NCBI): domain Eukaryota; kingdom Viridiplantae; phylum Streptophyta; class Magnoliopsida; order Sapindales; family Meliaceae; genus Xylocarpus; species Xylocarpus granatum. Next base: position 60,071 of record BNST01002771.1, read on the forward strand.
AAAACAATTGGTGAAGTCATGTTTAGAGCTAACACTTCAATGTTGGGATACTTCAAAAATCCGAAAGCAACAGAGGAAGCTTTCCGGGATGGATGGTATCATACCGGAGACCTTGCAGTAAGAAATCATGACGGTCATATTCAAATGAAGGATAGGAAAAAGGATATTATAATCTCCGGGGCAGACATTATAAGTTCGTTGGAAGTTGAAGCAGTATTGTTAAGCAATCCAAAAGTTTTGGAAGCTGCTGTTGTTGGAAAACCCGATGATCAATTGAAGGAAGTGCCTTGTGCTTTTGTGAAACTCAAGGAAGGATGCATTGCGACTGCTGAAGAACTTATTAAATTTTGTGGCGATGAATTGCCAACTTTTATGACTCCCAGGACCATAGTTTTTGCAGATATACCAGTGAATTCTACAGGAAAGGTGCAAAAATTCATTCTCAGAGAGAAGGCAAATGCAATGGTAAGGGTCATATCCGATCAAAATTAGAAGTCATATTTCATATTACAGAATTTGGTCTTCCATTCTATGTTTCTTGTTTTAATACACAAGTTATATTGCTCAGTCTGTTGATTTTTATGTTCTACAAAGACTCTGTTTGCAAGTATATGCATTGCCATTGAGCTGCCTGCTATGCCCTAATAAAAACTCAGCCTCATCTTGTGACATTAGCCGATGGGTTCAGCCAGTAGGATTTTTTAAAATGATATATGAAGCTCAAATTCTGCTTACAGTGTTAGAAATGAAATTACTTTATATTTTGATAATATTTTAAAATAAATAAAAGGATCTTCCATGTTATTTTCTTGCCAAACAATCATAGGGGAAAAGCAGACACTCTGTTCCACATTATTGAAGCAAACATAAACGTGAGAATTATAAGTCTGTCGCACGATTATGATGGATGGTGGCCTGACAAAGCCCAATCAAGCATGTTGTGGGGCATCTTCTAAAACGAAAGGCACGTTGTTGTGGGTCACTCTAAAAAGTAGGACTTCAGCTGAAGAAAAGTGCTTTTGCTCTCGCCGAATAGCTTATCAGGAAAGCCCCAACGGAGGGAAAAGCACTTTGTTGGGAAGGGCAACAATGCAAAAGTCCATAATTCTCTTCTCCATTGTAGTGAAAGGCATCCTCAAGTCAATTACTAGCTTCCTATGACATGGGTGGATGTTTACACTGACCATGCTGTGATTTTGTTTTCACCAAATAGCGCTTATCAGGAAAGCCCAGTAGAGGAAAAGCACTTGCTGGAAGGGGCCACAGCACAAAAGTTCAGCTTCAATATGAAAAAAGAAAAAAGAAAAAAGAAAAAAAGCACTTTCAAGACAGCTAAAAGCCTCACTCACATGAGCTAGGGTTTTTTGGGGTCATAATCCTATTCCATGGCCATGAATTCTCGAAGTCATTTTCATGGTTGTTGGATTAAACATCACATTTATTTTCGGAAAGATACCATTCTCGATTTTCTCAGTCAACTAGTTTTCTGTTAAAATTCCCTCTTTAAGAGCTCATACTCAATTTTAAATATAAATAATATATATATTTAATTAAAATTTTGAGAAATTAATTAATACTTAAATTAAAAAAGAATTATGTTTATATTAATTGGAATTTATATTATCTCCTAATATTCAGGGCGCGTGCCATATCATTCACCTTATAATCCGGTAAAAGGCACGCAACATAGCAAACATAAACAGACGCCACGTAGTTTAGCCAATGTAAACTGAACTTTGTAAATTGTGAGGTATCACGTTCTCAACAAATGCACCAACTACCCACTAGAGCAATTACCCTCCAAACTCCATGACATTGATCTGAATGCAAAATTCTCCTCTAGCCATTGCTAAATTCTCCAACCGAATACTTCAGGTGATCTTTCAGTGGTCCACATTGTTATTTCCTCTTCTTAAACTATAACTCTGTGGAGAATACTAAGACTTGAGACTTCCTCCTCCTGTTTTGGTTTCTGTTTATTATGTTTAGTTCAGTTGAAGCTTTTTGCTTTCTGGGGTTTTCCTTTTTCTTCCTAAGAAATGGATTATTTAATTTGCTTTTTAATGTTTCTAAGCTTTCATGAGAAATGGGTTGAGCTAGATTGAGTTGGAGGAATGCAGTTTTCTTCTTCATGGTATGTTTTTGTTTGTAAATTCTCAATTTTGTGCTTGGATTTTGAGAAAAGAAATTTTAAGATTTACAACATCAATGTATTTCGTTCAACTGTGTCATTGCTTCTGCATTCTGGGGTGGGGCAATGTAGTTATTCAATGTTGTTTCTTCTATGTTGATATATTCTCTCAGCAGTCAAATTAAAATGTTGCCAAATCTTTTTTTATGTTTTTCCCAATCTCTACTGCAGAGAATTAACCTAGAATGTGTTATTTGTTGAAATTACATAGATTTCAAGATACAAATAGGCCAATCATCAACAATATGGCAGTCACTCAGCTTTTGGGAGGACCCTCTTGTAGAATTAGAGGTAAAAGTTTTGAAAGAAGAGCAATGAACAAACTGGGCAAAGCTTTTGCTAACAAAAGTGCGATGAAAGCTAGTCAAAATTGTTACTTTGGAGTGACAAATGGAGGGGAATATGGCTTCAACAACGGCATTAAGTGTTGTGCATCAATCAGCAGTCAACATGTTTCCGATTATATCAGTATCGATCCTTCTGGTATTGGGGAGACGTTAGCATCTAACGGTGGAGAACAAAAAAGCAAGAATTTGTAAGAATTTTTCTTTTTCATAAATGTTTTACAACGGAGAATGTTCAGTACTGTACCTTATTTTTCCAATAAATCAATCTAGCAGCATCATTAGTGGAAGATACATTTTTCTAAATTTTTATCTTTCCTTTTGGTTACAACAATATCTTTCTCAGTTTTCTAGTTATTGAAATTCTGAATTGTTATCCATTGAGTCAAGGGGGAGGCCTACTACCAGTGAGCCACGGTTGCAAAATGTCCAACTTGATCTTATAATGCTTTCCTTACCAGCAATTGTTGGACAAGCAATTGAACCCTTAGCACAGCTGATGGAAACAGCTTATATTGGCAGATTGGGTAAGTTTCTATTTATTCAGTTTCACTTTCTATTTCATCTTAAGGTATGGAAATGTGTTTTCTTTTTCTCCATTTCGCCATTGTGCCATGCCTGTTATCTTACTGGAGTATCTGAGTTTGTCGATGCACATTAGATGAATTTGACACGGTATACAACATTTATGCTTCATGCAGAAATTAAATGTTTATGCTTTTTCCTTGCTTCTATATTTCTATGACCATGCTTTTTCATACCGTGATTCTCTGTTTAGTTCACTGGAGTGGATAGGATACTTTTGTATTCATAATCTGTTAGTTTTTTTTCATTTTATTTTCCCTTGAGCTCTTACATTCATAATGTACCAAAAAGGTCCTTTGGAGTTGGCATCAGCCGGTGTTTCAACATCAATATTTAACATCCTCTCAAAAGTATTCAATATCCCTCTTCTCAGTGTTGCAACATCATTTGTGGCTGAAGATATCTCAAGGAATTCAAGCAAAGAATCTACTTCAGGTGAAGCTGCACTGGATCTTTAAGTTCTTTACATTTTAGGGTTCAATTACATGAATCAGTGCAACTTGCTTTTCCTTAGAATATCATCGTAATGATACGCAGACAGTAGCTGCCCAGAAGTGAGTTACAGTGGCAGTGATGAATTGTCATTTGATAGAAAGCTTCTACCATCTGTCTCTACTGCCTTGCTTTTAGCAGCTGCAATTGGCATTCTCGAGGCTCTAGCAATGTATTTTGGATCTGGGCTGTTTCTTGACATGATGGGAATATCATCAGTAAGTAGAACTCGTTTTACTAGTTTGATTGTACTACAATAATTGCATAGTTCTGTAATTCTGATTCTTTTTGTTCCAGCTCATCACATTAATACTCTTAACTCCAATAGTGGCATTTTGAATCCCTGTCACAGATCCCTTTTGCCAGAATGTTATTTGCCAAATCTTAACCTTCATTACAACTTAATTTATTTGTTGTTTTATATGCATCATTTGCCATCTACAGGGAAGGAATATTTCTTAAAAATCATTTTCTGGACAGGCTTCATCCATGCGCATTGCAGCAGAGCGATTTCTGTCCCTGAGAGCAATCGGAGCCCCTGCAGTAGTTGTTGCTCTGGCCATTCAGGGCATCTTCCGTGGGTTTAAAGATACAAGAACTCCTGTGTTATGTCTAGGCAAGCTTTTGGTCTAACTTCTAAATTATTATGGAGAGCGAATGTTGTTCTCATGTTGTTGCTTTTTATATATGAGTAACATACATTGATACAGGCATTCATTTATCATAGTTGCAGTACGTTATGCTTGTCCTGTAAATGTTGATAATTTATTGATTTTTTCTCCTGAATTTCTGCAGACCATGTAAAGGGAAAATAAAATACAATTAAAAAGAAAATTATTTGCAGTTATTATTTCATCTTGACAATACCTCCTTTGTTGTCCAGTTGGATTATTTGGCAGACAGTGTCGATCTTTTAGCTTACAGAAATGATAATGTACAACTCTTTGAATTTTGTTTTTTATAGCAACTGAAAACTAGTTTGACTCATTTTTATTATAATTACAGTGCCAATTGATGATGCATAATGGATTTACTGAAGTACAAGTACAAATTTATTTATTTCCTATGATTCAAAGCTGTTATGTCTACAGTTCACTTTTTGTTGAGCTCATTCTTTCCAGGGGCAAAGGATCACAGATTGATTTTAAGATGTTTTTATGGCAGGATTGGGCAATTTTTCATCTGTATTAATGTTTCCGATACTGATGTACTATTTTAAGTTAGGTGTAACTGGTGCAGCCATTTCTACTGTTGCATCACAGTATGTTCTCCCACCAACCAAAGGCTTCTTTTTCTGTGTTGGTACCTAAATGGAACAATGACAGGAATTCTTTCACCTTTTTTCAGATACATTGTCACTCTTTTGATGATTTGGTGTCTTAATAAGCGGACTGTTTTGTCGCTTCCCAACAAGAAGAATTTGCACTTTGGTGACTACCTAAGATCTGGTAATTGTCCTTTTATTAGCTAATTTATATCCTATTATTTTTAACTCTTTGGCATGTTTCAATCTAGTATTCCCCACTTGGTTTTAAAAATGTTATTTCAAGTACTGTTATTTGCAAGAGATCAAATTTTTGGCTATTATGCCTATAAATCCCATTGTAGTAGCACGATATAGGGTATTCGGCTTTATTCATAATCTAAAATTAAACAGTAGATGTTCTCTACCATATCTTACAATTGTCTTCTTGTCTGTTTTTCTTTTCATCGATCTGTTTGGAATTTTGCATACGATATGACAAAGCATCAGACCTCAATGAATTGCTCAGAACCTATGTATCTGTGAAAAGAATTTTATACTCAACAATAAAATAGAATGAACATTGTGCCCAGGTGGTTTTCTTCTTGGGAGAACTCTAGCTGCTGTCATGACTATAACTTTGAGCACTTCAATGGTTGCTCGTCAAGGAGCTTTAGCTATGGCAGCTCATCAAATATGCTTACAAGTGTGGTTATCTGTCTCTCTGCTTGCAGATGCACAAGCTGCATCTGGTCAGGTAAAATATTGCAGTCCCACGACCTTTTGCTAATCCTCCTAACTTCTTTTAATTGTTGTTATTCAATTATAAGAGAAAATATGAGGAAGATTATTGGGTTTTCTACACTGTCTCCAACATGTAGCAAGCTAATCTTGCTCTTCTGGCAGCATGCATTTCTGTACCAGTTGTATATGTGGTCATCTTCTCTTATTATTGTGAAGACAATTGTAGATTAACATTTTTGCTTAATTTTGCTTGTCCTTCCATTTTAGAAGTACTTCTGGAATTTTGATTGTCAGTACCAACGAGAAGTCTCACTTGTAGGCCCTTATTGCGAGTTCTTTTGCTAAAGGCGACTTCAAAACAGTGAAAGAGATTGCTCACTTTGCTTTAAAGGTGACTTTGCTTGAACGACACTCCAAAATACGTTTAGCTAATTCTCATTCTAAATCTTATTTATTCTTTTTGCCTGATTGTGTTTCATTATTTGTTTTATGTGTTCACCAGACAGGATTGTTTACTGGTCTTTCTTTAGCTGTCATATTGGGTGCTTCCTTCGGTTACATAGCCACATTGTTCACCAACGACACACAAGTACTTGGAATTGTTAGATCCGGGTTATTCGTACGTATCTTCATTCAGTTGGGCTTCTGTTTATAGTTATCAGGCAACATTATGTTCATCTTATCAGAATCCATACAATCTTTTTGCAGTTTGTCAGTGCAAGTCAACCTATAACTGCTGTGGCTTATATTTTTGATGGCTTGCATAATGGTATCTCGGATTTTTCATATGCTGCTTACTCTATGGTAAGCTATCTTTCAAGGTTTGTTACATTACATCTACTGAGTGTTCTAGTCATCACAAACACGTTCATAGTGATGTATAAACGATATTTTTCAGATCCTGGTGGGAGCAGTTTCTTCTGCTTTTTTACTCTATGCTCCAAATGTCTTTGGTATTGCTGGAGTCTGGTCTGGTTTGACTCTTTTCATGGGATTGCGCGTGGTGGCTGGATTCTTGAGGTAAATTTTCTGTAATTCTGCCAACATTTTTATTCTTGTCTGTCATAACTAAACGCTCTTAATCCTTCCAACTTCTGAAAGCATCTATCTTCATTCAATTTTCCCAGATTACTGTCGACGAAAGGCCCCTGGTCTTTCTTACAAAAGGATACACCGAAACTCGAGGTTTGTCAATATAACGCGTCAATTTGATATCACATCAGTACCTCCCCTCCCTTTTCAAAAACTTAATTTCTTCAGCTATCTACTTGCAACTGATTGGCTTATTGTGATTATCATTTGCTTCATTTCCAGATTGCCGTCTGACAAAGAAAACCATCTCGTTATGATCACTAGCAGAAGCAGTACCGGATGCTATCCGACTCCTCTCTTTGCTCTGCTGCAATTTTTGCTTGTCTTTTTCATATGTATACCAGTTGGTTTTCGATTGTCTTATCGCCCTGCAAATACATGATAGTAAGTGTGGATTTCTAGATTTCAAGAGATATGATTCTGCCTTGCCCACCAATCTTTCTCACTCGTTGCAAATTGTGTTGCTTGCTGCCAAATTGCCAAGCTGTAGCGATCTCCAGTGGACTCATAAATATGTGACTGTATGACAACCTGCTGCAATTTTTACTTGTCTTTTTCATGGGTATCCCAGTTAGTCTTCGATTGTCTTATCGCCCAGCAAATACATGGTAGTAAGTATGGATTTCTAGATTTCAAGAGATATGATTCTGCCTTGCCCACCAAATCCTTCTCACTCGTTGCAAATTGCGTTGCTTGCTGCCAAATTGCCAAGCTGTAGCGATCTAGAAGGCACGCATATGTGGCTGTGTGACAGCCAGCTCGACAATCGAATATATTTTATTGTTAAATTGCCTGCTTCTTTTTTCTTTTCTGCGTGATGTGTCTAGAAACTAATAAGAAAAACGACAACCAAATCCTTATCCACCTGAGCAAAACGGACCAAACCTCTGACAACTACTCCTAAATTATTTAATCTACTTGTGTCTTGCCTCGTGTAAAGCCTACACAACTCAGCACCAAGTTCCCAACCATGGCTAACTCGAGGTCTGAATCTGCAGCTTCCTCAGCTAATAATAAGAACTCCTCCAGATTATGGCTGGTTACCCTTCTTTTGACGGCACCTGTATTAGTAGCCATGTTGGTTTACCAACTCGACTCCTTCGAGCCAGCTCACATGCCTGTCCACGAGTTTACAGGTCCCACGTTAACGGCGGCGCTGCGCAACGAACACATGTTAAAAGGAGCAGAGTTTGTAGGTTTGGGAGTTTTGCAGGGGCCAGAAGATCTTGTTTACGACGCTGAGTCGAAAGTTATTTACACCGGTTGTGAAGACGGATGGGTCAAGCGAGTTACGGTCAACGACTCGGCGGCTGACTCCGTCGTTCAGAACTGGATTTACACAGGCGGGCGGCCCCTTGGAATCGCTCTGGGAAAGGACGAAATGATCGTCGCCGACGCTGACCAGGTCAGACGGTCAAACATCTCCTCGTATTTGACGGTTATGTTTTTGATCGGTCAAAATAATAAAATTTTATTTAGGTAGACTTAACAACCACAATTTTACGTCAGTCACTACGCACCGTTTTAAGTACGTGAGCTCCAACGAACAGTTAACGAATTTATGAAATTACTTTATTGCCCTTTAGTTCTATTATTTTAGGTATTAAGATGTAATAACTCCTCACTTGTTGTAAATTAATGCGACTGTTGGACCGTTTTAACACATGTAATTGGCGGTTCAGGTATTGTTTGTGGTAGGCATTATTATTTTTAATTGATTCTGTAACAGGGGCTGCTAAGAATAAGAGGGAATTCAACAGAGCTGCTAACAGATGAAGCCGAGGATACAAAATTCAAGCTGACAGATGGTGTAGATATTGCTGAAAATGGCATTATCTATTTGACAGATGCTTCATACAAATACGAGTTTAGTAAATATATATGGGATATTTTGGAGGGAAAGCCTCATGGCAGACTTTTGAGCTTTGATCCAGTCACAAAAGAAACCAGAGTTCTAGTTTCTGATCTTTACTTTGCTAATGGAGTTGCAGTTTCACCAGATCAAACTCATGTTGTTTTCTGTGAAACACCAGTGTAAGTTGTGTTTGTTTGTGTTCTGTTTTTTAGTTTTCCGCAACAAATAAATTTATTTGAAAAGGGTCAAATTTGAATTGGGTCAAATGTTGCAGGAGAAGGTGCAGAAAATATTACATCAATGGCGAGAAATCTGGACTTGTGGAGAAGTTTGCTGATAATTTGCCAGGCTTGCCGGATAACATCCGATATGACGGAGAAGGCCATTACTTGATTGCAATATTTACTGTAAATAGAGTTGCAATTTCCCTATAAATGAATCAATATGTGCCGTAGCATTACATAATAATCACAATCTATCTAATTATATATATGTATGCATGCAGGAATTTACAAAATTCTGGGATCTTGCATTCAGATACCCATTCATCCGAAAGATTGCAGGAGTTGTGACGAGGTACCTGGAGTTGCCACATACAGAGTCAAACGCCGGGGTTTTTGTTGTTGATTTGGAAGGGAATCCGATTGCTCACTATTGTGATCCTGGAGCATCATTCGTCACCAGCACCACCAAGATTGGAGATCATCTGTACTTCGGTTCCGTACATCATCCTTACGTTCTCCGCCTCGATGTCACTAAACATCCTGCACGGGCCGTCGCATGACCAAGTGATTCGAAAATATGATGCTGGATTTTGCGGTGCTGCTAAATAGATGAGACTTTCAACACCAATGCGAATTCCATGCACAATTGAAATCGTGTTGATAATCAGTGAACATTAATTTAATGCTGCGTTGTCCAAAGAAACATGGTTTCATGTTTGCTTTAGGATCAAGAAAGGCTGCGAAAGCCTTTGCTTTCTCCCTTAGTATGAGCTCCTACACTTTTTTCCCTGTTGAAGTCGTGGGCAAATCTTAAAAAACGTGGCAAGCAAGTGATCCCGGCACAACTGGATTGTTTCTTGAGCATCAACGTTCATTCGTTATTTAAGTTTCACAAGTGCTCAAGGTGAAGGTGTGTTTTCCCTGATCATTGATGGCAGAGAAATCTAACATTTATTTGCCTTGTCTTCTTCCCTGGTCGGGTGATTTCGTCATTTTTCACCTCCTCCCACTATGCAGGAGTTGTTTGTTAATTTCGAGACGTCCACATAAGCATTTTATCGATTGGTAAAATATGTATGGTGTGTATTAATTAATTATGAGACAAGGGCTACTGAAAATAATTGGAAATATGACAGTGTTACTGACAGATGAACGCGAGGGTCGAAAATTCAAGCTGACAGATGCTGTAGATATTGCTGAAAATGGCACGACTTATTTTATAGATGCTTCGTACAAATTCAAGTTAGATGAACATATATGCAATCTTTTGGACGGAAATCACCATGGCAAGACTTTTGATCTTTGATCTTGTGACCAAGGATACCAGAGTTCTGGTTTCTGATCTGTACTTTACTAATGGAAAAAAAATGGTCGTTAATTAGGAAGGGAATCCAATTGCTCGCTATCATGATCACTGAGCATCACACGTTTCCAGTCATCTAGACTTTGGTTCCATACATCATCCCTTTCTTCTCAGTCTTGATGTTAATAAACATCCTGCATACACGATTAACGAGCAAGAGCAATTAATCCTCAAATATGACCAGAAATGGTAATGGATTCTGCTGCAGAATAGATGAGACTTCCAACACTAACGCAAATTCATTGCACAATTGTTGGAGAGTAGTAAATCAGTGAACTTCAATTAAAAGTTGCATTTTACAAGCAGACGTGCTTATTATTGGTTCTAGGATCAAGAAATGCTGCCCAAAGCCTTGGCTTTCTCCCTTAGTATAAACTTCTGCACTTTTCCAGTTGAAGTTTTCGGCAGATCATCAAAAATGACCGTCTTCGGAGCCATATAATGTGGCAAATGATCCCGGCAAAACTTGATTATTTCTTGAGCATCAATGTTAAATCCATCTTTTAATTTAACAAAAGCACAAGGCGTTTGTCCCCAATGATTATCTGGCCTTGCAACCACAGCAGCTTCAAGAACTGCCGGATGACTAAACAAAACCGTTTCGACCTCCACTGTGCTTATATTCTCTCCCCCGGAAATTATAATATCCTTCGAGCGATCCTTCACTTCTATATAGCCATCTGGATGCTTCACAGCGAGATCTCCAGTATGAAACCAACCTCCTCTGAAAGCTTCCTCCGTTGCTTTCAAGTCTTTGAGGTATCCGCTCATTACAGTGTGTCCTCTGAACATAATTTCCCCCACTGTCTTACCATCAGCTGGCATGCTTTTCATTGTGATGGGATCTTTTATGTCAGCATCCTCCAAACCAAGATGGTGCATTCCTTGCCGAGATTTGATCCTTGATCGCTCATCTAGAGGTAGAGAGTTCCATTCGGGTTGCCATGTGCAATAAGTCCCAGGACCATACGATTCTGTAAGACCATACAAGTGTGTTATGTCAAATCCCATCTCTTCTATCTTAAATAGTACCTGTGGAGGTGGTGGTGAACCGCCTGTCCCTACTGACACCTTGTGAGGAAGTGGCTTCCGGTCACTGACAGGTGAATTCACAATCATGTTAAGCACAGTTGGCGCTCCTCCCATGTTTGTTACATTATGTGAAGCTATACTCTCAAATATACCCGCTGCAGTGACATTTCTTTGGCATATGTTTGTGCCACCCATAGCTGCCACACCCCAAATGAGACACCACCCATTGCAGTGAAACATCGGCACAGTCCACAAGTAAACAGGCATTTTGCCCATCCCGTGTAAAAAAACGGAAGCAAGAGAGTTGAGATACGCTCCCCTGTGACTATAAACTACTCCTTTAGGCCGTGATGTTGTCCCAGAAGTGTAATTTAGACTAATAGGATCCCATTCGTTATCCGGTCTTCTTACCTCAAATCCATGTTGTCCTGTTTCAAGGAGACTTTCATACTCGTAATCACTAGCAGCTGAACTTGTACAAGATGAACTAACAGATTCAGCAATTAAAACTACAATTGGTGGTTTTGTTTTTGTTTTCACTAGAAGGTCAAGTGCACCACGAGCAATGGGGTGTAACTGGTAGTCTACAAATAAAATCTTTGCTTCGGAATGTTTAAGTAGGACTGACACCATAGCCGAATCGTGACGCGAATTAAGTGTGCAAAGAACTGCTCCGGCCATTGGAACAGCAAAATGCAGCTCATACATTGCCAGAACATTAGGAGCCAGAATCGCAACCTGTATGCTTAACATTGTTAATTAGGCTAACATGCCATGAATTGAAGACCAGAACTGACAATCAGTTCCTGAAGTTTTAAACATTTCAATACAATTATGACAAGAATTCATCTCGAGATGCACACACAAATCTTCTTCAGCACCTCTACAAGAATCTCCTTTTGAAACTAAAACAAATCCTCCTTCACAAAATTAAATAAAATAACAAATCCAGAGAAATTTATAAGAAAAACAAACAAATAAGTGAATATTAATTTATTCATACCAAACAGATGGCACGTCACTTTCAAAGGTTTAGTTTTCTGGTTTAAAAAAATATATATATGAATTCAAATGTTAATGTCAGCAGAAAAACAGATTATCATGGCGTCAATCAAATGCAATGCTCAGAACTATTTTCAACATGATTATATTTGATGGGGCAAATTTCAAGATTGCAGAAACTATGAAAACTACTAAAAATTAAAAATCAGAAAGCCCACTTTGCATATTCATAGAATATAAGCATGAAATTTCAATCGAAGGAAAGCAAATATGATGGAAATTTATGAACAACCCGGAAGAACAAGAACAACTAACCACATCTCCACGAGAAATTCCCAACTGGGTAAGAGCAGAAGCAAGTTTCAGACAACGTTGATGAGTTTGACTCCATGTATACTTCAAAGAACCAGACACAACCGATGTTCTGTCTCTGTAAACCTTAGCTGATCTCTCCAAAAAGCTCACAGGAGTCAAAGGAGCATAGTTTGCAGAACAACGAACCAGACCATCCATTGATTTCCATGATTCTGGTTCAGAATCGCCACCAAAACGAGACAATCCGCAATAACTTTGAGCTACGTGCTTGTGAAATCGGTTTAAGCTGGGAATAAATCGAACAAATGAGTTCTTGAGAACTTTATTCATAGTCTTGAATTCGAAGATATTCAGAGTTTAATTTAAGTTGGCCAGGAAGCGAGGGAAATCGATGACTCTGCGAGATGGTTCGTTTCCTGCACAACGGAGTATAAATAACGGATACGGGAATGGATAATATAATGCTAGGTCCCTAATTTTTATAATTTTTACAAATTAACTATAATTATTATTTTTATTACAAATAGCCTCCAACCCTCTGTTAAAATGGCAAAATATTACTCAGATAATATTTGATGTGATGTTAACCATCACACAATTAATATTGAGGACGAACCTTCACTTATTGGTTATAAGTCAATTTATAAAAAATATAAAAACTAAAAGACTCTTATTGTTAGTTTTGTTATGGTGTTGTTTCATTGGATAAATACGATACAAGATCTTATCATATTGACACATATATTTGCATTAAAATTAATCCATCATAGATGATCGAGTCCAAAGTGTGTCTTATTTTTTATTAAAAGTCAAGGGTATTGTATTGATACCATAATTGTTTTTGTTATGACTAGTTCTTGATTAATGGAAGGTGTGTTGTTAGAATTGACAAATATTGTAAAATTGGTTGAGAATCTTTGAATAGAAAATGACAGCAGAAGATACCAAAAATGTGAAGAAATGTCAAGATCGGTGATGGCAGCATTCAATGGGCTGAATGAGTAAGTTGTATTTTAGCTTATAAAGAAACGGCAATTGGATAGCTGCAACCACCAATTAGCCAAGAAAAGTAAAGAAATGCCCTTATTTGCTGTCAGTCTTAGATGGGCTTTTTTGTATTTATGTTAATTTTATAAGCAACAATCAACCTAATTTATTTGTTAAATGAATTAATTTCATACAAAGCCGGCGGCAACCAATGCAATGATTAGGAGATAATTGCATTGGGTTAGGCATGGCATGGTTTGGGCCTCTTGTCTCTTTATCTCTCCAGGGTTTGGTGTTTATCTTGCAAAATGGAAAACATGGCATTTGGGAAATGATCTGAAGCTTGTAAAAAGGAAGCATTACATGGACAACAAAATCTATTGGTACAAACAAACTAATCATTTTCCATGATCTTCAATGACTTTTCTCAGTCCTCTCTCGAGTGGTTGAGTCGTGAAGAATGGCAGGTAGGAAATGGAGGTTAAAGGGAAATGAAATGACAGACAGCCAACGAAAAGGAAGATAAATGGGGAAGCCAATATATTTTTTTCTTGGTGGAAGATCTCAAGTATCTCAAGCTCAAATAATTACTCCACTGAAATAGTTGATGTAAGACCATTTTGCCTGTGATGGGTATAAATAATGTAACTTCAACTCTTGTCTAGTTTTCTTATAATTAATGGTTTCAGTTCAGGGTTTTTAATGTCACAATTGGCCCCTATGCATAAGACTTCCAATAAAATGAAGTCGTTTTCTAAAATGTTTGCTACAAAACAATTGCTTTTGTTTTCAATTGAAAAGAAAGCAGGTGGTAGATGCAGTCTGCTTCCAGAAAGCAAGTCTGCAAAACAAAAATGAAAAAGGGCCCAATTTGCATAGTTGCATGTATTGATTGATGGCTTCCAAGCTAAAACTGACACTTGGTATACTATTCACGTTGTCCTTTTGATTCTTTGGAATTGCTTAATAGGTACGAGAAACCAATCAATGGTTTCTCCGATAAATAGAAGGGCCATAGAAGAGGAAAGTCTTTCCACGGCTATGGCTGGCATTTGGATGAGAGATTCCTTCAACATAAGCATATTACTGTAACATTGTTCCAAAATCTGTAACTCCACGTAAGAACTCAAAAGTAACTGTCCGGAAATCTACACCGACCTCCCAGTAAAATTACACTCGGGGCGAGTTTTACCATTCAACTAAGAGTATTTGTTGACATCTTACACATTTAAACGAGAGATTAAAACAACTTAATTGTTTGAGTTTATGTATTAATTCAAAATTTCATGGGTTAGAGATTAAAAGGAATAGAATTTTGGCAAAGAAAAAGGAGGAGATCGATTGAAAAAGAAAACCCAAAAGGGGATTGGATTCGTAGTTCGATTATCTATGTAAAGAAGGCAAGAACTTGGCGTCTATTGAATGGGAATTGAAGCCTTGAACAAGGCATAAACATACAGTGGGAGTGGCATACAGACAAGACTACTACCATTTTATTCTGTAATACAGAGCCTAACCAGTTCAGAGTGCCTTTACTACACTTTTGTAACATCCATTGTATCAAACTGTCGTAGTTTGATACAACACTGCAAATGCTGAAACAAACACTCATTGTCAATTTGAAACATGTAAAATGCAGGAAAATATGGAGTGAATTTTGGGGTAAGCATGGAATGTTGACTAGCTCATCCCATAAATGCGCATATGTTTATGTATAAACAACCACAACCGTAGGTTCATTCTTTCTCATCCTGAATACTTCATTTCTGAGTCTACCATTTGTTTTGTTTCACTCAAATCCTACACAGAATGCTATTGCTGTTTGATAAGATCCTTCACATCACATGTTTTTAAAATGTTTAAATAGTTTTATAATGTTTTACTCGATCACATGTATATATATGATAGGAAATTAAAGTGATTTATATAAAATCGCCGTCGAGTTTGAAAAGTGCCCTAAAACGAGTAAGCATTAAAGAATAAGATGTAAAGGTATCAGCCACACTATCCATGATGATGAAACCTTCCAAGAATCCATCGATCACCACCGTTCATGTTTTGTTCTTGTCTTCTTCCGTTGATTACTTCTCAGACCATTCTTCAGTTCAGTGCATATAATCTAAGGCGTGATCAATTGACAGTATAATACATTACAATACAATACAACAAAAGACTGAGAAAGTAAGCAAGTAGATATGAGGCAGCAACCCACCGCCTGTTTGTTGTACGATCCACTTGCTCTAAATCAACTCCGAAGCTTTGCATTTGTTCTCCTCGAATTCTAACGCTTCACTTCTTCCTTGTGCTTGTGGGCCATCGAGAATTGCCCTCTTCTTCTTTCTCCTTTCTCCTCTTCTTCATGCCTTCACATTTTCATTATTTATAAATCTATCAAGTTTCAGAAACCACGCCACAACCAAGTAAGAAATAAGAAGCAAGAACAAGCGAGAATTTAAGAGAAACGATTCCAAGATGGCGAAGGTATCGGTTAGGAGCCGTGCAGAACGTCCGTACCGATGCATAGTAGATGGGTGCAACGAAGACTTGAATAGAGCAAACAACTATTACAAACGCCACAGACTTTGCGTTCGTCATGCTATGTCTGCTTTTATTGTTGTCGACAACGTCGAGAGCAGGTTCTGCCAGCAGTGCAGCAAGTAACAATTTTTATGAACTCTCTATGTTTTCTTTTCTTCTGTGTAATTTTAATTTTAAGTTTTGACAATTTCTTTCCATTATGTTTCCATGAACATGGTCATTTTACTTGTTTTCATGACCATTTTCTTGCAGACTGCATCATCCTTTATTGTTTGATAATAACAAAAAGAGTTGTAGGATAAGTTTGGCTTATCATAATGCGCGCCGTAGGAAGACCGCTGTGAAGAAAACTGAAATAGTTAAGCCAGCACCAGCACCGATGTCGACAGTCGCAGCATATAAGTGTGTTCCGCAGAACTACGCCTCTGGCATGAAATTTTCTGTGTCCGGACATTTTTTTGACCTGAATGACATGAACGTTCAGGGAATTGATCCCAATCAACAACCCAACTACAGCTACATTCCAAACCTTAAACCCAGCTCCAGCAACAGCAACAATTTCTCCAACTACATGCTTCCACCAGCACCAGCAACTTCACAAACCAGAACTACTACTCTTCAGACGTTTCCAGGACTTACCAAGCCTTTCCGCCTTCTGTGAAGACACCAGGTAGCTGCTGCAGATCATGATCGAATTAGTAGTTTGTAACCTGTAATGATGAAGCTTAGCCTATATAAGTATGTTTTCTCCCTCTGTAGGGTTGTGTGATGGGAGCTCATACATAGATATAGGCCCGTTTAATTTTACGTCTATCCAAATCCTCTTCCGGCCAGGCTATTTCGGATGAAGAGAGGTTGTGTTGTTGTTGTACAGAAGTTGTGATGTTGTTGTACTTGACTTCACTTCCCTCCTCATTTCAACTATTACTCCGTCGATCAGTCGTAGTACTGTTCCTCCTGTAGGAGATTGATTATGGTGTATGGTTATTTTCCATGTATGAAACTAACAGTTTGTATGTTAATCTTCTTGCTATGCTGTTTCTGTGGTCTGAGTTTCATGGAAGAATTATTGCCATGTTTTTTTGTGTTAGTGAATGTTGATTGACGGCAATGACGCACATGAAGATGTTAAGGAAGCAGCAGTTGGAGACAAATCCCCATCGTGAGTGACTTTCTCTCTCTGCGAGGAAAAGTAAAATCAGTAGGCATCTTTCTGATTCTGAGGGAGTGAATTGTCTTTTCATGTCAGAAGTTGTTTGTTTCTGATCACAATGTAATGATACATCCCGGTTTGGCATCCAATACCCAAAAACCTAGAAAAAGGACCCTGAATATTACAATTCTGTCCCTACCGTTTTGAGTGGAGAGCTTTAGTTAGAGAAAGAACAGAAACCACCTTTCAAAATGGACTAGCTTTTTACTTTTCCAAACTCAAGCTGCACGCACAACCCCAGAGCCAAAGGCCCGGATGGATGTTCTCTTCTTTGCAAAATTTCGGGACGGCACGTGCCAAACACTACCTGCTTTTTCAACGCACTGTTTAACGCTTTGCCGAAACATAGAATACCAAAACACACAGACTACTAAAACAATTATCATTAGTGTAATATGATATTTTCCTATTGGTCCGTGGCATTTATCATTAGTGGTAAAACAATTAATAGATCCCTACATATTTCCAATAAATACTAAAAAGAGTAGGCGTAACAAATACAATGACAAATGTACCAGAATTAAAGGACCAATGCATATGCGAATTTCCACATGCAATTACGACTTATTTCCAGTACTGCAAAAAATAATGTAATTACTTCCCTTCACACAGGGATTTGAGCTGCAGTAAATCATCATAAATCAGATAAATTGAGGTTATTTAAACATGAAATCAATCTGAAAATAAAAACGGTAAATTTGAAGCGAAAATATATCGGCCTGGAAAAAATCTCATGAGAAATGCCAACTTTTTTATTGTGGGCAAAATTATGTAGTTGTCAATCAGTCTAGGGCAGCTATGACTGCATCCACAACTTCCTGGGTGGTGCTGGTTCCTCCGAGATCTTTGGTCCTATACTTGCCCTCCGATATTACTCGTTCGACTGCAGTTTCCAGTCGATCAGCGAATGAAGGAAATTGGAGATGTCTCAGCATCATGGCAGATGAAAGAAACAAGGCTACCGGATTTGCTTTCTTTTGTTCAACTAGTTTCTCGTTACCCACGTTTCCTGCTGAAGCACCTTGCTCAAAGATAGCATGATCTGCTCCAACATTGCCTGCAAAACACAGGGCAGATCGCTGGTAAATTGCAACCAGAACTATGATTTTTACCATGCAATACGATCCTTGGTGTATGAATATTTGAGGAGAGAGAAAGGTAAGGGCCACACAGAGGGCCGGTTCAGTCTCACTGCAGGTGAAGGCTCTCTTTCATAACAGAAACACCATATCCCTCCACAAATAATCAAATGAACATAAAAAGAGGACATTTCTCAATGATCAGAGTGTGTTTGCAATCAAAATGAAAGAAGAAAACTATATTTCTGAATGACATTTCCATTGAAGTTTCCAAGCAGAGAAATAGTTGAACACATGCACAATTCAGGTTTTCATCCTCAATTAAATTAAAATCAAGCAACTCATTGCACAATAAGTAAATTATTCATAAACTTCAACAAAGATTAAGTAATTATATTTGTTTGTGATGAAAGAAAGAAACTAGGAGAAATAAGAAAAATCTCACAATACACCTAAGAGTATTTTGAGATTAAAGTGTAACTACTATGAGATGGAAACAATAAAGGGTTAATAAAATGGAAATGCTCCCAAGTTAAAAGTTGGTGTTATGAAACACTATAGCCACAGTGCTTTACATGAATTCTAATCATATGGGAATTCAAGGTTCTGGCTCTTTACCAAGCTTTTCACCTATAAGTTCTTTTAAGAAAGGCAATTTACTTTAAAAAGACTTGACATATAAGAGCCATTTTGAACCAAAAATAATTGTCCAATTTTCTGTTTTGCAAATGATAAGCCCCACCAGAGCATTAGTGGCTTTGAGTTTAAACTGAACTTTATTGTTGTTGCATTAAGCCTATTGATCAATAACAAGTAAACTATCTACATAAAATTCAATAAAAACTGAGGAATTCTGTTTGTCTATGATGATAGAGAGGCGAAAAGAGATGTCTCACAACACTTAATGAGGCATGAATTCCATACATCAGGAAATTCAAGGTTCTAGCTTTTTGCCAAGCTCAGCCCAGTGTCCCTTTGCATCTTTTGAAAAAATTGTCCAATTTTCTCCTTTACAAATCATCAGCCCCCACCAGAGCATCAATGACTTTAGTTTAAACTCACATTAATGGACAACATATAAGAAACACAAAACAACATGAAAAACTGAAATGCATGGATGAGCATACCTCCTGGCATGACTCCCGTACCACCAGCAATACCAGCAGCTGTATTTGCAACCAGATTGCCATAAAGATTGGGCGTCACCTGAAAAATGGAGAACAGCTTGCATCAGCTACATAAGAGCTTTTCGCATTGAAAATTGAAATACAAGGAAACAAAGTCAAGGCAGAAGGCAGTCAATAAAACCGCAACACCATAATCAAACTCAAGTAACAAGAACAGAATTTTCTAATAGATGCTTATAAGAAAGGAAGAGTTTAATTCCCCAGATAGAGTTCACTTGAGCCCATATCAGGCGTGAGTGAATAACTAGCTGCATTCATATTGACAGCAGAAAAAAATTACAATTCCTCTCCAATTCTTCTGACTTTTGAAAAAACAATGGTCCACATTTGACCAATTCTACAAGAGTTAAATTCCTCTCCAACGTTGGCTTGAGGGAGAATCGATCCATTGACCTCTTGCGTCCACGGCAAGAGGCCACATGCAAGAGGCCAAGCCAACTAGGTTATTCCCTTGGAGACAAAAAAGGTCATTGAATATTACAAAAATAACTTAAAAAGGAACCCTACTGGGCTTATAATTCAACCAAAAAGTTGGTCTCAACACCAAAAGTTCAGATAAAGAAAGTTAAACAACAAAAAACAAACATCTACAGCAAGTAAATATACTGTACAGCTTGGAATTTAAATGAATATTGGGCAGAAAACAGAAAGTAGCCATGCAAGATTTCATTACTTGTAGTATTATTGAGAAATAAAGTTTGAATTATAGGATAAACGAAATATAAATTGCATACCATCACATCAAATTGCTCGGGCTTTGAAACAAGTTGCATGCAGCAATTGTCCACAATTATTTCATTGTACTTAATCCCAGGGTACTTTGTAGAAACCTCTCGGCAAGATTCTAAGAAAAGGCCATCAGCAAGCTTCATTATGTTTGCTTTATGTACAGCAGTCACCTTCTTTCTGTTGTTCAGATATGCATACTCAAAGGCATACTTCGCAATACGCTCTGAGCAAAACTTTGTTATCACCTAGGAAATTGGTAGTATGAGACAAAAACATAAACCAAAATTATGCGGCAATAAAGATTTAATATCATTGTTAGATAGGAAGTAAATCTAACCACAATATCGTGAATTCTCTCATAATATAATCTTAAAACACTCGTCTAAGTAATTGCACAATTTTTGCTGAAAGATGTGCTTGACAACCAAACAACCAATAATTCTTCGACTAGAAGCTCTACTTATAAAAGTCATAATAGTAAATCTACTAAAAGCCTTACTTGAAAAGTTATAACAAATGGACCCTAAGAACTATTTTACTTTTATAGGTTTTAGCCGAACACCGAGACAACTGCACAGCTATGAAAGTCATTCAAACCGTTTGAGACTGCTAATAAAAAGAAGTCTTCAAAACTCCATTAATTATGTTTATGCAGACAAAATTAATTCTAAAAACAATGAAAACTTGAGCAAAAAGAACACATCAATATAATCAACACCTTAAGGTTTTCAACGACTCCTGGAACGACCTCGTGTTCAAGCCCGGAATATTCGCCCTCGGTGTTTTCTCTAATCACAACAATATCCACATTCTCATGACGCGTAGGCAATCCCGGCAAATTGAAACAATTGACCAGCGACGCGTACAAATCCAACTCCTTTCGCAACTGCAGGTTCAACGAACTCACACCGCCACCCATCGGCGTCGCCAGTCCTCCTTTCAAGCAAACCTTATTCTTCTTAATGGAATCGATCACTTCTTCAGGTACTCGTTTCATGTCCCCATGCACCTCATACTTTTCAAAGTAAATCGGCGCGTGCATCGCTTCCATTACTTGTTCAACGGCGCCAGTAACAAGAGGTCCAATTCCGTCACCGGGAAGTAGAGTGACCGTGCGCGGAGCGCCGTCTCCGGGTCGCGGCATGTACGTTACCGATCGGGTCGGGCTGAAGAACCTAGAGCATTCGTCGGAGGATTTTGAGAGTAATTGTTTGAGAATCGTTACGGAACGCCGGGCCATCGGGTCGGATTATAGGGTCGGGAAATCTGAGAAGCTTGTTATGGTGTGATGACTTTACTCGATCAAAGTAGCCATAAAAGATCGGGCCGGGGAAGAAGAAAATCGAATAGTGGGGTAATAACATCCGGATCCCTGAGCTTTCTACGTTTCACAAATAAGGACATATTTGACACTGTGATCCTTGACCCTCCGGCTGTCCCAAAATGACTGAGATACCCTTAAAGAGTAATTGGATTGGTGGAGATCAGATCCATCCCGGAAAGGATTTTCGTTAAATTAGCCGTCAATGGGCAAATGCATTGACTTTTCAAAACAAAATTTCCACCAGCAAAGGTGCTGGGATACACAGCTGAATCACGGTGGTAAGTCATGGACTTGAGGCACAATTCCTAGTTTATCTGTAGAGCGTTCTATGGAACTGATATTTGATGGATTATGTGCGAAATCTATTAGACTATTGGGAAAGGTATCTTTCCAGTGAACTACATGGATAATGTTTATAATGATCTGTTATTGCTGTGGCCTGATAAGTTAAAATTTTCGGTTTCGTATTGCACTTGGATCCATAACTCCTCCCATCCCATCACAAAGCTTGACAAATTGAATTTGCAGATGCTACCAAAGATAACATGTAGCCATTACTTTTGGAGATGGAAGATCTACTGGCAAGTGTTCTTTATCTTAGCCTCTTTTATTTGGTTTCCCTTCTTGTCAATGAAATCATGGAATTTTCATTTCCTACGCCGTATGATTAAACCAGATGGCAATATTTTCAGGACTATCGAACAAAGGAAAACAAGGAAGACGGCGACTGAGGGATGCGCGCAGGCGTAGATCTCCATGTCCGTTGCAATTGTTTTAACTCTTATGTGGTAGAGAATGACGTACTAGAGAAACAATATTAACAGTGGTGTTTACAGGCCATTTGTTGCCTATAGTTCATGGTATTATAGGCTGTTGTAACATCAAAAATCCTGAACTTTCATGCAATGTTCAATAGATTCTGAACAGATGTACATGCCCTTATTATTATTTTCTATTTTCCTTGTGAATAAGAGACTTGATTTCTGAAATTTAAAATATAAAATATAAATAAAAAATTTTAAATTAATTATATATTTTTTTATTTGAGCTGGAGCTTTAACCTTCTCAATTATTCTTATTTTTGTGATTTAATTTATTAAAATAAATTTTAAATACTATTAATCTTTCTTTTAAATAGACGATAAAAACAAAATGATGTACTTAAAAAAAAATAGAACCGCTTAAATGGGGTCCACAACGAGTCGGCCCAAAATCGCATAATCAATAACAGATCCGAGCGGTGACGGTGTCGTTTAGTTCTGTTGCTTCCGTGCTTTGCAATTTGCATGGATGGCGTGAGTTCCCCGTTTTTACCAGTGATCTCACGATCTTCTTCCTCAGTCAAAAATTATCAAATTGTTTTAAGTTTCGATAATTAGGAGTTTCCCGTTATTGGATCTCCGCGCGCCATATTTCAACTTCCGTTGTCGTTGAAACTAATCACAACAGTATAAGGTAGGTTGTTTCCGTTAATTGTTGATTGTTTATCTGAATTTGGATCTGATGTTATATTAACCTTTGAAGTTTCTCCGGTATGAGATCGAACTGGATTTTGAGCTTTAATGATACTGTTAGCTGCCAATACTTGTTTAAATTAGCTGGACCTGGAAATATGTGTATTGCATTTCGCTTCAGTTTGTGTGATTCAGAGATAAAGCTTGTTTTTCATTTTTGTCAATAAGCTCCGGAATAATTTTTTTATATTTTCTTTTATTTATTAATTTATTATTGTATTATTTTGCGCTATCAACAAGTTGTTATGGAAGATTAAGTGATAAAGTTGTACCCCTGTGGGGAATTCTTGCATGTTGAACACGAGGTTGATGCAGTGATGTCGACAGAGGTTGACAGTGTTAGTGGAATGTCTGAAAGTGGCGCGGAAGATTCTTTAAAACCTGAGAAACAGTTGTCTGATAACATTGGAAGCACTGGAGATCTTGTCATGGATAATGGGATGTGCAATGAGAGTGGATCTTTGAAAGATGACCATGAACGACTCGTAGGAATTGTTTTGGAACTGAAACTTCAGAACGAGTTCTTGAAGTCTCAGTTTGAGGGGTTGAAAACTGTTAGATCAGAGGATGATGGCTCGTGCCAGCAAAGGGAATGGAGTGAGCAGGAAAGTAGAGAATCCATAGATGCTAAAGAACTCCGTGAAAGAGTAGAGTCTTTGAGTAGAGAACTTCAGATAGAGAAAGAAACGCACCATGCTGCAGAGAAGGCTTTGGAACATCTGAGAGTGTCATATGAAGAGGCTGATGCAAAGGCTCAAGAATTCTCTGCCAAGCTTGCAGAAGGTCAGATATTATCTCTTTTACATCAATGTACTGCTATAACTCAATTCATGAAGGAGCAGATGTGAATTTATTATTTGGCTTCACATGCTGGGCTCTACTTTTAAAGAGTTTGATTATAGTAGGCAATTTATTTGCTTTCAAGCAATTGTGTGTTTGCTGCCATAATATTCTCGTATTTAATTATATAATTTTAAAATTTGTTTCTGTTTTAACCTGATATAGTAGCATTTGTTTCTTTGAGTAGCTCAACAAAAGTTGGATCAAGAAATAAAAAAGCATGAGGAGAAGTACTCTGAACTTGACTCAAAATTTAGCAGGCTTCACAAACGAGCAAAACAGCGTATTCAAGAGGTTCAGAAGGTGAATATTTGTCACGTGGTTCCCTTTGCTTTTGTTTGTCCTTTATGATACTGCTGCATATGTAGCTGGAGATGAAATTGCTATGATGCTCAAGGAGTAATAATCATGGATTCTGAATTTTGTTCTGGCCATCTGAGTTTTCATTCCATGGTTGTATTTTGAGATACTTGCTCGTTGATGAAGGGTTGTAATGGATTCTATATTAAGTAGACATCAAGTTCAAGAGGCCTTTTTGTTTATCTCATCTGATATAGAATACCATGCATTATGTGCTTGGAAGTTGTGCATTTAAATCTATAACTTTTCTATTGGAACAGTGTCATTCTAGGCAAATGTTCTGTTCACTTGTCTTCCAATTTTATAAATGCAGTTGTCAAGATCTGATTGTTGACATATGAAGATGAAGAAATGAAAACTTAAGGCCTTGTGTGCTGTAGTGGAGAATTTCACATATGCTTATGTTTCTTTCTTTTATTGTTGGAGGGCGAGGGGGAAGGGGTGGGGCTCTAATTTTCTCAATGATTGCTCTATAATATATTGCTTGTTATTTTTCTTATGCTTATCTGATATGATGATGCTACAAACTGTTTTACTTGGATAGTTTACATTGCCTTCTTGTCATCTAGTGGAAATGAACAACTAACTTGAGAAAATTGGATTTATGATGCTTGAATAATTTTATTTTAAATTTAACTGTATTCTTGTTTATGTTCTTACATTTGTAAAATAAATAGAATTTAATAAGAGTACTCCCCTTGCTTTTAGAAACTAAGTTGAACGGTTTTGTGGAGATTTCCATCTTCAGGAAAAGGATGATGTTGAGGCCAGACTTCGTGATGTAACTGAAACAGCTGAGCGAGCATCATACCAGCATTCGTCATTGCAGCAAGAGTTGGAGCGCACTCGGCAGCAAGCAAATGACGCATTGAAAACCATGGACGCGGAGAGGCAACAATTGAGGAGTGCTAACAATAAGTAAAATCTCTAATCAACCTTGTTATAGGACCAATATCTACAAATTTGAGAAGCTCTTTGTTTGAATTTGTGTATTTGCATGTACAGATTTGACATGGGAAAAACCATACTTTGTCATTCTTGTGAAAATAATTTTTTGTGTGAGATTTGTATATTTTTTAATTGTGCTGAGCCTGAGTTTCCTTAGAATTCCCTGTCAATGTTTCTACAGCAATCTGCATTGTGAAGGATGCATTTGTGTATATGTGTTTATCCCTTTTCCTACATAGATGGAACTAAAGCTTTATTGAGTTGGTTTTCTTGTCTTTTAGTCTCACTGTGGACCAATTTTCTACTTTGGATAAATTATTCTGTTCTTGACTAGTTAAAGAATTTTCTCCCTTCAGGTTCTTTACATTGATAATGAGTGGATAATTTCTAGTCTTTTAGTAATTGAAAATTGATGCATATTTCCATTGTTTCACCGACCATCTTGCCATGTACCAAATAAAACAGCATCAAATTCTATTATGAAAATTGGATTTCCACATGTATATAGTATCTCTTATTTCTGATTTCATATTTGTAATAATTCCATTGACATGAAGACTCCGCGACAACATTGAGGAGCTGCGCAGTTCATTGCAACCTAAAGAAGATGCACTTGAGGCATTGCAGCAGTCAATTTTGGAGAAAGAGCAGGTATTTATTATCATGCTACTTTGAAGAGGCCGAGGTTCCTCTTTTTATGGTAAATGTCCTACATTGCATCTCTGAAGCAGAGTTGCTTTATATTGCTGTTGTTGGAATGAGATTTTCCAACATGACTTTTTGTATCTAGGAATTCAAATAACTAGAATGTGTTTGTTTCTGTTCCTGCCTGGTTTAATACATTTATTATTGACTGCAAAGGCCTGATATCACATTGCTATGTGAGAGTTTTTTAGTTAAGTGCATTATATTTGATTGTCAAGTTTGTCATTCTCACTGAGTTCAGGTGCAAGCTTCTAATGCTGATATTTAATCATAGTAACACATGTCCATAATAAATAACTTTTATATCTCTGGCATGATTTTCCATCTGCATTTAAGAAACTATGAAATCTGTACATTGCCTATCTTGTTTTCGATGTATATCATCTGGCTCCTGTATTGAATTTTGCAAATATGTTACAGCTAAACTCTTTAAATCAAACTTATCAGGAGGCATTGAACACTTCTTTTTATTTTTTCTAGCTGTCTGTTAACTTGTTCGTATCTTAGATGTTGGAAGACATACGTGCCTCACTACAAGCTGCAGAAGAGAAGAGGCAAGCTTCAATAGCCGATCTCTCTGCTAAACATCAAAAGGTAATTGGATTTTCAGTAATGCTTCTCTCTTAGGCATTAATCCTTTCCATGTTCCTTTCCTTCCTATTACACGAGTTTTTTAGTGATTTTTTTTATCTGACCTTTGTTTCCTCATCAGAATTTTGAGAGTTTGGAAGCTCAACTTGCTGATGCATTATCTGATAGAAACAAAGCAGCCGAAACTATTTCTTCATTGCAGGTCAGAGATTATTACACATTGCTGGAACTAGAAGGGAACATTTGTTTAATCAGTTATGTTTATTGTACCAGTCACCATCTCAATTTTGTTAAAGAAAGCATTGCTAGTGTAATCTAGATAAGGAAGATGTGCCTTAAAAATGCAAGAATGTAAAAAATAGCAAATTAGAGGTTTTGTCTTCTATACGTTGTTTTATGGCTTCTCCTTTAGTATATTACTCACTGCCTAGTTTTATAGGTGTATGTTGCTGGGTTCTGCTGATTGAGTACATAGATCCTTGTGAATTTCCTTTTACAGGTGCTAGTTGCAGAGAAAGAGTCTAAAATTGCTGAGATGGAAGCAGCTTCAACTGGTAAGGAAGCAAGGTTTAGAGCTGCTATGGAAAGTGTTAAAGGGGAGCTTGCCCACCTGAAACGTGAGCATGTATGACTAAAAGTTTTAGAATAAGCAAAGATAGGGATGTAATGATGTAATTTTCTGTTTGATCAATGTGTTAATTGCTTATGCAGTGCTTAATTACTTAGTACCTCATATCCTGACTCATTTCATAAAAGTCTGAAGAAGTTTGGTTAATTTATAGGAAGTCATCTTTGACGTTACAAAATGTTTAATCACTGCAAGTCAAATTCGTAGAATGTGCAGAAAAAATAAAAATGTTCTTCTTAATTTGATGTGAAAGATTTTCCTAATTGATAATGGCTTATGCGGTGATTGAACACTGTGTTGGGGTATGCATTGGCCCAGATTTATGAAATCTTGGTGAAGTTTTGTTGATTTAAAGGGCTGTCATTTCTAGCCTAGCACATTAAATGGTTTTCAGTTTGAACACCTATATAAATTTTACTGAAATAACATTTGCTTCCTTATAAGGGAAGGCCTCAGATTGAAATGGAAAAACCATGGAAGGAAAAGCTTGTATTTTTGACATTTAACGTGTGGATGTTATTCTTTGATTCTATAAACCATATAGTCATTAGCTCATGCATTTAGCTGCTTGAGATGCATAATTCTTGTATCTACCAACCGTTTTATGAATTCAGGAGAAGGAAAAGGAGAGCTGGGAGGCTGCCTCCCAGGCACTGAGAAAAAAGCTGGAGACTGCTGAGAGTAACTGCATCTGTGCTGAAATTGAATCAGCCAAGCTAAAAAGTACGTGTGCATTTCTTGTAGGATATTTTTGTGATTACATATGCATATTGAAAATGAACACTTATACATTCTTGGCCAGGTCAGCTGGAATCAGAATTGTCTGTGCAAAACCAGATGCTAAGTACTAGAGATACTGAACTTATGGCTGCCAAAGAGGAGGTATAGAATTGTATTTAGAAGTCTTTACACGAGTATCTCTGTAGCTTAGTGTACACATATAATTCTTAGTTTTAGATCTCTGGGATCATGCTATTGTTATTCAGAGCGGAGAGGCTACAGATCGGTGTTTGTTCTCATGTTCTCTTTCTCTTGCTTGTTAGATCACAATATTTCTTTGTCCAAGGCCATGCAGTGCCATGGCATGCACTCATCTCACAACTGATGGGACAACCACATGAGTCGGACAGTAGTCATCTTTCTTCTTGATATTGCCGTATTTAAAGAAGTAGAGTATGCATTGATGGGTTGGTGTTACAATCGATTTTAGAGTTGATCCTTTCATCCATAATAACATATGCTTAATTGAAAGCATCTTTAGTTGGTAATATTGTTTATTCTTATGTTTGAACTAATTTCAGCAAGTGGAACTCTAATTGCCCTTGGCCTTCTGCTTTCCTCAGAGGGGCATCAATGAAGATTTCTTCAACCTATAGATCTACAACTCTTCAAAACTTGTTGTTCTATAAATTACTTCATTCTTTATAAAAGAAATGAAAATGTCAATGGACAGTCTCAGTTGCACATCTGCACTAAGCACTAATTCTGCTTGCTTAATTTGCAACATTGCTTCTCCTCAGTGCAATGTTCTGATATTGAATGTTTCCTTTTCTAATTTCTTTCCTCTTATATTCGTCTTCAAATTTGTACCTTGCAGATCAAACGCCTTGAAAGTGAATTTTCTTCTTACAAGATTCGTGCTCATGCTCTTCTCCAGAAAAAGGATGCTGAGCTAGCTGCAGCTAATGACTCTGAGCAGCTCAAAGGTCTTGAGGAAGCATTGAAAGTATGCAGCTACAGTTGCCTATGTTCTATATTGTGAAGAAAACCTTCTACTTGTCCTACGAGAATGTTATTTTTCTTTTATTGTCGTTGTACAGGAGGCTGAAAAAGAACTGTTGCTGGTTTCAGCAGAAAGAGAGAGGGCCCTTCAAGATCTTCAAGATGTGTTCACTAATCATGAAAAAGAACTTGAAGAAAGGTAGACATTATTTGGCCCTTTTGCTGTAGGAGGTTCAAAATATAATTAATGTTGGCATAATGCTAGTATTGCTGTATTTCTGGATTCCACTAGACTGATATGCTTCTATTCAGATTTTCTATTTGTCTCATCTTAAAGAGTTTTTGTTCCAATATATGTTTCAGAGATGCTGCTCTGAACAATGCAAACCAACAGATAAAGAGCATGGAGATGAAGTTAGATTCTATGAATGCTAAACACCAATCAGAGAAAGAAGCATGGGAAAAGAATCTTCAAAATGTAGAAGAATCGTGGCAACGTAATGTACCCATTGTAAATCTGAATGGTATTTCCTAAAATGCCGAATTGATTAGATTTTGAAATCATATTATATGGAATTATGATCTTACAGTCAGATGCAAGCTATTGAATGCTGAGAAAGAAGTGTCCTCTGGGCAAGTTGTACAAAAAGAATTAGAAGAACTCAAACTGCAGAATAAGCGACTGAAGGTATTTCACATTCCATTGTTTTTATTTGCCTATATAAGATGAATTATTTTCTTTTCTTCTCTTGTTAAATGGATTCATAACTTGTAGGAAGAACATGATTCATTACGTGATCTTGCTGATAGAATGATTGAGGAGAAGGACAATGAAATTTCAAGACTTTTGGATGATAATAAGAATCTTCGCCAATCTCCAGAATTGAGACCAACAGTACGTTTTCTTCTCTTTTATTTTACTTTATTTGTAAAACTTGGCATGATTCTTAACATGCTCATGAAGTGGCTTTCACTTTTTGTAATTCTACTGACAAAGTAATAATTTGTCTCAGAACTATCACGATGATGAGTACAGCATGGGTAAATCAACAGCCTCTCAAAAACATGATGTTCTAAATTCAAGCTCCTCTTTGGCGGAACAGCAGATTCTGGTATAAACATATTTTTCACAACAAATCTTGGCTTTTAACGTTTAGTTCATTGAGTATAGTTGTGAGATGTCAGTGAACATCTACTCTGTAGAAATGTTGGTCAACTTGTCTATATTTTTTCTTCTTTCTGATGACTTTGTTTCCTCGTTTCAGCTTTTGGCAAGGCAACAGGCTCAGAGAGAGGAAGAGCTAGCACAATCACAGCGGCACATTTTGGCACTTCAAGTATGTCACCCCACTCCATATGTTAAATTTACTTAAACAGTTCAGGTTTTGATATTTGCTTCAACTTCAGGAGGAAATCGAGGAGCTTGAACGTGAAAATCGTCTTCGCAGCCAACAGGTATGAAGTAGTCTGGATTTGTGCTGTTTGATGATCTCTTTGTGCTAGGTGAAAGACAATAAATTTGCAGTCAGTGAACTTTCCGTAAATCAGTTTAGTTGAAACTGAAAATTTTGAATTGGTGACTGTAATACAAGATAATTTTGTAGAAAAAATTACCATCATAAAAAAAATATATTGAGGTAACAGCAATTGAAGACAAAAATGAATTGAAGTCGCATAAGACATTTTGTGTGCCACAAAATAGTGTCTTGAGTAGACATAGCCATACAAATAGTCCCCGATGATGTTTGTCCTAGTGGTAACTATATCATTTATCTAAAACTAGATTCTTCATGAGGTAGAAATTGAGCTTAGGATTCTCTGTGGGTTATTAATTTTCTTATTTAAAAGTGAATTATGGTTCTTCTTTGTGAATTTTTGGTTGTGATTTCTTCTTTCCTAATTGTACTGAAATTGATACATCACAAATGTAGGAAGCCATGTTAAAGGAAGAGCTTCGTAACATGGAACGATCGAAGAAGCGAGAAGGGGTTGATATGACGTATCTGAAAAACGTTATCTTAAAGCTTCTTGAAACAGGTAACTGCAGAGAGTGACTAACAATCAACTTTTGTTCATTTCTTCTAAGGATAAATATCAATACAAATGATGTTTTCCAGTACTCTGATAATTTATTTATTCCAGGTGAAGTGGAGGCTCTGTTGCCTGTAGTAGCGATGCTTCTTCAATTTAGTCCTGAAGAGGTAAAATTCTCACTTTCTGCTTCATGCTCCATTCTTTGTAGTTAGAAGTGTAACTATAAGAAACTGATGCCTTAGAATTTAGTGTTTAAATGGCGTCGTTTTTTTTTCATGGAAAATTATCTGTTTGTTTATTGCTGCATGTTTTATGCACAAGCAGATGCAGAAGTGTCAACAAGCGTACCGTGCATCTACAGATGCACCTCCCAGCCCGGCAAGCGATGCTTCAGGATCAACTCTCTCACTGTTCTCAAGATTCTCGTTTTCGAAGTAGCTAAAAGAAAGGCAAACAGTAATCTTTTTGATGGCTTGAGAAACAATCTACAGCAGTGGACCATATACAACATTGTTGGCTGCCTGATTGTGCAGATTCAAAAGCAGAGTTTATAGTTGCGGAAAATCTTGTATCTGTAACAATAGATTAGTATTTTTCATGATATTTTTCAGATAATGTTGGTATACAACAATACCAGATGAGCATTTTGGCTGCGTTTGGTTATGCTGGGTGCCTGGAATTGGTCTCGGAAGCTTGATCAGCAGTTGTTTTATTTTTATTTTTATTTTTATCATTTTGTTCAGTACAGACTATTTATGACATGGAAGAAACTGTGCTAAGAAAACATTATATATGAGAACTTTACAACAACTGAGAAACACAAATCCAAACGGTTATTCTCCTGTCTCAGCCTCGTTACGCTGCCTATAATTTCTGGGAGCAGAGTGGTCAAAAGCAATTCAAAAACTATCAGCCAAAGCCGATTGTATTGCGAGGAAGAAAAGAACAAGAAATGGGTCCAGATGATATTTCTGACACTAACAGTATCCAGGAGTATATGATATACTTAATTTTTCGTGTAAAATTTACTTTTACAAAATTCATTTCTTTCAACTTGAAATCCTATTACGTTATTTTTCATTAAAGTGAATTTTCTGCGTACCTGCTTCACTTTATTTTCAGAGTTATAAATTTTTTTATGAACGTATTTAAAATACATAAATATTTAATTAAAATATTAAAATAAAAATAAATTTAATTTTAATATTATTTATCAAAAATAAATTATTATTTTTATTAAAAAATATATATTTTAATATATATATATATATTAAAATTAATTTTAATATTACTTATTACGAATTAAATTATTAATTTTTTAAATATATATACCTAATAAAATATACAAAAATCATGTATTGTAAAACTCAAAAATTTCTCCTTTTTATTGAATTCAATCTTGGGTTCGGTTCTATTACAACATGTTCACTAAATTTGCTTGTTTTTTCGCGGGAAATGCAAGTCACCTTTCATTTTCACGGTGAAACGAAACAGTTTTGCAAGTTGGTGTAGGCTGGTAGGTGATGACTAAGTCGCCGTGTTCAATTAAACTAGTTATGAAGACGCAAATACAAATATGGTTGAACTCGTACCATAAAAGAACAAATTTTTAATCAAACATAAAGATATTATTAATCCAGCCAGAATCCCTCTCACCTACTTTTACAAGCAGCATAACCAGCTAAACAATTTCGACCAAAGCCAGCTACATTACTCGACTACTGCATGGCAATAAAACAAGAGACTTGAGACCATAAGAACATGAAACAAGACACAGCAGACAATCAAAATCAATTCGGAACAAGACAAAACCCAAATCCTAAATCATTTTTTTTTCCTACTAGAATAAGTCTCGTGCAACAAATCAGGCATGCTTTGCCTGGAAATCCTTCATAAAAGCAACCAACTTCTCCACGCCAGCCAAGGGCATAGCATTGTAAATCGAAGCTCTCATTCCTCCAACCGATCTATGCCCTTTCAATTGCACCATCTTTTCCTTTGCAGCTTCCTTCACAAACTCAGCTTCCAAATCTGACTTCTCCAACGTAAATGGTACATTCATCAATGACCTTACGGATTTCTCAACCGGGCATCTGTAAAATCCGTTGCTTTCATCGATTGCGTCGTACAACAACTCAGCTTTCTTCTTGTTCATCTTCTCAACCTCATTCAATCCACCCAAATCTAACAAGTATTCGAAAACCAATCCACACATGTAAATACAGTAACAAGGTGGTGTGTTGTAAAGTGAATTGTTTTCATCATGAATCTTGTAATCCAACATCACTGGAGTTTTTTCCCGAGCATTTCCAATCAAATCCTTCCTGATAATCACAATAGTAACCCCAGATGGACCCACATTCTTCTGGGCTCCAGCATAAATAACACCAAATTTGGTCACATCTACCGGCTTTGAACAAAAATTTGAAGACATATCAGCAACTAGAATCCCAGATGCATTCTTTGGTGTTGGGTAATCTTTAAATTCAACGCCGTGAATTGTCTCATTGGCACAAATATGCAAATACTTGGCATCTGGGTTCTGCTCTAAATCATCAAAAGCTGGAATTTTTGTATACTTTTCAGCTTTTCCAGACCAAACCATTTTTGGGTTACAAAATTTTTGTGCTTCTTTGAAAGCTTTATCACCCCACGACCCGGTAACCACAAAATCAACCGGATCATCAGGTTGACATAAATTCAAAGGAATGGAAGCAAACTGTGTCGTAGCGCCGCCTTGTAAGAACAAAACAGAATATTCTTGCGGTATATTCAAAAGTGTTCTAAGATCCGATTCAGCTTTTTCAATGATGGATTTAAACTCCTTACCTCTGTGGC
The DNA here is from genome assembly GCA_019650275.1 of Xylocarpus granatum. Classification (NCBI taxonomy): domain Eukaryota; kingdom Viridiplantae; phylum Streptophyta; class Magnoliopsida; order Sapindales; family Meliaceae; genus Xylocarpus; species Xylocarpus granatum. The sequence goes on from BNST01002771.1 coordinate 93,790, forward strand.
TCATTTCCATCACGCTCATGCCAGATCCGCGCCAGTTGTAGAGCTCCGATTGTGCCTTGAGCAAAACTTTCTCCGGCAACGTGGCGGGGCCAGCGGCAAAGTTGAAGACGCGATCACCTTGCTGGTTTTGGATCTGGGCGGGCGGGCGATCTTGAGTTGGTGCTGTTGTAGCAGTGCACGTGACTGAGATGAATCTTTTCTTGGTGGGAAAATTGAATTTGAGGCTGGTGAAAGCTGCGAGATTGCTTTTGAGTGGATGGCGATTAGGGTTTTGGAGAAACAAAGAGTGTGGTGATGCCGATGATGTCATCGTTGCCATGGCTTCTTGTCGTCGGTGACGCCGATGATGGAGGAACAGAAAGTGCTTTTTTAAGCCTGCGCGAAAGAAGTGAATCTCGGAGGGTTTATATAGACACGGACAAACTCCTGAGGTTGGTGGGATGGGATAGACAAAACGTCGTCGTTCGGATTTTTCATCTCTATATATATTTTTAAAATTCGGCTTGTTAACGACTACCAACTGGCTAGAAAAAGAGATAATAAAATAAAAAGAAAACCACCTATAATTTTCAGGACACTGAATCTGCAAAAGTTTCTACAAAGATGTTCAACAGATTTACCATTATCCAAAGAAAGGGCTATGAATTGATGCCACTGGGGCAACCAATTGGATTCCCACCACACATGGTATCCACACACATCCCCACAGGTGGAATTCCACGAGCGATAAATGTTTTTCAATTGAATAAATACCAGGGGATATGAATTATTCATTGAACTTGGCAGTGACAAATGAATTGGGTTAGACACGTTCGAGCTCATAGAAATGAAACCCAGGCGTATTCATAGGTTGGATTAAACTAGACTCATGTATACTCGACACAGCTAAAGTTGAAGATAATTTAAAAACCATACTATTCGCGACCAGCTGAAACAATTTGAAAACCGATTCTGGTATTCCTAGCAGAATGATAGAATTAAAAGAAAACTAGACATTGGTGACTCCAATTTAAAGACATGAGAACTTATGAAGCTACAGCAGCAATATGTGAGAGTGAAAATGAGTATAATTGTATCTTTATTGAATTATTGTGTTTCAAAATGGAACTGGAAAGAGTTATGTTCAGTTGGAAACATACAAAACAACAACCGGTTTGCAGGGCTAAAAGAGATTCACTAGTTGAAATGTTCCCCAGGTGCAACACTAGTTGCTACACATTATTTTCCGTCTTCAACCCAATTAGGTTAAGGTTAGTGGCTATACATCTGTTATAGCTGAGTTTCCACTAGAAAATGTGCCGGTTCAGATTTTGATATGTATCCAAACTTAGATGTGCAATACTTCCTGTGAACCCCAGTGATTTTCCCTGATGCTGCTTTCTGGTGGAACGCAATCATAAGTCTTGCACATTCTCTGAAAGCAAGCAAGTGGCGAATCATAAGGCTTGGCGGTATGAGATTTGTTGAAAGTTATAAATTCTCAAGGGAGAGAAAAAAAATGACTCACAAAAGTTGATCTTCCGAGTAGCCGCTATGCCACTGGCATGTCTTACTCCACTTCTTGAATCCGTCAATAGTGCATTGAGCTGCATAGACAGCAGCAGCCGCTAACAAAGATGGTGAGAATTTGAGCATCTCATACTCCACGAGGGAAAGTTCGATTAAGAAGAAGGACAGTAGCTGAAGCTGAAGGTTATATAATTTTGTTATTTTTACTATTACACAATGATATGCTGATCATATACTTGATAAAAGTGAAAATCTAACCAACCTTCTTGTCAGATTGAGCAGCCTTGAGAAACCTTTGAAGAAAAACATAAGGTGTTGGGACTGACATGTTAAATTGCAATGTGTTAAGCATCAATGATTCCTGCAGGTTGTGAAGCAAAACCATGTTCAATGATATGCTTCGGACACTAGAGTTTAAATGGCATTACACGTCAATAGAAAATTACCATTTCCAGAACTTCTTTCCTAGTGTAAGCTTTATCGGATATAAGAATCAAATCCCCAATAACAGGAACAGCAACCTCCTCATACTTGCATGCTAAGAGCATAGCAACCAAACCAACTAACTGAAGCTTCTTTCTAACTACATTTTGTTGGGATAAAAATCTGTCTATTAGATTAATTGTTAGAAACAATGTCTCGCTCATGAGATCAAACTTGTCATGCACCTGGGGGGTTCAAACAAGGGGAGCACAATCATTAGTAATTGACGACAATTTGAGAGCACTCAAAGATCTGAAAAGGAAAAATGTTGAACCCAAAACCCGAGTTACCATTTAGGCTTTTGGTTCAGTTGGGAGCATTTAAATACCTCGATTAGCCAGTCAATTAGGATAGCCCTCATCTTTTCATTAACATCAACTTGCTGTGCCATGTAGTTCGGTGAGACACAGCTAAAACTCTGCGAGTACCTCGTCAGGCATAACATGTGCAATCAGAGAAGGAATTTGAATTTTAAGCATATCAATATAGTTGCCTGAATTAGTAATAACTTAAATTTGCCAGGGAATTTACAGAGGCATTTGACATAAAGAGAAAATCCAAAGCAATCCAGCAATTAAAACCTTAAATGAATGCATCCCATATATGGATAATCTACAAATGACAGATCTCTACAGAGTTGGCTTGAAATTTTAGATCAATTTACGGGAGAAATAGTGAAAAACTTGTTTAGCCAGCTTTCTTTATGGTTTGTTGTTCATTCTCATATATGTTGGCACATTAAGGCCTATATATACAAGCGAGTACTAAAAAATTTGTTCAATAATCTTCGCTCCCTTTGTTCCCTCATAAGACTGTGGAAATGGGATGCTAAGTACTAAATATTTTTCATTAATTTTCTTCTTATTTTAGTAAAGGACGCTTTTATTAAATCACAAATTGTTGACAATAATGGATCTAATGCAAGTCATTACGACGATTAGACCTAAAAGAAATGGGATTCGCAATCAATAGTAAGAGGTTTGGACTACTAGAAGCTGACTTACCCATCAATGCAAGAATTTAAAACATCTGTGAAACCCAACACCAAAAAAAGAGAGGCCCTAATCGAGTTGAAGTATATGATATCTACCCCAGCAACTACAAAATTAAAGCATATGCAAGCAAATATTTACCTCCATTTTCCTATAATAGGCAAACAAATCTTCAACATATTCAACAACCGATAATGGATTCTTTGCATCACAGCTATCAATATCCACAATAGGCTCTTCCACTATGTCCTCCATTTCAACTTCCACCTAGTAAATTTTAGCAAATAAATCGTGAGTTTTCCAAAATTAATTTACACATCTCAGAAGTTCAGACTTCTTTGAAGAGAAGAGTGATAGGTACCATTTGATCCACCTCATTTAGGATTGCTTCTGTTTCCTCTAAAAACATTGGTTCCGGTTGGTCTACAGGCGCCTTGTTTTCCTCCACATCTATGAATACACAATCTCCAAATGCATTTGTGTTTGCAACTGATGTTTTTGGCTTCTTCGTTTCATGCACCGCCTCGGGGTAAATTTGTTGATTGCGTGCAATTTGAGAAGCAATTCTTCTGAAGAACGGTAAATTAGAATCAAACAATCAACTTTTGATCTAAGATAATTGAAAAACACCACCTCAACTCAGTGCAATGGAGGATTTTGCTCCCTTTTTATCCTTTAAAGAAAGCAAGATCCAATTTCAAATTTAAAATTTCTTTCCTTTGCCTACCTTTTTCCCATCAACCAAAAATAATAGTACAAAAAGCAAACAGAAAATTTCAAAATCTAACCTTGTATTGGATCTATGCACTGGATCAAGCTGGTATTTTTCACAGACAGCATGTTTTCTATGTAAAAAACATCAACAACATTAGCTCAAAGGTAACAGAAAGAACTAAAACTAGCTCAAATCTGAAAAATTACAAAGAAGAAATCAATACTCTGACAAGCTTCTCTTGTTAACAACACAAGGATATGCTTTTGTTCCTACAAAATTATGATTAGTTACACTTAAAGCTCTTCTGGTGTCCCTAATCTCCTGCCCAAACTTCCTGCCACCCATTTCTAATTCTCCTTTAATGCCACAAAAAAGAAAATAGCAAACCTACGTCAGATCCAGGAACCAGCAGCTATATTAATAAAAAAGAATCGCACCGAACTTCATTTATATACCTTGGAAATTTGTGGGTTTGGTCATATTTGGATTGTTCTCATCAGATATAACCATTTTATTCATTTTCCCAGAACAATCGTAATCAAAAGCAAAAACCACAAACCCACCTCTAAACTACCCCTTAACCCACCTTAAACAATCCAAAAAAATCCGCCTAAAATCTACACTATGTCAGAATATTTAAAGAACCCTTAAAGAGTTGAGACATATGTAGGACCAAACACAGTAGAGAAATAAAAGGGGCGGAAACAAGGGTTAACTTGCCTTTCTTTGGTTGTTTTCCCCTTCTTTTTTTGTTTTTTCAAAACCAACGGCTAGTGAAATGCGACCGTTGGATGATAGAGGTGGCGATGACTTTTGCGAGCTAACGGTCACTTAATTGGCACGTAGAGTGCAGCATCTGATTTCAAATTATGAGATCACATACGTGGAAAGATATTATTGGTCATGAAGTTTCAATTTGGTTCGATTTCTACTGCTGCAGTGTATCGGGTTCGGCTCTAACGCGTTCTTGTCCAGGCCGTGTCGGGTCTGCACTACTTGGGCTCCCCACCACTTTGGGTCCAACCAATTATATCCTGCCGTGTCAGCTTTTTTCTATTTAGTTTTCTGTCATTGTATCTGACAATTTAGATAGCAAGGGCATTGTTTAAAAAGAGAGAATTTTGATCGGCGGATATTATCATTCTGCCTTTGGAATTAGGGACTTATTTGTATCAATGTACAAACTGTGATCCCGAATGGTTTTTGCCCCTTTTTTGACTGTAAGTTAAGATGCATTACTTGTCATCAAGTAAAATCAGTATGTCAAGTCAATTATGAACAGAGGTTAGATAACCCTAAATGCAACATGAATAACTCAAACATGTGCCCTAAACCAGTGCACATGAGTACATCCCAGGCCACATGGCTCTTATTGCTTTTGCCTTCGCTATAATAAGTACAATCAATAGCTTCATCTGTCAAAGTTCGTTGTCCCGGATGAGTTAGGAGAATTTGCCCATTTGCCTCTTAACTCTATGCCTTGTAACTGCGGCAAATATCAGAAAAGAGAAAACGATTGAGTTGGCAATATCAAACGCTAACCAGCAAACAGATTAACAGGCAATGGGAGAAGGTAACTTACGAGTGAGAAGATAATTTTTGGTGAGAGCCCAGAAAAGTTAACATACATTTTACAAGAGCCTGGGATGCAACAACTTGTTATTGAAGAGGCTAGACAATGGAATCCAGCTTATGTTCTCCTCATCTACTTTCTTCTGTTTATCAATCTTCTTGATGATTCCTTCCTGTGATAACAAATTGCAATAATTCTTCTCTAAGATGTTTTTCTCAGTCACTTTTCTTCTTTCTGCTGGTAATTGACATGTCTCATGTGCTTTCAGATTTTCCTCACCTATCTGTTGGCTGTCTTCTTTTAGAACCGCCTCTACTTTATTCTGTTTATCAATCTTCTTTTAAATTCCCTCCTGATCAAATGAATGACAAGCTTTCTTCTCTAAGATGTTTGCCTCGGTCACCTTTATTTCTTCCAATGGTACTCAACACGTCTGGACTGTCTTTTGATTTTCCTCACCTATCTGCTGAATTTCTTCTTTTGAAGCACCTCTTGCTTGTTTATAGTTAGGTCCTGGTTGAAGCAATTGCACTTCTCTGCCCACTTGTGCCTTTTGGCCTTGTTTAGCTTTAGTTCAGAACTGGATGGTGCCAGATCGTGTTTTCTACTTTTCTTGACAATGGTTTCGTTCTTGACTGAATCTTCCTTTAAGACCTCCAGTAGCAGATGCTTTTTCTCCTCTTCATCACCACCTCCATTCTTGCAACAAGCCCACCGCTGATGGTTTCTAAAATAATTTTTCCAAGAACAGATCTCGTCTCATGTAGATTTCCCTTTCCAAGCGAGTCATAGTCAATCATGAAACTCTTTCTTTCACTTTTGTAGGATTCAATGCCATCCACCAGTACATCAAAAACTTGCTCATCATTCTTCTCAATTTTCTTTGATACAAATACCTGGTAAGCAAACATGCTGTATCCATGAAAGGCATACATCCAAAATGTACACATGCATCCCAAAAGGGACACAAGTAATAGATGAGTATTAATTGTTGACAACTTAGAGCTATTTTCCATTGCATTTTTTTGACCATCTACTGTTACTAGTTAACAGAAAAAAAAAGCCGGCTTAATCAAATGTGAAACACTGTCCTTAAAAAAACATAAATAAATAAAGGGGTCTGGTGGGGGTGGGAGTGAGGGAATGTGTTAGAGAAACGCATCAACCTGAGTATAAAATCAGATTATGATGCACTGCATTCAACTAATAATCTGAAAGTATCACATGATACACACAATTCTAAAGTTTATCGTTACAGGCTGAAAAGAATATGGAACTATAACAAATATAGAATCAAATGAAATTAGATGTACTTAGGTAACCAGATTTTGCCTCCGTCAAACCACTGTCTTGCACTAAAGACACTAACTAACTTTTTCGGCTAGTTCTTCATCTGATTTAATTTCGGAAAACCCAGAGATCTCAGGAACATATTTAACTTGCACATTCGCATGTTCCCTTGCAAATTTAACACCTTGCTTCCACTTTCCATGGTACAGGACAGAAGCAAAAACTTAAACTACAAAGCATCTCAAGGGAAACTGACCAATGGTTGGTGAAATGCTAACAGTCCTATCCTGTCCAATCCACAAAATAAGATCAGCTACCACATTCTCAACAGTTAAATCTCAATAACAAAATTTATGAACGCTAGCGTCATTGGATACTGCAACCGAGTTTCTTCCAACTTCACTCCTGGGGGAATAAGCAACCAAGCATCCCAATTTTCCAGACAAATAGCACTTCCATTACACGTCCACATCCAGATGCACTACCAGTTCCCAATGCATTCCCAAACCTTATACTTGTTCAAGTCAGATTGTTCCATTTACTTAGCCACTAACGCTACTAGCCTACTACAGAGGTTTTTCCCGTATCTACAGTGAGGTACTACTGAGTATTTTGTGGTCATGCAGTCCAGGTTTAAAAATAACTCTGAAACCTCCTTAACTAAACAAATTTCAATAGAGTCAAAATGCTATGCTGATAACCAAGTTAATGATCATATTGCCAATTATCATTAAGATGTCATCATTATTATGATTTACATTAGACAGAAAAAGCAAATGATTGACTCACCACAAAGTGTAATCTGCGGGATGATCACAAGAAACCAGCTTATCCAAATTAAACAATAATTTCTGCAAAAGAAATTGGAAACTTTTTTAGAAAGTAAAACCTTCAGAAACCAAAGTCAATTTCTGCCTTGGACAAATTTAAATTTGGATTGAACCTGAAACAAGCTAGAATTAAGAGAACAGATGCATGCAGTATAGATGTACATAACAAAGGAGAATGTGCATTGCTATAGTAGAGATAAAGTGATAACAAAACCATCAAAGAGTCTTGTTCATCTAACTCTCTCACAGAATGCATTGGTAAAAACAATTGAGAAAATTCTCAAATCATTCACCAAATATACTCAATGTTAGTTTGAAGCAGATTAAACTATAGCTTATGTTTACAAATTGTTTTCTAAATAATCAGTAATACTCCAATCACTTGCAAATTTCTAAAATAAATCCAAACTATCATTTAGTAATCTTTCAGAAGTATTACCACCCTCCAACCCACAATATTCACGACCCATTGTCTCTAAGTATTCCAATATCTTCCCATCTTACTCTGATTCAAAATAATTTCAACGCAACAGTTATCACACCCTCTATAGATATCTAAATGTCATGTGGTAGCATATTCTTTATAATTTATACAGTTAAACATGAAATGGAAGTAAAATTTCCAGTAGGTTGTATCTACGAAGCAACAAGATTAAAGGCACAGCAGCACCATAAGACAGCATGTAATTCAATTCCATCATTATACTGGACTGGATAAATAAAGAATTCAGAAAGCCAATTTGGCAAGGGTCTTATGATGAATAATTTGTAGAATAATGACATTAACAGGTATGACCAAGGGGTCACAGTAAAAACTTCAAAAAGAGTATATTTTGTGAATAAATGAGAGGATAGGGAAATACTTTTTCCATATACATTAAATAAATGAAAATATTCAAAACCCAAATCACCTACTTACCTGAAAAGAAATTCAAATTGTCTTAAAATACCTTGTCCAGTCTTTCAATAGAGAATGAAAGGCTATGTATTGCAGTCTCAGCATCACTAGAAAACGACAAGCACAGATCAGCTGCAATTCTTAAGGCCCTCAAAATCCTAGCTGCATGAAAAGGATAATGATACCATATGCAGCTGATTGACTTAAATTTCTAGGTGTTAAAAGACCGTACTTATAAGAGACCAAAGAACCTACCACAATCCTCTGTAAATGACAAGTAAGCAGGGATCAACATTCTTAGTTCATTCCCATTCCACACAACACTGCCATTTAAACGGGGAAGAACAACTCTCAGCAAACTTCAAACAACACAGATTGGGAAAAAGAAAACTTGTAAAATGAATCAGAATTATTTTAAGAAAGCTAGAGAATTACCTTCAAGTTTCTAAAGTCTGTAATCCCATTTGCCAACACAATCTTTAATGTGATGGCATCAAATAGGACCAACGGACATAAACCACGAGCCAACATCTACTACAAGTATTATAAGGATTATTTGCCCCAAAATAAACATAAAAAATAAATGAATGGAACAACAAACCACACCTATTAATTGTGAAGTCCCTGTGCATGCTGTTTCTCCAGAGGATTAAGTCTTTCTCATCACATCCACCTGGCAATTGAGATAAAAGAGCTTTCTCTTTTCCTTCAGCATGTTTTGCCACCGTCTCACAACTGGATACCTGTCAGAAAAATTCAAAAAAGAGTACATACCTATTCAGGTAGGATACTAGAGAAAAGCAACAGAATATTTGCACAAGGAAGCTATAGCTGAATGACAACAGTGAATAATTATTATTAGATCCACCAGCCAACCTCAATTACAGAACCTCTAACATACACTGGACCTATAGGAAATCGTCGTCCAACCAACAATCACACAACAACAAAATTGCTTTCAGATCTGCAGTAAGATATTGCAAAAAAACAAAAATAAAAAAATAGCTAACACACGTATTTCATTTATCACTAAATTCACGGGCAAAAAACCTGTTTAAGATTAGCCATGGTGATCACATCAAAGTCCTTGGGGTATTTTTTTCAGGAGTAAATCTCTCACACATCCACCAACTAAATAAGCCTGATAGCCTGCACATCATATAAAAGAATCATTGAGCATGAATATATAAGCCGTTTGAATTTCATGTGCATGGAGATTGTAATACAAATAGCACATAGTACATAACATACAACCAGAATCAAATCAGACAAGCAACAATGCTAAGTATGATAAAATGATGTATTTTTAGCTAAAAACTTCAAATTTTCTGCAAAACAAGCTTAACCAAGAAGCATACTAAATTGAAAACAACATCGACTTGTTTAGCAAATCAAACAAGCACCACTACAAAATTTTAAAAAACGATGTATGCTTTAGCTTAAAACTTCAAATTTTCCACAAAACATGCTTAACCAAGAAGCCTAGTAAACTCCAAACAACATCGACTAGTTCAGCAAATGGCATTAGATATAAAACTATGACCAAAAGCTAATGAAATACTTAACTACATATACCTTCTTTTCTAAGAATTTTCAATACAATCCAGAAAGGCAGCGATATCATAGCACGACTTAATCCAAACGCCCCCGCATCTACTTTTCTCCACTTTGACGCGTCAACTGCAGCATAAACGGCACCAAAATTAAGTATTTCAACCACACACATATATAAATACTACTAGTAAACTCGCCGCTACATTCAATCTTTTGATACCTTGGTGACTCGAAGAATCACTACCCATTTCAGGTGAGACTTGAGGTTTTAAAGTGTGATTGAATCTCTGTTCAAACGCTCACGAATAAGAAGTAAAATAAAAGATAACAAAATGTTTGAAGAATTGCCTCAAAGAGAAAATCCAAATAAAAACAAACATGTGAGGCAATGAAGATACCTGTATCCTTGTGAAGGATTTGAGCCGAGATAAAAGACGATCTTTGGCTTTAACGAGGGTAGCCAGGAGAAGAAAATTTACATGGCGCGCTCTCTGGCGCAACTAGGCAGCGCGAACCGGTGACAGAGACAATAGTTTACTTCATTATATGCAAAAATACCTAAAATTCAATTAAAGTATTTAATAATTCCAATTAAACGTGCTATTAATAATTAATGGGTGCATATTAAATTTAAAAAATAATAATAATAAATAATTTGTACGAGCTGTGAGCCGAAACTCAATCAGGGTCCGGATCTTCAAAGCGAAGGCCCAACAGGGATGAAAAAAAAGGCAAAACCAGTACCGAAGCCCCGGCAGAATGGGAACGAAACTACGTCCTGAGACGGGCGTGGTTAAAGCGCGTGAGGAAACGAGATCTCCAGTCAATCATCCACGGCATCGACTGGCCAAATCTCGCTTTTTAACATGGATGAGAGACAAGACGTCCCACCGCCTGTCTCTCGAGAGTGATATAAACTCGCGCTTATAAGCTCGTGAAACTCACACCTCTATCAGTTGCCACAACCAACCAACAGACTGCTTTTTCGCCGTAGGTGGATTAAGTGTACAAAACTACTTCACACGCGATTCCTTAAACGTAATTTCGTATTTTTACCATCGGTTGTTTTTCTTTTTTCTCTGAGACATGCTTTTGATTATGTCATAGGGTTAGGGTTTTCTTTCTCTTTTCGATCCGTTGTCTGGTTTGTTAGTCTTTTTTTGGATTTATTGAAGGGGCCTCCGGAGGGATGGGGGGAGGAGTGGAGGAGTTCAGCGGATCGAGCGGTGGTGGGGCTCCGGGAGTTAAGATCAATATCCGATGCTCAAACGGTACGAAATTCGCTGTGGAAATTGATCTTGACTCCACCGTTGAAACGTTCAAGGTTTCTCTTGCTGAGAAGTGTGAGATTCCGGCTGAACAACAGCGCTTGATTTACAAAGGTCGAATCCTGAAGGACGACCAAACCCTCAGAAGCTACGGTACTACATCCAAATTATTCTAATTATCATTTTATTTAGTGTTATTTTTATTTACCCTGTGCAAATTCTTTTTTGGTTGATTTGTTGAATGTTTGGTAGTAGGGTGCCGTTTTGTGGTTGTAATTATTGAGCTCGCTTCTTCGCAAGCTTATCCATGGCCCCGACCAGGAGCTACTAGGATTATGATCTAATTTTGGGTTTTAACTGTTTGATGAATTGTTTCAATAACTTGGGAAATTAACAATAGTTTTTGTTGTCTTGGGTTACTTAGACGTGGGACTGAAATGTGCTTTATATGATGGAGGTATGGTCCCACAGTGTGCGGGATTGAGATTTACTCTTGAAGGTGTGGATTTTTGAGTGGCGATTCTACCCTGTAACGTTGGTTGGAGAGAAATGGGAGTGAAGGAATCCAGAAGAAAAGAGAAAAGGATGAGAAGTTAGATTTTTTCCCTTTTTGGTTGAACAAATACAATAAAGTGGGAATGAAATGTAGATCGATCTGGGTTTCCATGCTTAATTTTTCCATAATAGATGGAAGATTGATAGAAAAAGCAAGACTGATGAAAGGGGGATGGAGGAGGAGGAGGACCATTTTTTAACTTTTACTCGCAAATATGGGGAAACATGTACAACTATGACTTGAGAGGTCCAATATATAAATCAAAGATATACTGGTTCTCATTCCTAATTTCTTCATTTATGTTTCCATTTCATTTCATCCCTTTCTACTGGACATAATTGTTTATTGTTGCACTTGGGCTGTCCTTACTAATATTATTGTTTTGCCATTGACCCTTAGGCATATAGGAGGGGGAGGGTGGTGGTCTGTAGGTAACAATCAGAGGAAATATATGTGCCAAACAATAGCTAGAGTTACCATTTTTTTTGGTTTACACGCTCACCTCGTTTGGCTTTCAAGTAGTAAAACTTGTTATTCACTAATTTTATTTCATGCCTTCTTTCTTCGTTATTTTGGAATTTCATCAAGATATTGTTAGTGTAGTTTCCATTGAAATGATATTTGCCCTAGAATTATATTTAAATACCTTTTTGCTGAAGCCCTGCTTGTGCAATGTGCTATATAGATCTTGATAATATTCTAGGTTGTTTGATGGATGCATAGTAAACTATTTAATCCTAGCCAGTGTATAAACTGCAAACTTGAGGAAACTTGCTAGAATAACGGATGGAATATAGTCAAATGTTTATGGTAGTTTGCCTTGATTAATATCCCTTCTTTGTTGTTCATGGATAGGTTTGGAGGTAGATCACACAGTGCACATGGTCCGTGGTTTTGCTCCATCTGCACCAACAAATACTCCCGGAGCAGTCAATTCTGGAGATTCAACTGCCACTCAAGATAACACAAGGGCTGTGGGTACAAATGAAGGTGATGTTCTTGGTGGATCTGGTTTTGGAGCTTCTCTGTTTACTGGACTTGGCATCAATGGCTTAGGCAACAGTGATGGTATGTTTGGGGCTGGACTTCCAGAGTTTGAGCAGGTGCAGCAACAGTTGACCAGGAACCCCAACATTATGAGAGAAATAATGAACATGCCTGTTGTGCAGAACCTCATGAATAACCCTGAGATAATGCGAAACTTGATAATGAACAATCCTCAAATGCGTGAAATAATTGATCGAAACCCTGAGCTAGCACACATACTTAATGATCCTAGCATACTGCGTCAGACACTTGAAGCTGCAAGAAATCCTGAGCTCATGCGTGAAATGATGCGCAATACTGATAGAGCAATGAGCAACATTGAATCTTCTCCTGAGGGATTCAATATGCTGAGGCGCATGTATGAAACTGTTCAAGAGCCATTTCTTAATGCAACCTCAATGGCTGGGAATACTGGAAGTGATAATTCAAACCCATTTGCAGCTCTTTTGGGTACTCAAGGGGGGGACCATAACAGAGAAGGATCAAATAACCCATTGACCACGACCTCTGAAACTGCTGCTGGTTCTCCCGCTCCCAACACCAACCCACTTCCTAATCCTTGGATGGCTGCTGGAAGTAAGCTTTTGCTCTTTTTCCTTGTCTTCTTTACAATGTTGCAAGTTGAATTATTTTTTTACTAGTTTCTATCTTCATGATTTTTAGTTCTGATGCAGTATACTAATCTGGCATGTTCTGGCTCTTTCCTTGCCAATCAATTTTGGATCTCAGTGGTTATTTACTAAAGTAAATGGGTTGTTAACTATATTTTTTTTTCCTCTGATCAAAATGGGGTGTGGGTTTGTGTGTGTGTGTGTGTGTGTGTGTGTGTGTTTTTACTTGTTTTGAGAAACCCCTATGCTGATTAAATTTTTTTTCAAGAACTTGTGGAAGTTAAAGCAAAATTAGAGGGAAACATTTTGTATGTGTGCTCAAATTTTTCTTCTAGAGTTGGAAGCTGCCAATGCTTTTTCTTTTTCTATCCATTTTTCCCCCAAAGTTATGTGTTGCTTATCTGAAAATGATGTTTGGTATATATTCGTTAATTCTGGTGAACAAATTATTGATTAAATGAGCATTCAACAGCTGGAGGTGCCCAGAATAACACCACAAGGTCAAGTTCTCTTGCAGATGCCAGGCCACAGACACCTGCTGGGATTCCTGGGCTTGGTTCCCCTGGGTTTGAAAACATTGTTGGTGGTGTGCAGGATACCAATTCACTGAATCAGATGTTGCAAAATCCAGCTATTACACAAATGATGCAAAGTCTTCTCTCCAATCCGCAGTACATGAATCAAGTATTAAGTTTTTATCTTCTTGTAAAAGTTGTAGTTCTGGGGTGATGGATTTGTTTTTAACATTTCCAAGTTTCAGATTCTTGGTCTCAATCCCCAGCTGCGCAGCATGCTTGATTCTAATTCTCAACTTAGAGAAATGATGCAAAATCCTGAATTTCTTCGTCAGTTAACTTCTCCTGAGACGATGCAGGTGTGTTTACTTACTCTGCAGCTGTTGCACCATGCTTTTCCACATTTGCACCTTCTTGCCCTCTCTCTTTCTGTCCTCTTTCCAAAACCACCCATTTCCCCCTTTTTGCATGTGGAACTCTACTTAACACGCTTTGGCACACCTGCACCTGTCTACCCACAACCAACAAAACTATATTGTGTGGTACTGGCTTGGAATTGCTCCATATGAAACTTTTGCCTACACATGCTATATTCATTTTATCTGTGAATTTATTTTCATTCAATTCATATGATTAGTTGTTTACCCAAAGTTGGTGGTTTTCTGTTTTATTTGTTTGACTGTGAAATAAGTATATGTAATGTTTGGTCTGGTAACGTTCACATATGAGCTGCTTCTGATTTTCTCTCTTGCAGCAAATGTTGACTTTGCAGCAATCTCTTCTTCCTCTACTTGGTCGGGCACAGCAAACCCAGTAAGCATTGTCATAATTTTTTATCTTAGGTTTTTTGGAAGAATTTCACGTTACCTGTTCTTGAATGTTAGGAAGGTTTTGTTTAGTTGAATTATATTTTATTTGATAAGGAACCTAATTTTATTTCTGAGTCTCTATTTTGAGAACTTCTCTAACTGAAATTATGCTTCAATGATCCTATGATAGATTTTATTGGCTTACTCTGGTTGATTCTGCTGGCTTTAGATCGGTGCTAAAACCATTAATATTTAGCATATGGAGGGGAAAAAAAAACTAGTGTAAGAAGTTAGGTTTTGAATTGTTTCATGGGGTAATAATATATGTTCACTACTCATCTATGTTTAGGTCATTTTCATTACTTATTCTTTAAAAAAAAATTGAAAAGAAAAGAGAGGGAGGGAGCAATGGCATTTGATTATTTTTATGTTCCTGGTGTCCTTAGCACCCCTTGATCATTTTGGAGGGTTAAGGCCTGTGGCACACTGGAATATTAACCCAATTTTGACTCCCATTGAAACTATTTCAAAATGTTCAACTTGATTGTTTACCCAAGTGACTTGTTTGTCAATTCAGATGCCATGCCTTTGCGAGTTCAGTTTTTCAAAAAAGATTGATAACAGTTGTTTTACTTTGAGTTGTTATTGTATTAGTGATGTTCACTTACGGTTTTACCTGAATTTGGTGGTCTCGCAGGCAACCAGGCCAGACAGGTGGTGGGACAGGTATTGAATTCAACATCCTCATTTATTTTCTTTATATTTTCTTCTGTCAGAACTATGTTTCTACTATCATGCTTGGTAGTTTTTAGGAATGTTGTTACTCTGTCACTTGTCCTTCCATAGTTTCGTCGCTTCAGCTGAACACCTTTTAATACAGTGGGGTTTTGTTATTGATTGAAGATGCCTTTTGTATAATCTTTCTCTGTGCTTTACTTTCGGAGTCAGAAGTTTTCTTTCCCATTATAATGAAAAGGAGTTTGATTAGAATTCTTTTATCGTTATGATATAATTTTAGTGAAAGGAATTTTGAATTAGAAAGAGCATGAAATATTGATGGTTGTGCTTATTTGTGCGTAATTATCTTTTTGTTGGAAGGCCATCGCATAGATCATACTTGATGAATTTGTAACTGCTTATATATTCTGTTGGCATTGTCTCTGCAGTATCTTTTTGTGTGTCTTGAAACCTGTACTGACAAATGGTGTTTTCTCCCTTTATTTTTATTTTTTCCATTTTAACTTATAACTTAATTGTAGGAACGCCTAACGTGGGATTGGAGATGTTGTTGAACATGTTTGGTGGACTTGGATCTGGCAATCTGGCTGCTTCCGCTAGATCTGATGGTTGCTACTAAACCTCCATTCTTTTTTTTTAGATCGCTTGTAAATTTTTTGTTGTTCTAATCTTTGTTTCCAGTTTACTCATTTTAGTTTTGTCTTTCAGTACCTCCGGAGCAATTATATGCTGCCCAGTTGTCGCAACTTCAAGAAATGGGTTTCTTTGATACGCAGGAAAATATTCGGGCTCTAATTGCGACTGCAGGAAATGTCCATGCTGCAGTGGAGCGACTCTTGGGTAACTCCGGTCAGTAAATTACTATCAATGTTCAATAATATCTATTTAGTGCCCTTCATACGGACTTCTGGGATTGATCAGTTGGACTGGAATGGAATTCAAGCCTATTTTGGGTATGAATAATTTATAGTTTATATGATAGCAAGGGCAGCAAACTTCTCTGTGTACACTCACACTCTCCTTTTAGAGAGTCTGTCAGGACTTGAGTGTCATTGTACATACTCAGTATTAAGATTTGTCATATGAATTGTTTGAAAAATTTATTATGGTACGGTACATGTGACATTTACCATTATAAATTTTGTGTCAATTGGCTGCTGCATGGTACTCAGATCCCAATTCAGAAACTACCTTTTTATAACATCTGTTGAATCTTCAAAGGTTGAGAACGGTGTTGCATGCGATTTTGCTGGCATGGGGTTGAGACGGATGGTCTGCAAACAGCATCGAATGTATGTGTCTTCAATGATCACACGATTGACCAATTTTATTCTATTGTGTTCCTTAGCATTGCGATGACAGATTAGGTGATGAAGGAAGGTGCACGATTGAAGATCGTACAACCAACTCCGGTCTCTACTGGGTAGAAGACTTGCTAGAAAGCATTCCTCTCAAATGTAGAGGATTAACGAAGTTAAACACGAGAAAAGTATTTGATGTTGTCGGGGAAAAGTGGATGAAAAATGGTAATCTCATGTCAATTAGGCAACAAAATTCTGTCCAACCATACAAACTCCACACCCACTATTGTGGTTTGGACGCCGTTCTTATAAGACCATCAGCCTCCAAATGAGATAGGACTCAACGAAAATGGGCTAAAACCGGTGTACTTCTCATAATCAAGATCGTTATAACATGCAACTGTAGGGTTCTTTAGTTTTCATGTTTTAACAAATGAGGTCGGTAGAGACAATTACAAAGTCCAAAAGACCAGGGTCACTATGAAGGTAATTTTTCTTTTTTAAAAAAAAATATATATATATTTCAGCAAATTTGTAAAAGACATAAAAATACAGTGGCCGGATTGGTTATTATCTCACCCCAATATAATACGTAGAGCCAAGCAGTCGAAGATCAATAACAATTTTGCTTGGGAACTCTTCCGCGGCAATAGTAAAGAGTTACATAACCACCGCAAATTAGTAGTTTCATTGAAGTGTTTTATTTGTGTCTTTATGTTAATATTTATTCTAAAAATAATTTAATTTTAAAGAAAGACTTTACAATAATAGGAATAAACAAGGTCCGGTTTATTTAATTCAATTTTTTTTATTATTATTTTTATTATCAAAATTATACCTATCAATAAGTATTGTTTTTACATGTATCACTAATTTTTTTTTAAGAAAATTTAAAAAAAAATTGTAAATTTGTATAATCTTAATTATAAATTAAAAATTCTTTTTATAATTTTGGTAACCATAATTATAACAATGAATTTAAAATTGTTGATACTAAATTGAGTATGATATTAAATAGAGTTGTAATATTCACATTTATGATTGCATTGACCTTTTATTCATTCTCTAATCAAGTTTTTAGATAATAATAATAATAATAATAATAATAATAAAAGTCGATAAAGATATATTTTATATCTTATATTTAATGTATTATAATTAAACTAGTAACAAACTTTTAGAGTTGTATTAGACTTTTAGTGAGTTGATTTCACACAATTACTTTTACAGTTTCATTTACCTTGAGAGTGAAAATACCAGAACTAGGAGGAGTCGTCATCATCATATGCATTAAATTATGTGTTTCCCTCAAGAAGGTTGGTGATTTGGTGCCAATTTGAACAACTAGGAACTGACGCATGCATGCATGCAAATATGGCTGTTGTAATATCCATAATCTAGCAATAAACTTAATTGACATTCTAGGTGTTGTCACTTCTTTCTTTTGGTGGCAATTATTTCCCACCTTAGATTAATCCCATATGCACTCTAAATTCAGCTGTTGCTCAAACCAATTGCAGGTTCATTTGCCAGCTGAGGATTTTAAAACCATTTGAGTCATGTCATTTGATCGAAGAAAAACTTGGGAGGATTGAATGATTTAACTGAAAAAACAACCTTCGAATTTGTCACCTTTCATTCGTTGTGTAAGCTTTGCACTTGAATCCTACAAGACACACCCGTCATGAATTCCACAGTTTTTCTCAGTCCACAGCTATACTTTTTGTTCTATCTCTCATTACATGGCCGGCCCCGGAAAATCTTCTGACAAGACACCACAAGAAACTAGTGTAAGCAGCCTGCTGGACGTGGTTCTTCTCCTCATCATCCTCCTGGGCCCCAAGAAACCGAGAATGTTCCCCCCTCCACTGCAACGAGTCGAAGGTGCCGGAGGAGTTGTGGTCACTGGTACTCAAGCGACCGACGCTGTTGAAGCTCCTGCCGAACAAGGGCCGCAGAGGGGGACTGAAACTCCTGGTACTTCTGGTAGCGGAGAGAAGAAGCAACGAAAGAAGGGGGAATTTATTGAACTTCCGAACAAGTCGCCGGCTTGTTATGTCTGTGCAGGGCATTTGAGTCCTGGAAAGCTGTGTTTGGGCATATGCGAGCACATAAAGTTGGGGAGGAACGTGCGAGATCCGGTGCATTTCCTCCTCCGGTCTTTACTCCTCCAGCGGATCACAGGAAAGGGAACAGAAAGGTTTGCTGGTGCAGTTGGTTCCAACACTACTCGACATTGCTCAAGAAGTTCTTTCCAGGCCTCAAGAAGTCGCCGCTGGTTCGTCCTCTGGTGCTGCTGATGTTCAACAGCAAATTGGCTCTTCTTCCTCCCGTGCTGAGATTGATTTGAACCTTACCCAAGATCCAAGTCCTACTGCTGCTGAACCAACTTCGCCGACCAGGGGTGGTACCAACTTCGACCTTAACAAGCCGGCACCGGGCAATGGCGGGGACGATGCTGACAATTCCGGCTCTGTGTAATCGGGCGGTCAATTGCTGGAGATGCACGTTGCATGTATGGTTTCTCAACTACTAGTGGCATAGTGGGCGTACAATTTCGGTTTATTTTTCACGCTGTTTGGAGATTAGTTATGTTATTTGAGTGCGAATAAAGAGTACGCCTTCTGAGTCTGCAATGTCATTACTAGTTTATGTTTCTTTTATGTCTTGAACTAAGAATATTCTGGGATTGTAATGAATTCGATGTATTTATTAATAAAAGTTTAATTTCAGGAAATTTTATCTGCTGCTTGTGATCAATATGTTATGTTGATTTGTTTTTGCTTATCTTCCTATCTTCTTCGTAAGAGTACATAGGTTCCTCCGGAGAGAAGGATTCTTTGTTACCTCTCTGAAATGGCGAAATTCTGATTATATTACCTGAACGTCAGTGCAAATTAAGAAGAGTGCATGCACTATTTAGTTTGTTTCTTCATCGCGGCTTGGTGAAAGAAAACTCTAGGATTGATTGATTGCTCTGAAAATTCTCCGAAAACCAAAACCGCCGGCGGCAGACCTGGCTAGCCAATTAAGATTTGTGATTGTATTCTAATCGTACTTATTCACATATTGATTCGTATGAAAGCTTATGTAGCATCTGTTTGTGACGCCATTATTCTCAAATATGCATTGATCCGAAACTTTGATCTCAGGAGTTTACAAGAAGATTCAGGAGGGCGAACTGCCTGCCCTACAAATTAGAATCAACAAATGAGAAAAGCTTAGCAAGACATCCTTTGGAATTGTTCTTGTAAATGCTTTAGATAATTCAACCAGTCCAATGTTCTGACCTTCCATGTCATGTGTTGCTTTGCCCTGTCAGCCTGCTGAACTGTCTTCTGGATTACCTTCCCTAACATAGTACTCAAGCAATAAGTAGCGATGTGGTTTTGCGATAAGTTGCGATTCTACGAAGAGCAACGATCATTTGTCGCTGCTCTCCATAACAACTCCAAATGAAGCATCGCATTCTTTCATACGAGTAATTACTCGGAGAAAAAGCCGGTTAACTGCAAACAACTGTCAATTACTGAAGATTTCCCTGCATTATATAAAGTCCCCTGGGGCTTGCGCTTGAACTATCTGTGTAAAACACACAGGCACACTAACACAGTCAATTAATCCAGAGTCTAAATTTTTCCCTCTGTCTTTGTCAATCAATGAGCACCCCCGCAAACCCCTCTCAGAATAATAAGTTAGTCAACCAAAACACTCACAACAATGGCAGCAGCAATAATGTTGCTAATGCCGCCGGGGAGCAAGGAGGAAGAGAGACTAATAATCGTGCTAGGCCGGCTCAAGTCGAAGGTTCTAAAGGGAAAGGGCGGCGGACGACGAAGAAAGGCCGAGAAGACGACGATGGGGCGTCATCAAGCAGTAACAAGAAGCCAAGAAAGAGAAGAGAATCTCTAGACGACGCTGCTAAAACGCCCGTGGCTCGTGCTTGTTATAAATGTGGCAAAAAGTTTGGGAATTGGATGGCCGTATCGGGGCATCTACGTTGGTGTGGGAATCCGAAATCGTATTCTTTCACTCCTCGGCCGCCGCCTCCGGTGATCAATCCTATCAAAGCTTCGCCTAAACTGATGAACATTGAGCCGGAAGTTGTGTGGGAACAGATTGCGCCGAGGCTGTTAAATGCTGCTCGTAATGTTTTGGCACGAGACCGACAAGTGGAAGGTAGCGATAGAAATCATTCAAGTGGAAATAACGAATTGGCAACGAAACGCGGCATCGGCATCGATTTAAATTTTCCTCCTCCTGCGGAAGAAGACGATGACGAGAATTAATGCTGGAATAATTTAATCATGTTGGTCTAGGATTTGTAGTGCGGGTTCTTTATACGTTGTCTAATACATGATTCTCATGCATAAATAATACTTAATTATGATATCAAATTAAACTTCTTTGTCTCGTCTGATGATGATCAAAACAATGAGTTGCGTTGTTGACGGCAAATGCTTTTGGATCGTGTCTACAGTAAAGCTTTGCTGTCTCTGTGTAACCCACGTTTCGCTGTTGATGCTTTACGTACCACTACACCACAGCTAATTATTATGGCATCTTTTGGTCTACTTGCTACTTGCCCCGCCGCCCGATATCATAACACAAGGGTACGTGTATTGAAAGAGGACTTGTTTGATACAAATAAATAAATCATACTTATTATTGTAAAAATGTAAAACATTAGGGACCCTAATATTATTATCGTATTAGAATTGTTGCACGCATGAGACGCGGGCAAAGTAGTCCGCCCGTGCTTGGTTCTAGTGAATCGGTTGAAAGACAAATATTCCGCCCAAAATTCTCGTTACAGTTTGAAAATATCACGCGACCACGAACAACTTACTACTTCGCAAAGTTTTAGATCTCGGAATTTTACTCGTGAAATCTCGTTTCAGGTAAACGAATCAACTCTCTGTTCATCGTTTGTTGGCTTGTTTGCCGAGAAAAATTAGGTGATTTACTGTCGAGTTACTTACTTCGTGTTAATTGATCGTTCATTGTTTGTAGTGAATCGGATTTGTGATAATGATGGAGAGGGCAGAGTCTGGACAGAAGCTGTATACTCGTATGCGACTTTGGGAGCTTCCAGATCAGTTCGTGGTGGAGCCCACCGACGGCTCTAGTGGCTCGTCGTTGGCAATCAGCCGCACCGATGGCTCCATGAATCTGATTGATGAAGTTCCGGAATGCACTTCTGTTCGAGTTCCCAAAATTCAAACAATTTTTGGTGTTGTTGGAGTGCTTAAGCTTTTAGCAGGTAAATTTAAGCTCGCTTTCGTGATCTGAAATTAGTCTTCAAAAATTAAAAGGCAATTTAGAGTGTTCCAGTTAATTTAGATATAATATCAAAAATTAAAAGGCAATTTAGAGTGGTCGAGTTAATTTAGATATAATATCGTAGAAAACTGTGAATTATGTTAAACTGATGTGTGATTTGTGCTCTGGTCGTGTCTTTAGGGTCATATTTGATAGTAATAACGGAGCGTGAATGTGTGGGATCGTATTCGGGGCATCCGATATTCAGAGTTGCATCTTTGAAGATTCTTCCATGTGATCATTCTCTTAACAATTCACCTGCAGAACAGGTGAATCTGCTGTGTGTTGCTTTAGTTTTCATTTTGCATATACGAGTACCGGATAGTTTGATTTTCGAACTCTGAGATTGGTGAATTAAATGTTGACAGAAAAGGGTGGAGACACAGTTTTCACAGCTGCTAAAGGTTGCAGAGAGGACTTCTGGTCTGTTTTTCTCATATGACACCAATTTAACTCTCAGGTGAACCGTTTTCCCTTGTTATTGACATTTTTCCTTTTCCTTAAATACAGCTCTAATATATAAAATTGCTTTTCCTCTGCTGCATCAATTATGACTTAATTTGCTTAACTAATAATTGTTTGCTACTTTTTGTCGTAATTTTTACTTATGATTCAAATATTGATCATCGTCATGTTATCTTATAGTGTACAGCGATTGAACACTTTGGGTGATGAATCTAAATTGCTTCCGCTTTGGAGACAGGTACATCATGTTGTTTGAACTTATTGATATCCTTTTTCAGCCATTATTTTTGTGCAAGAATAATGATACTTCTTCCTTCTGTCTAACTTTTCTTATTTGGTTCTGCTTTTAATTATTTATGAATGATGGTTTTAGATCCCCGTGTTTAAGATATTCAAGTATCATCAAGGTCTCCTGGAGATATATATGTACTAAACGGGAAATTTTATTTAAATGTTTATAATGTTTGCGACAGGCAGAACCCAGATTTCTCTGGAACAATTATCTGATGGAAGTTCTCATAGATAGCAAGGTCAGATTAACTGCCTAAATTGTTTCTGTTGTTACATGCTTATGTCTTACTTTGTACATCTGTGTTGCATAGTGCTAATTGCTTATGTGTGCCTGTCTGCAGCTTGATCCATTCTTACTGCCTATTATCCAAGGGAGTATCCTTATGACAACAATGGCTTCAGATTTTTGTGATATGACATAGAAAATATAATTTCAGTTCACCAATTACATGGCCAGTTTGGTTTTTAATTTTTTGGCACCTAAGTTTTGTCCTATTCAAAGTGCTTCCTTAATTGATTGACAGGTTTTAATCACTTTCAAACTGCCATTGAAAGAGACATTGTTGATGTCACTCTGATTGCTAGGAGATGCACTAGGAGAAATGGTAAAAGCTTGTAGTCTTTCATCTTTTATCTTCTTGCTCTGATCTGTTTACTTCATAGTTATCTTCTCTTTCCCAGCAAATATTAATTGCATTGAAATATCTTTTGGTGGAGGAATTAACTGATTGTGAAAACATATAGCCCTTGTACTGCCCTGTTATGCAATAAATTTCCTATTAACTGTCTAGTGCTTTAACTTTTAATATTAAGTGATGGTTTATATTTTGTTTCTGACATAGTTAACAATATTTTGTATTTCATCAGGAACACGGATGTGGAGAAGAGGAGCTGATTCTGATGGGTATGTTGCTAACTTCGTGGAAACTGAACAAGTTGTACACATGAATGGGTATACAGCCTCATTTGTTCAGGTAACTTTTGATGTAGAATTACACATGAATGTAGACATGTTACGGAAATGATCTCTCATGTCTAGAATAGAGATTACATGAAATTGTAAAAGGAAACCAAAGTGTTCAGTGTGCTGAGTAAAATTTTACCAGAGATATCCTGACAATGTTCTGGGAGAAAACTGAATGTCGACCACTAAAGGTCTTGGAGTGGAATCAGCTTTTGTGGACACACCAACCTTACAGTTTAAGTTGATTATGCATGCAATGCTTCAAGTTGCTTCTTTGATTCAAGTTCAAAACTTGTAGCTTCTGCCGAAAAAATGGGATTGTCCTCCTTTGATGATCTAAGACAAATACTAGTGTTTGAACAAATCCCCAATAATCCAAAACAGTTGCATGCTTTGTTTGTGTTAAAAGATAGGTGGCCAATCAATTATGGTTTAGCAGCTTCTACCATATGCTCATATGGATTTACATAAGCATTATCTCCTGCTATTTATCTGTTGATTGCCGTTTGTAGGTTCGAGGGTCAGTTCCATTTCTTTGGGAGCAAATTGTTGATTTGACATATAAACCTAAATTTGCAATTGTGAGAGCTGAGGAAGCTGTGAGTATTATTTGTCCATCTCATTGCATTGTTTGGTAAGATGAATTGTTTTAGTCAGAAACTAAATATTCCTACCTTTGGAATGACTACTGACGTTCTGCATATTGTGCAGCCTCGAGTAGTTGAGCGGCATTTTCTTGATTTAAGAAAAAAGTATGGTAACGTATTAGCTGTGGATCTTGTCAACAAGGTGCATATCTGTTTCTCTATGTAGTTGACTTTAGTTGTTGATCTGATCTTTTAGTAATTCTTTATCTACTTGATGATACTGACATAGTCAAATGCTTGGTGAGCTTTAATACTTGATACCTCAATAAAAGTTTATAGGAAAGCACCGTGCTGCCCACAAACTTGTATCCATTATACATACATACATATTTATAGTACTATTTGAGCTATTCATTATTGTATCACTTTGCTCTCATCAGCATGGAGGTGAGGGACGCTTATGTGAAAAGTTTGGAAATGCAATGCAGAATATCACCAGTGAAGATGTAAGGTAGAGTTCCTTTCTTGTAGTCTTTTTTTTTCAATAGTCTTTCTTTCATATAATGCAAACACATACTGGTAATGCAGATATCTGCACTTTGATTTCCATCAAATTTGTGGGCACATTCATTTTGAGCGCCTCTCTATCCTTTATGACCAAATTGAGGATTTCCTCGAAAAAAATGGGTATGGTTGTTTTTTGCGATTAGCTCGTATTTCAAATGTACAACTTGAACTTGTACTTGAATAGTTTTCATTTCATTTCTTCCTGTGGAGAAATTCATTTTTCTCTGATATCTAGTTAGTTACTGAGAATTTGTTTATTTGTATCCTTTGGTTCATTTCATACTGTTGAGACATTCATGTTTCTCTGATATCTAGTTAGTTACTGGGAATTTGTTTATTTCTATCCTTTGTTTGTTTAAAATGATAGGTATCTTTTGCTGAATGAAAAGGGTGAGAAAATGAAGGAGCAACTTGGAGTTGTGAGGACTAATTGTATTGATTGCTTGGACCGTACAAACGTTACACAGGTAGGTTAATTTCAATCAGAGAAATGATTTTCATTGTTCATAATTGTTGTTCTTCTTAACAATTGTGATATATGAGAAACTACCTTGTAGCTGTTGGAAACGATTAATGGTGGTAGCAAACACATGGGCATGTGTGAATAGTAGAAGTTATCATGTCATTACTTATCATTGTTTAGTGCCATTTGCTGCTTACAAATGTACCAAGCTATGTCTGCAGAGCATGATAGGACGAAGAATTTTGGAGATCCAACTAAGAAGGATTGGCATTTTTGGTGCTGAAGAAACCATTAGATCACATCCAAATTTTGATGAAAACTTCAAAATATGTGAGCATACTGATTTTTCTTATTTAAATTAGTTGCTTTCAAGAGATGTTTATGGCATGCTAGTAGTTGTTTGCCTAGCACTGTCGACATGGTTGCTCTAGCATGTTAACTATTACATTTTGCATTTGTATTTTCAGTGTGGGCTAATCATGGGGATGATGTTAGCCTTCAATATTCTGGTACTCCTGCTCTTAAAGGAGATTTTGTCAGGTACTTTAATAGTGACCTATCTCAATTTTTTCTGCATAATGCATGCATTCTTATAGTACTGGCTGACACTCTCATCTAAGAAAATTTGTTTTCTGAGATAGGCATTTGTTGGATGCATCTTTATTTTTTATATCAAGCACAAATGCCTGCGTGCTAGTAATGTATTTATTCTGCCTTCTGCTGCCATCTAACACTGAAGTGTATTTTTTTGCCCTAAATCATATTTTGACAGGCTATTTAATACACACTGGAAATCATTTGAAATTTAGTTTTAACTTGATACAAAGAAAGTGAAGGCTGACCAAACAATTTACTACCAGAACCTATTACAGCATCCGTTAGCTTCTTTGTCATAGTTTTTGACTGCGTGGTGTGTATTTCCGGTGCTTAAGTTTCTTGCTCGAGTATCCTTGTGCTAGATAGCAATGTAGTTCCACTTCCTGATTCAATAAACACAATTCTGGTTTCTCTTTCTAATTTTCTTTAAATTTGTCCATAATATCTACTTTTTACATTTTTTACAGTGAGTTTGACATATGGCGTTGAAACTAACATTTTCCCATACTTTACATTCCCTACTTGTTTGGATTATAGAAGTGGCCAACGAACAATGCAAGGGATCCTTAAGGATGGATGGAATGCCCTTGCACGCTATTATTTGAACAACTTCTGTGATGGAACAAAACAGGTAAGCATGCTTTATTTTTTTCAATTTAATTTGTAGACACTTGATTAGTCACTTGTAGACCCTTGAATAATGGCTGAGAAATAGATAATGGACCCTTGAGTTTTGGATTTGCCATTTTTATTTTACTTAATTTACTCATATTATTCTGACTTTCTTGGCACTTATGTTAAGGATGCAATTGATCTCCTGCAAGGACATTACATTGTGTCCGTCAGTCGTGATATGACCCCTCCATCTCAAAATGGAGGCCTTGAGAATATAGCTGTGAGTGCAAGTTTAATTTGTTAAAACTTATGTTTCTTACAATTTCTAGTACCGTAGTTTGTATTATAGCATACTTGATGTGTTGGGTATTGTTGATCTTCCTACTATATAAATAATTTCAGACTGTTAACTTCAAATAATCTCCTTTTGCAGTCCTTCCCACTGGCTTTATCGTTGGTCTTGACTGGATTATTT
Organism: Xylocarpus granatum; assembly: GCA_019650275.1. Taxonomy (NCBI): domain Eukaryota; kingdom Viridiplantae; phylum Streptophyta; class Magnoliopsida; order Sapindales; family Meliaceae; genus Xylocarpus; species Xylocarpus granatum. The sequence goes on from BNST01002771.1 coordinate 120,825, forward strand.
TTTGCAACCATGTCAATGAGGCAAGGTTAGTCTAGTTTTGCATGTTTTATGTTTGAATATAAGCAGCATCATGTTCAAATATAAGTAAAATCACAATTTAAACCGAGGTGGTATAAGTTCACATTTTACCATATGTACATATGCTAGAAATCTGATACCTGTTCTTATTTTTCTTTTTCTTTTTCTTTTTCTTTATTTATTTATTGTTTTCTGCAGTTCGATATGATCTTCGACACCTACTATTTTCAGTTATATGGGCAAGCCTAACTGTTTCCCTAGCAGCATTTGTGAGGGCTAATGGTCGGATATTTTGCAACCGGCCTCGCCTGCACAAGCCCCCGCGCTGATTTTGTATTTCCTTTACACAAATCCAGTTTTTCTGTGAAGCTATATAGCTTGCTGATTATGTTTATACTATTTATTTTCATTATCATAGTCCACGTAGCTTCATTCTTTGATTATTCACATGTAGAAGTTTGATAACATTCCATTTGCTGCTGTGAAGAAACCTTTTATTTTTTTGCCTTTTTCAGATTGTACTGTTAAAATTTTAATAGGCTTCAATTTAATGTTACTGCAAGCTAGCAATTTAATATCATGATGAAACATTTTCGAAGTTGGTTCTCCTGAAATTATTCGAACATTCGAAGCCCCCACATGGAGCTTGATAGCCTATTGAGCAGCCAATCTTCGATTAAACCAAGCCGTAGTAATCAAAAGAGATTGGCATTTCATTTTATTCAGAACAAAAAGACCCAATAATATTGCAAAACCCAGAAACCACACAAACAGATAGCTGGGGGAAACTAAACGGGGAAGTGAAACCTGCCAATCAATCTGCACTGTTACAACTGCTGCTTCTTCTGTGAATAGCTTCTTTGGAAATTCAAGACTGCCCACTCCAGGTACTACAAACCAATCTCTGACCACACTGCAATCGGAGAATAGAGTGAGCAGTTGCTCGTATGCCAAAGTAGGAAATTGCCCAGACGCATCTCACCAGAACTTCGAATATTATCAGGATCCGGGGCTACTGGCACGTATCTGTGCTTCTCCATGTCTAACAGCTTTATACCAGACTCCTAGAGCTTTCTGTGCATTCCATGATTGAAATTTATCCGATTTAAGCATACAGGATTCCTCCACAGCATGCACAATCTCATCATGTGAATTATATGCCACACAGATAGAAAGCACCACCCTGCTGTTATCTGCAGTAGCATTCATCGCCTTCTCTGCTACATTCCTCACAGGATAGCTCAGAAGTTTCCAAGTTACCGATGAAGACACTCTTACATCATACTGGTTCACTATACTTTCTTTGCAGAGCAGCCAGATGATCTTCTCCAGCAGTAGATCCATCAGCTTTTCTACCTTGTGGGGATTTCTCCTAAAATTATCGATGCTGAAGGCGTAGACTGTCACATACTTACCCTTCCAATTCATAACAATACTGAAGTAAGCACATAAATGAGAGATGAAAACCCAGCATTGTGTCCGGCTCCTCCTTTCAGCTTCAGCTTCTTAGCATACCTTTGTTTCCATCCATGATAAAGGCCAAATGATCTGGTATCAGACCAATAGACAGAATTCGGAAAAGCATCTTCTCATAAAATTACCCACATTCCCATGCAATAGATTTCCATTTCCACCATGATTATACCTTCCTGTTATACGAACTTCAACTAAAATCAACAAGGTTACAAAGTTTTTATGATGAAATTGCAGATCAGTTAGCAAGGATTGAAGCAGAATTACTAGGCTTCAAAGTTGATTACGACATTAATGGAGATCCATTTGCAGGATTTTACTGCACGCAATTAAGGTTTTCAATGTAGCCAAGAAGGAGCCAGCTGTGTTGCAAACCTATAAGGTGAGAATCACGTTTTCAATCAATTAATTGAAGGCCATATGGTAAACTTGCTCTGTCATTTATTTTTCAAAGTAATGACGATAATGAGTAAGATACATGATAAATATAAGAACAAAAAACTATTAGAATTTGGGGAAGGTTTTGACACAAGAAGAATGCAACTGTAATAGCTGCAACATGTCAATGCTTGGCCGAAAAAATAAATCATGCATTTAGTAGAATTTGATCAAACACCCTAGGAATTCAAATGCTTTATATGGTAGTTTTTCATCATGACTAGAATCTAAATGACAACACTAATTGTTCAAGTAATTCCAATTGGGTACCACATTCGTATGGTTGCAGAAGCCAGTCTGTACATCCCATCAAAAATTCTACTGCCCAGACATGCAGAGCACAGTCACAGCAAACAGTGAGAATCATTCCACGCACCAGATCCAAAGCTTCCCGTTGAATTCGAGAACGGTATCATGAACCAATGCACAACTTCAAATTATCCATCAGCTAAAGACTGTTATAACTGCTTCTTCTTCTTCTCTAAATAAGAATGTTTTCGTTGGAAGTTTAACACTGCCCACACCACGTGCCACAGACCAATCTCTGGCCACAATGCAGCTGGAGAATACAATAGGCAGTTACTCGTCTGCCAAAGAAGAAAATTGCTCAGGCGGGTCTCACCAGAGCTTCGCAACAGGATATCAGGATCAGGAGCTACAGCCATGTGCATGAACTTCTCAAAATCTACCAGCTTTATTATAGGTTGATCCCCTTGCTTCCCGTCAATTCCATCAATCATGCCATTGCCAATCCTACTAACTTTTGATGCTTGAGCTTCATCTTTATCGCTGCGGGCTTCTCTAACAGCACACAACATTGCACCATTGATCCTCTCTGTGCCTTCAATTCCTTCAATCACATCATTACAAGCTCCAATTCTCTTCAGAGAAAGAGATTCTTCAACAGCAGGCACCATCAAACTGTTTACCTTCTTAAACTTTTCTGCTCCATTAACCACACCAGTGGAAACTTTACGTGCATTCAGACCTCCAATTTCATCCAACTTTTGTTTACAGGACTCTTTAACTGCATGCACAATCTCATCAGCTGAAGTATAGGCTAGACAGACTAGAAGCACTACCTTGCTATTCTTAGCAGTAGCTGTCATCACTTTCTCAGCTGCAACCTTGACAGGTTCACTCAACAGTTTCAGGTTACCTATAAAATATACTCTTAAACCATACTGGTTTACAATACTTTCTTCCTTGAGCAGCCCGTTAATCTTCTCTAGCAATAGATCCATCAAGTTTTGAACCTCAGCAGGCTTCCTTTTAAAATTCTCAATGCTGAAGGCATAGATTGTAACATACTTCACTCCTAATTCATAGCAATACTCCAGAACAGACATAAGAGATGAGAACCCATCGCTGTGGCCAGCTCCTTCTTCCAGATTGTTCTTCTTAGCATACCTTCGGTTTCCATCCATGATAAAGGCAAAATGATTGGGTATTGGACCAACAGATATAACACGAAACAAGCACCTTCTCATAAAAGTACCCAAATTACCAAATAGCTGACCCATGGTACCACCATTATCATATCTTCCCATTTTTGAAACCTTAACAATTGTCTTCAAACGACCTGTTTAAAAGGCAATCAAAGTTCGGTTACCATTATTGCAGAATTAACAACCTTCGAATAAAGTTGCAGACAAACAATATACTAATCACCAAATAACACGCATTCACAGTGAAACTATAGTTTCTATTTAAACCATAGCAAAATGCAGACTATTCGGTTCTACTATGCGACAATGTACAAATTTATGCTACGAATATCCATCATCATCACAGATACTGAAGTTGATAGATCAATATATGACTATTGAAATCTCATTCATCCAAATAAAAGGAAGCTAATCTACTTTAGAAATCAAACAAAACAATTGACTGCCACATTTCTGCAAACACAAGTGAGAATTTAAACAAAACGTGAGATATGCTTAAGATTCATCACGTAACTAACAACCCCAAAACAAAGAAGAAATTTGGAACTCACAAATCAATAAATAAAGACAACTGCTGAGTTGTGAGGTTCAAACCAACATCAGCGTCATGATGAACATCTCAATCACCGTTGATTTCTGACGAGTAAAGGGGTGGTCAATTTGATTGAGTATCAAAGATTTGAGTCGGTCAGAGACCATGAGAGCTGCAAAAACCTAAAGAGGAACCAATCTTTGTACAAGAAAGAAAAAAACCCAAGTGGTACAAAGACAAAAGAGAAACAGATGGAAGCTGCTGAGTAATTGACGAGAACGATTTAAATAACAAAAAAAGGTGTTGTGCATTCCTTGTGAGAAGAGAGGAACACGTCCATTATGATACTTGCGGCTGAGGGAGGCGGGAAAGAACCCTTCATGGGTCCACTAATGGGCTCCAGATCCTTTGTATCTAGGCCCAGTTTCTTTTCGTTAATCTACCGACTTCGGGAACCACTAAAGACTTTCACGTTCGTCGCACTGTCCATCAAAGTATATTCTCTAAAGGTATTAATTTGTCAATTAATAATTACGAAACGTGGGTTTTGGTGTCACGCTTTGATCCACAAACAGTAAAGAACGTGACAATGTTAGCTGGCAAGGAAAGCACTGTCTTTGCCCGAAACACCATTCACACAACCCATATTAGGATGAATTATGTACGTATATACAAACCAAACAGATAACTGGAAACCAAATAAATTGACTGACCACGGTATACTTCTTCACTCGGGTCACATTTACATGATAAGACAGTCAATAAGAAATCTCTAGTCTTACTCATAAGTAACATATGATTGAGTACAAATCGCTGACTTGAGAAACAAATTTTTTGGTGGACGAAATCACAATTTTAAACTGAGAAAAGGGGGTGGTATTGAGGAAGGCAGGCAGAAAAATACATCAATTTCCAGCTCACAAGCCGCCATGGCGCCAGGCATAATAAGGGGAACGACGAGGAACAGATTCTCGTGCATGGTGATGATGGGGAGCTGAATGCATAGTGTTAAACATGGAGCTCTTTGGTTTTTCCTTCATTGTTTTAATTGCTCCAACACATCCACGACTTCTTTCATTGAGGGGCGGCTTTTGGGTTCAGACTCTAAGCATTTTAGAGTCAGCTGTGCTGCTTGTACTGCTGCTTTGGATGAATACTGTCCCTCTATCCGTGCATCCATTATAGTTTTCATCTTCTTCTTCTGAGAGAGCATCGGCTTCAACCACTCCACTAAATTTTGCTGCCCACTTGGGCGTTTAGTATCTTGTGCTCTTAAACCCGTCAACAGTTCAAGTAGCACCACACCAAAGCCATACACATCACTCTTCACATATAAATGACCTGTTGTACGACAATGAAATAGCAAGGTAACTGGTTGTGCTTAATCAAAGATAGTCTCATCAACAGATCAAAATAGGCTTTAATAGCTCAAGAGAAAGCAATTGTCAATTTTTCTCTTTTGCAACTTTATTGAATTTCTCTGCATTACTTTTAAGTGGTAGTTGTCTTGATTTTCAAACAACAATGACTTCTAACACATACAATACTTCTCAAGCTGCATGCAAGCCTTAGTGATATGATTCCACAATTTACTAGAGATCAAACTACCTGTTGCAACGTATTCTGGAGCAGCGTAACCATACGTGCCCATTATCCTGGTGGTGACATGCGACTCTGCACCAGCAGGGCCCAACTTTGCCAAGCCAAAATCTGCTATTTTTGCATTGTAGCTCTATAAGAGAGAACAACACAGGAAAAATAAAACAGGAAAAATAAAAGAAACAGGAAAAGTCAAAACTGTTAGAATATTCATCCAAGACCAGATATCTAATGATGCATAAATCCTAGAGAACAACTCCTTTAGTCCTGCTCTTCAATTGGTTTCCTACTTATGCTATCTGTATATATTTACCAACAATTGGTGAGAATCAAATAGAAACAAACCCCATCAAGCAAAATGTTGGAGGCCTTGAAATCCCTGTAAATGACTTGCTTCTCCGAAGTATGCAGAAAAGCCAAGCCTCGAGCTGCTCCAATAGCAATTTTAAGCCGAATACCCCAAGATAGTGGTTGAATGTTAGCATTTCCTGCACAACCAACACAATCCAAAAATCAACAGAATATATCCTCCGACACATTCTTCTTTTAAGTAGTTACTAGTTTGCTTGTTCTTACTTCTGAAAAGATGATTTTCCAAGCTTCCCCTTTGCATAAATTCATACACAAGAAGCAACTCTTTATCCTCCCAACAATATCCCAACAGCTTAACCAAGTTGGGATGAGAAAGTCTTCCTAGAAAGTTGACCTCGGCCTGTAAAAATAATCAAATTTAAAACAAAAGAAACAGCATTAGCATCGATCTTATCAACCTTTTCAGAAAAATCTCATCAAGTAATCAAATGTAAAACAAAACAAACCGCATTAACATATATCTTATTGACCATTTCCAGAAAATGTCGTCTACTGAACATCAATAATAAAAATGTCTACTAGAAATTGATAAAAACTTGCACATGTTCTGCAAGTTTGGTAAAGATTCTTAAATATAATTAATATTATGAACACATCTTTCTTCTCTCACCAATTCTCATGCTGGAAAGCTTTCGTCAATGCAAAAAGCAAGTCATGCTATATGGGTTGGGACCAACAAATATTAATTATATTTCTTCTTCTTCAAAGTGGAAAATGAATGAAGCCAACAAACTCCAGCACTTCTTCTTCTTCTTTTCCTTCTACTTTTCTTCTCTTTTTTTTTCAATCCTTTTACAGGTGCCTAAAAAAATTATAATCTTTGGAAACAATTTAGAAAAATACCTGCCATTCCTCAAAACCTTGCATGCCCTCTGGGTTTAATTTCTTGATAGCAACCACCATTCCAAGTCCACTCCTAGAAGGAGCTAATGTTTTTTCATCAACCCAACCTTTGTAGACTTTCCCAAAACCTCCTTCACCCAACAAAGTATCAGGCTTGAAATTCTTAGTTGCAGCCTTCAAATCTGCAAAAGTGAAAACTTTCAAACTTGGTGTCTCCAAAATCTGCCCATTTGGATTTGCTTCGTCAGCACCACTTTCGCTGATAGCCTCCGAGAATTGACTTTTCCCCGCAGTGCTACTCGTGGCCGAAAACACTGACGTGTGGCCACAGTTTGCGTAATTGGTCGACCCACCTAAGCAAATTCCAAATGCAAAGATTGAACGGAAATGTTGTCCAAAAGAATCAAATTATCCAAAAACAAGAAGATTAAGTTGTTAACCATATAATACCTGGAGTAGATGTAACATTACCGGAATCTTTTCTGCTGGGATTACTAGTCTCAATAAAGAAAGATCCGAAGCAATTACCCATCTGAAACTCTTTTGTTTTCTTTCTTTCTTCTTCCTGTTCTTGCTTTACAGGAACAACAGGACCATAATATCTTGATAGTGGTTTGTTAATGTAGGAGGAAGGTCAAAAGGAAAGAACAAGCATAGCATAGCAGAGCAGGCAGCCAAAGGAAATAGGAAAAGTAGAGAATTGAAAAGTTGGTTTTGAGGCTCTATTCTTTGGGTCTTTCCTTGAAGTTGCAATGAATCCGCCCTCTTACTGCATCATAATTTGTCTCTTGTCTTTGCTCCGTTATTTTGAATGCAAAAAGTCAGATTTTCATTTTGGTTAACTTTCAAACCTCAACAGCAAGTTCAGCAGCTTGACCAGACCTGCACAACATATTATTTAGTATGCATTTACAGAGAGCCACAGACTTAACACTGTAACAACACTCAAAAATAAAAATAAAAAAGTGATTCGAGTCAACTACTGCCTTGTCAAGGCCGGTCACCAAGCGTCGGTTCTCTATGACTATTCGTTGCTCGTGTTGTCAAATTCTGTGTAGAAATTGGTTGATAAACGAGTTTCCAGACTTATTACAAAACAGTGCTGTCAGCCCAAATTCTACACGAAATAAAACCTATATAAATTACAACTGAGAGATGTGTTCGGCGGTAACTACAGAACATATCCCCGTATGCGGTAACTAATTTTGTTCAAACATCACCAATACATATAAATGCATTTATTTGCTGGCAATTTCAAGCTTCCATGATCGTTGCATATCGTCATTAAATTATGAATTCTTTGTTATTTGAAATGTAGAAGAAAATGGGGTCTACTGTATTCAAGAAAGTCAAGAAACTATTATTGCCTCTTTTACAAGCAAAAGTGGAAACGTGATGAGCAAGTGTGTGCAGTAGTAAGATGATGAATTGCATTTGCAGTTGCAATTGCATGGAAATTTCAAGCCAAGTATCTGTGTGTAACATCAAAATAGATACCTTACTCGGTTTCATTTTCGAAGCCCATTGATTTCTGAGCTTATCGTGGTTGATTTTCACAAAGTTTTCCTGCCTAATGTGTAAGCTTCTTTTAGTGTTGTCACTATTGGTCAAAGATCTATCGACATTTGTCTAAATTAAAAATAATTACAGTTGAAATGACAACCGATGACTTTGTACAATATCCCACTTCTCTTTTCTTGTGTTCAGTCCTCGAATGGAAAAATGCGGAATAAAATTTCCAAACTATGCCATAATAGAAGTGACCTAGACAAGGTCCCAAGAAATACCTAAAGAAGGCAAAATCAACTTCCAAATATGAATAATTGTCCTCTCATAGGGCAACATATATAAGCATTGATGAACAGTTATGTAATAGTTAACACCATGAAAGTTTCTCTTTTTCTTGTTTTAGAAGGGCAAGTGCAGCTGGGTTGACATTCAAAATGCCAGTCATAATGGGAATATAAAGGAATAGAAAGCATTAATAATCCTCAGTGGAACGCAAAGCCTGTCAATTTCTTTTATTTATTATCCAAAGGAGAAGTATAAGTATATGTGAAGTCCCAATTCCACCAAATTGCAAAGCTAGCAATCATGTAGTGGACAACAGTGGAATCATGAAAGTCCAGACTCTTGCTCATGAAGTCGTGTAGGCAGCAACATTGAAATGGAAATTTAATGTTTATATAGAAAGAGAGAAACGGAATGAATGTATGACTTAAAGTTGACCCCTATATTTTGGTACTCAAATTTATCAAACAGCGAAATCAGTACATGGACCAATTAACGAAAGTTTTCCCCCCTTTTTGACTTCAAGAAAAGATCAAAAGTGGCAAAAAGAACCTAAGATTCAACACAAAGGTAAAGTTAACTACTGCTGAAGACAACAGAGGCTGATTTAATACATAGAACGGAAACACTTTCTAGTTTCTTCAAAATTTGGGCTGTGCTTCAAAAATTGTCAACCCGCATGAGAGCCAGAGTGCCACATGAAATAGGAAGGCATATACATGAAGTTATAAACATTCAGAAATTCAAAAACTGTTTTTAACAAATCCTACAGGGAAGTTGCAAGGCATAATTATCATTTAGATGCAGAACTTTACATACGGGGGAAGTTTGATGATCCAAAAAGTTCAAAATGAAAATTTCTTGTTCTTGTATTCTATACCATTTAGAGCTGTAGAGTTGAGAGAGGTTGCCTAGTTCTGTGTTCTAGCTTTGTGCCTTCTCTTGAAAATATCCTGCCTGAATTTCTTGGTTTCTTTCTGTATCTCCATGAAAGGTTTTCTCTCTATGCTTTCTTTTTCTTCCTCTAACAATTGCCGCCTCCTTTCAACTGCCATGGCTGCAACTTCATCCTCTGGTTTTTGCTGTCCCACCTCCTGCATGTTTCTTTGTAAATAAGAACACTCATAAAATAAGCATGTCAATAAGATTTAAAGATTTGCATGCTACATTTTTCAAACTGCATAATGCATTACATGGCATTCAACAATGGAAGGTTGCAGATGGATCGCAATTTGTTCAACAACAAATGGCATTAATTAATTTAGTTTCAGGAGCTGGAATTCAAGGGTAACAATCACCATGAAATTTCAATGATTTTGAAGTTTTGTGCTGAAACATCAATGTGTTAGCTACAAGCCAATCATGTTAATCTAAAGTAGATCAGAAAGTGGTATTCAATGCAGCACTGTTAGAAGGTATGGGGGATCATTTTTCCAAGATAAGAAATGAAAAACTGTTATAAACATAGAGCTCGGGCCAAGTTGAATAGATCTATCATAAACATAACAATTGGTGGTGAGAATTTTTCTTTCTTTGCTTTGCTTTCACTAAATGCTTTCATTTTGGTAATTAACACAGTAAAAGGGAAGAAAAGAGAGGACCTGGAGCTCATGAATGAGACCATCAAGCGATTTGATCTTCCTATGTGGCCAACGAGGAATACCAAATTCTCTGCACTTCTTCTTCAAAACTGTGAGGCCAACATTCAAATTTCTTGAAGCTTCTAGAATTGGAAGATCAAAGTATTTAACAAGATCTTTCAGATCAATTCTAGCAATGTCTTGGGATGCTGCCCTTTTTTTCTTCCTGTCCATAGTACCTGCAACATTTTCCCCTATTTGTAAGATATAATACACATATTGAAAAATGCAACCTGCCAAAAAGTAAAGTACATGTGCATACTAAGCTTTTGTAGCTATGAGAACTAGCTAAAAGTACACATACTAGGTGCACATTCTTCAATTTGTCGACTTCCAGAATATTCACAAGCAGCACCTGAACTCGGAAGACAGTTAAGATCTTGATGAAACACTGGCGGACTTCTTGCAGACCAAAGCCAATGATCTCTGTGCATTTCATGCACTTCATCCAATGTAGGCTGCAATGGCTCTTGGTATTCTGTTCCGTGGCTCAACTGAAAAACTATTTGAAGATCATTGGCCAGTTTTGGGATAGACTTGAGCTTTGGATTTCTGGGTGATTATAGAAATTGCAAAAGAGTTTTGGAAAAGAAAGGAAAAAGATCAGGTTAGGAACATGCCAATACTTCAGAAAACAACTTAGAATTCTTTCTAGAGGTGGCATGGCCTGCAAAATGATCAAGACTGCACCAAGACCATGCCGTTTTAAAGACAAAATAGCATTATGTATAGGCAGAAAATTTAAAAAAATAAATCAGGAACCAAATGATTTATTCTTAACTGAATAAATATAACACGTTTACCTCATGATAATTGACCTAGTTTACACGTATTATTTTGCTCATTAAATAATGAGTTGGGTAGACAACTAGTCTAAATAACATAATTACCAAATAGGAACAAGAATGAGATCATCCTAGATATATAAACTGCACTCACTTTAACCAAGGGCTCGGATTGATTCATTTAAATGTGACTGAAAAGGTACAGCAAACTCAACGATGAAGAACAAAGAGTGAGACCAGAAACAGCAAACTCAACGATGAAGAATAAAGAGTGAGACCAGAACCAATGTAGGATATATGGTTATGACTGGAGAAATTGAGCCTCAATGACCATGTCACAAAAATGACAAAGTAATGCACTCAATCTTCATCTTTCAGCATAAAAAGGCAAGTGATCCTAATTGGAATAATTACAACATCGGCTAAAGATTATGATCATATCCAATAGGCAGATTACAAGGAGGTGGTATCATGTCATCCTAAGCATATCTATTCCATTTGATACTTTTAATATTATAATGTAGTTCATTTGAAGTACCTCTAATACAATGTCGCAGGGTGAAAATTCAACTAACGTCGTGACTGTTGCACTGCTGGTGTTTTTTAATAGTAATGTCTCCAACGAGACAATTATATACTTTAAGCATATTTATAAAAAAATTTGGGGATTATTAGCCAACTAATTTGCTCAATTTTTTCAATCTGGTGGAAGCATCTAAGAGTCAAACACCGGCGTGAATTCTTTTACAGAAGAGTAACATAATGATATTGCTGCAGAAAACACACAATTCATTCCTCTTGTTTTTACTGCTTCCTAGTAATTTTATCTGTAACTCCACCTCAGACCAAAAGCTAAATTTTTTTAATTCTGATAGGCACCAAAATGGGTTTTAATTAACAGACATTAGTTAAAGCACATGAGTTAATGGTAAAGTTAAAAGAAGAACTCTTGAACTCCCAAATTTACAAAAACAAAATACCAAATAAATAAAGCCTTTGCATGTTTAAATCTTAAACCAGGTTTCAATAAATTGAGAAAGGCAGCAGCAGATTACACACTTTACTAAACGAAAATTGAAAAAAAAGTTAAAAACAGAGACTAGCGTACCGTGAAATTGAGAGTATAGGAGGAAAGTTTATCAAACTAGGAGAAAATTCAGCAGCATGAAAAGCAAAAATGCAGAGCCATAAACCAACAACTCTGCCTTCAAACAGCTCATAAACCTGAAATCCTCGCAATCTAAGAATTGGGTTAGCCACCATTTCCACATATGAACCTCTTTCCTTGAACAAAAACTCTCTTTCCACTTGTTTCTCCTTCCCATCCTCAAATCCATAGACATGCAAACTTCTCACCAATTCTGCCACATGCAACAGAAAATGATCACAAAAATAAAACCTTGAAAACAAAATCAGCTCAGGGCAAAAATATTTTTGGTTCCAAAACACGAAAAAAGGTACGAAAATTTCATGCCGGAGTTTTGGGTACCTGTATTGATGGTGTTTTCAAAAACAAAAAGAGCTTGAAGAAAATGTTGCTGCTGTTGTTGAGATGAATCCATGAAGAAGAAGATATCATACTTTTTATCATACGATGACGAGAGAGATTAAAAACAGGGGGGCGAAAGATTTAACAGTGGATTTGGAACAAGTTAGCATGACTCCTTTCAAGCTGGTTTTCACATTCCACCGCTTGGCAGCATGTGTGAACAGAGGACTGTTTTATTTTTGGCATTTATTCCTTTCTTCTTTGCATTTTATCATTTTTGTATCATGTTATTAAATAATAACCCCTTCCTTTGTAAAAAATTACAAAACAAACCTTTCCTACAGACTTTCTTTGCTTTCCCTCCTTTTCTGTCTGTATTTAAATAAATTAATGGCTATTAATTGTTTTTATATTAATTGTACTAGTATTAATATAGTACTCAACAAAACTTAAAAAGTTATTTTATTTTAATTTAATCTTAATTACGAAACTGATCAGCCTGTCGAAGAAAGACAAAGACAAGACACAAGCTCTCGTTTGCTTGTTGCAAACTTGGAACTTCCGCTGAAGATTCTGAGGACTTTATTGTCATTTAACCGTCTAAAATTACGTGCATACCATGCAAGTGCCAGTTTCTACCTCTGGACTCTTTCAGGCGTTTCGAATTCCTTCCTATATACGTAATTACATCCCCGTTGGACGTGTTCATTTACTAAATCACCCCTAAGTACTTGCTTGAACTTACCTCAAATGTATCGTCAGTGCCAACGACCTCGGGCCATTTGTTCCTATCGAAATTAACGGAAATGCCACCGGCCTGCTTTTTGACCCGCAATGACGGACGTACCCGTTTGCTCAAGGTCCTGTTTGGATATTCCGTTGGGAATTTTTTTTTATTTTTTGTACTGGGATCGAAATTTGGCAAGCACCTCTAACGTAAATGAAAATGAACCAAGTATAATCAACAAACAATGCTTTAAAAATACAACAGTAACTTCAACCTGACGGATTTTTGTGACAAAATTCCAATGAGGTCCTATGTATGCTTTGTCAATGCTTCCAAAAAACATGAAAACAAAGTGTTGTGGTCCCAAAACAGTTTTTGACAGAGCCACTGCATTTCATGAACCACCATATTTCTCCAAAGTCATTGTTGGGCAGATAAATTAAAATTAATTAATGTACCGAGAAAGCACTTTCAGGTCTCCAGAGCAATGTCTGCATCATCCTTGGGGTTCTCCTGCAAAACAGTCTCTGGAAAAAATTCTTCATTTGGATACATCTTCTGAAATAGCTGTTGATTAGAAGAACCAAGTTCTTGTTAGCTTTCTAGAATGTAAGCAATTCTATAATACCAGTATTCGTAGTTCACAACAGGAAAATTCCAAATTGCTAGCGTGGTTTACGTAAACCTAATAATGATCCAAAGATTGAAGTACCTTTTCAGTTGCATCTAAAAGATCATTGTAGTGCAGATTTCCATCTGGCGTTGGAGTGGAGCTGATAGATCCAAACTGAACCTGAAATAAACATATGACTTCATCAAATAAAGAGAACTTTCCACCAAAGAAAGGCAAGAGAAAACATAAAAATAAATGCACACTCACAATACAGGCAAAATGTAATTAGAAAGTTTTCAGCAAGGAAAACCCAGATGCAGAACATACCATAATTATATCCTGAATATACAATGCAGTCCAAAGTAATGTTGGTTTGACTTCTTCTGTAACCTCGCTCAGAGTTGTGGAGCTATTTTTGGCACTGCTTGTGGCAAGAAGTTTCTGAAAAGCATTTAAGGCTGCATGCAGTAACTTTTTCCCTTCATTGACCTCGTTGCATAAAGCTGAAAAATACAAGACATACCTGATCAGGCTAAGTTAACTCAAGAATCACAAAATTTCCCTGAAGCAGTACAGACAACTTAAATTCTTGTATTGGACATGTCCAATTTTCTAATGAGCATAGAATGAAAAATGTGGAACTCATTTACAGCATGTTTTACTTCTTTTGTTAAGAACTACCAAATAATATACCACTGAAGATAATTTCTAGTTGACCACCTGAATTTGCCTCGCATATAGATCTAGGCAATACATATTGAGATTTGCAGGGATAATTTTTGTTCTGTACTGAGCATGATGGCATGGGACCCACAATTTCCAGAACACTCTACATAGTGTACTTCATTCTAAAAACAGAATAAAAGGGGAACAAAAGGGAAAATCTATAATTACTACCTACTTCAAAAGAATATATATATATATATATATATATATATATTATATATATATATAAACTTACATTCCTGGAGGACACACAGCTAAATTGCCACCAAGCTGGAGAACGCGGATTGATGTAACCTGCTCAGGAAACAAAGCTAGAGGGGAACAAAAAAGAAGAAAAAGTTAAGCTAATATTTTGCTCTCTTCAAGTCTTCAGCCAAGTGTGGGCAAAAATATTAAAATTTGGTCTTACATCTAGGGGCATATATCACCATGAAATTTGATAGATCTGGTTTCAAGGAACTCCTTGTAATGCATATCCCCCGAGCCACCTTGAGTTTACCATTACCAAAACTGAAATCTTGAAAACTTTCTTGCAGTTGCTCACATGGAGATGAGGCTAATGACCCCGGAACAGTAAAAGATGGATCTAGAACCACCTTGTGGCTAAATATAACCTGACCTGAAGCTAATTTAACACCACTGAAGGACCCACTATCCTGAAAAGTTTCAAATGAGACTACAATTTATTTCCTCAAGACAAGTAGCCAGACAGAATTTACTTCAAAAAAGACACTGCCTGTAACAAACAAATTCATAAGTAAACTTCGAACCTTGTCTCTAAGAATAGAAATCACCGGCATCCGCAATACCTAACCAAACAGATTCAGATGAAGATATGCAAATTAAATCAGCAAAAGTGGAACAGAATAATTCTCACTTCAAATCAAATTTGTGAAGCCAATTCAACGAACAGTATCAAGATTTTCCATACATGGGACCAGCAAATTTGCAAAAAGATCAATCCATTATTAACTTAAGTGGAATTCAGAAAATAATCACAGATTCAAAACTGAATCAGATGTCTGAAAATAAAATATTGCAGGACTTTCAACACAAGCAATCTAAAAAGGCTACATAAAACTATGGTTTTTGGTTTATAGATGAACTTAAGCTTGATAAGGCATAAACATACTAACAGGTACGGTAATCACACCCAGAAAGGCAACGATTAGTTACTTCTAATTACTTCATGATCCAAACATAAACTGCAAATAATTGTAATCACAATTTTCCCCAAGTTTGTCTCAGTTACCTGTTCCTACATGACTCTAATAGCAATCAATTAGTGCTTATCATATTATTCCTTGCTATACATGGATGATATATGACTGAAGGTAACAATACCATTACTGTGGCATTCAATATAAAACAACATTATGTCCATGGAAGATAAAGCGGAAGGCATCTGCAGAACCTTACATAAAGACAGCCTTTGACAGCAGCACGGCGACAAAAGGCTTGTGGTAGCTCCCCTGAGCCATAGATGGGATATATTAAAGCCCCAAGTGCATTTTGAAATCTGAACAAAAGACATCAATCATAAGATGAGTAGTCGAGAGCTAGCACTTCAATAATTATTAAAAAAAAAGGCAAAGCAATAATACTACCACTAACCTGCCAACGGATGAGTTGTAGAGAGCTAATCGATTTATTCCATCTTTTGTCTTCAGCACCTCTATACTGAATTCTGAGCATTCTTGATCATAATCTACCATTGCTATTGCATATAGAACAATCCTACAAAGCCAAAAGAATGTACAAACAATCAACAAAATACATGCAGAAACAATAAAGAAACAAAAGAAACTCTCACCAGCAGGAAAAGACTGTACGATTTAATCTTGTGAGACAACTTCATTTTTGTCAAAAAATCGACAAATGGAATCTCCAAATCCTCCTCTGGGATTCTCACATTATTTTCTTCACTCTCATTTCCACTCAAGTGTCCCTGGATGAGCTTAAAGAATCTCATCAACTGATTCTTCTCCATCAACCCCAAAGTCTTGTCCTTAAATATCGCTGCTCGCGAGTCTGGCACACTACTTAACTTCCCATCACCATCCCCCATAAAACTTGCATCAATGCTTTTGAATTCAACATAGTGACTCGCCCCAGACTTTAACATCAAATCTACAGATTTATCAGCACAAAATAAAACTCTAGGTCCAGATATATCTAAATTAAATTTTCTAGAGTGTTCCTTGAGAAGTTCAGGAGCAGAATTGGAAATTTCAACAATGGAGTAGAGTGGGCGGGTGTTGAGGCCGTGGCTATCAGATGAAGCAGCAGAATGAGAATTAAGAAAATCGGTCAGGTCTGAGATGGAGAGAGAGGAGAAATGGGATCCATAAAAGGGGTTGGGTTCAAGGTGGAGGACAGATTTCCCAGAATTCGATACTGCAGCTGAAATCACAGATTCTGGTAGGCCAGTCCCAATCACAATGAGGTCGAAGGTGGTGGGTTCAATTGGAGGGTATGGTGGGAGGTCACTCATGGTCTCACTGGAAAAGCTTGTCAGTTTTGAAGTTGATGATTGACAGTGATGAGAGAGAGCAGTAAGAGTGGCTTCACTAATGGCGATTACAGCTTTCTAAGACTGGAGATTTGGTCTCATTCCAGCCTTCCTTGGTTGCACTATTAGGTATCAAAATTGCCTTTTTTATACCTCTAAGAGGTTCCAGCCTTCAAGAAAAGAATGCAATGCAGTTGGACCTGAGAATTTGAACAGATCATTGTTTATGCGATAACATGAATAAAAAGGAAATGATATCTGTTGATAGTCACACGAGTTGATGAAGCAACATTAAATGTTCAAATGTATAGTTGCAACAATCAAAACGAAAATGTTAACGAGGTTTAAAAGAAAAAAAAACAGAACTCAAAATAAGATTATTATATCATTTGATTAAGAACAAATAAAAGGAAAAGTTGTGTTTATAAAACTTCTTTGTCATTTCATATCAAAGTTTGCACATTATTGGATTTGATTCCATACGACAGGCGCTCAAACCAATATTTTCTCAACCAAATTGTATTTCAAATTTCTGCTCATACAACAAAGATCAAAGAATAACAAATTGATGTCTTATGGCATGCATTTTAACTAAATGTAATACTATTTGGCACCACAATATATAATTTCAACCCACATTAAAACAAATTCATTGACAATAAAACTGAATTGTAACATTGTTAACTTTAAAATCCTAAAGATGCTTATGAGTCAAGAGCTCATCATATCAAAGAAAGAGCCATCGGAATAAAATTCTTACAATATCAGCATTCAAGAAAATTAAATTAGTATATGATTTCCATGACTGGTTCAAAAAAACTTCAATTAAATCAATAAAATTATTCACTGCGAAAAGGAGCTCACCTCTTTCAAAAGTTCCTTTATTTCTCTCCGCAACTGGAGTTCCTTATCACTCCTTAATCTCTCTGACAATATTACAATTCATTTAACGATAAAAAAAAACAAAAACAAAAACGCAAATATTAACAAATTTGGCCACATCGATTCACAGATGCTCATAGAAACGATAGTACATAATTTTTGGCGCAAATTTAAGCATATTCGTGAAAAGATTGGAAATATTACCCTCTTCTATTGTTCGAGCGACTGGGAAACAAAGTGAAAAGTGAAGACGATAAGTATAATAATCGAAGCGGCTACCGAGCTGCGTTTCTTCTCTCGGAATCTTCTTCCTCGATGATTTGGATTTGGATCTGTAATTTTAGCGCCTTTTCATTGTTGGAATTCTAACTTCATGTAATTGCTTTTGAATAATCAAAAACTTAAAAGTATCAAATAAAAATTAAACCTTGAAAAAAAAACTAGTGAGAATGTAAATGGAGAATCAGTAAAGAAATCTAGAACCGCCAAAGAAATAACTTGTTGTAGATTCGTAAAAACAGAAATAAAACAGTCATGGAATCTGTTCCTTTCCCTTATTTTCTGTGGGATTTGCAGATACACACTCGTTGAAGTTGCTACTTTCCTTACCGGAACTTCAATTAGGCAGTCGCAGGTGCTAAGCGAAACGGAGAGACGAGCCGAGTCGAGTCGAGTCGGGTCTTTGTGAGAGAAATTCTAGCGGGATGCTTCCAATTTGCTCGGCCTGGTTTAACATGGAGAAGCATTTGGGCCTTTTTACTATATCAACCGCATTAGTATTCTGATCACACCCCTTCTTTTTATTTTAAATTAATACTAAATTTTTAATTTTTCTTATTATTATATGATTAATTAATCTTAAAATAAAATATATGCGTACTCTTGACGCAAGAGAGACTAAAGATAGTATCCCCAGCCAGCACGGTCGAGCTTCATCCGGCGTGGAAGGGAACAGCTCGACGTACTTGGCACCAATTGTCATCTTGACCTTGCGCATTGCTTTCTTAGCCTCATCTACAGAAACGAACTACTCGCATGCCTCGCCGGTAGATTTCCCGTCAGGGCGGCATGCGATGGGTGTCTTACCTTCAATCAGCTTGAAGTATTTTAAATAATTCTAGTATTTCAGGTTTCTTAACAGAGAAAGGAAGACCACGCATTTTCGGGATTCCAGTGTCTCTCATTTGATATTTGTCATTGTACCTCTTCTCTCGTTATGATGGACTTCCATGGCAATCATTGTCATAAATTCCCTCATATAGCAAGTATCAACTTCTAAATTGGGTTATTAAATTCAAGAAATAGCCACGAAACATGCACTAAAAACCAGCATATGACAGCGGTCCAAGGAGTTTATGTCTGGGAAGTAAATCAAAGGCAATAATACCAATATGCATGCAAACAGAAATATTAAGTTCCCTGACGACAGAAAGCCTCAGAAACTGAACTTCAGCAAGAGAAAATCAACTCTTAAGAAGAATGCCTGGGAGCTGGAAACTTTGTGTGATGTAACACTTTGCATGGTCTGCTACGGACCAGACGGATAGTTAACAACATGGCCAGAGAATGAAGCAGAACTTCGACAAGTATTCCACAAGTTCAGAGAGATTAGCATCAACGTGGGAGAGAAACTGGATCCTTTTGGGTTCCTGGAAAGTATACTTGAAGAGAAGTTGGGTTGTATGAAGGGGAAGGAAAGCAGGGGAAGAGGGATTGGAAAAAGTAAAGGAAATGTAAGGAATTCACTTTGCAGTTGAGATGAGAAGCTTAACCAGTTTTCATAGGAGGCATTGCTGGGCCTGTATAATTCCTTCAAATACAAGTTACAGAATTTTAAATTTCTAGAATAAGATCTATTCAATAAAAGCAATGCAGAAAATATTAGATTCTATTTTGAAATAATAAACATCTACAGCCTAAGAAGGGCACACCCTTCAATTTCTTTTTTCCTCTTAAAAAGAAAGGCTGCTAAATTTGTCACGTCGAATTTGAATTTACATACAAACTAAACAAAGAATTTGAAAAAAAAAGTTAATCAATGCAAAAGAGATAGCTAAAGCAGAGTTTTTCTTTCAAAAATATCCGTAACAAGAGAAGTAGACCATGTTCTCTGATGAAGATATGCAGATCATTACAGCCTTGCATCTACTTGAAAAGTGCACAAACATATTTGCTAACCCTTGTCGACAATATCAACCAGGGTATAATCCCAACCTGCAGTGGCATTAGAAGAATCAAACAAAGTGTTCAACAACAATCCAAGCTTTTTCTCCTTTAATTTTTCTGGTAACCATAATGTTTTGATGGAAAATTAGTGCTCATGCCCCTAGATTTCCAACAGTATGGACTATGTGATTTTTTATGAGCTCCCATCAAATGTTTAAATTGAATATAGTAACTGCACAAAATAATGTTAATATGCTCAACACCCAACAAAATATCCAGCGTCTCGATCATAATCCTTCATTTTTCTTTTTTTTTCCTTAAAAAACATACTCAAATATGGCAGAAAAGATCAGAGAGTGGATGCTCAGATGCTAATTCCAAAACCTAATGCTATCAAATGGCTTCATTCCAAATAATAGAGCACCAAAGGACCAGGTTATGACAAAGTTTAAACCAAAACTAAGATTTTTCCAGTAGAACGTGGCAGATAAACTACCACCTGTTAGTAAAAGTTCCTTCATGCATATGAGGAAAAATAGAGGAAGAAGATCCAAACTTATTTACCTTAACACTGTTGTTCGAAACATCTCCAGTCCTCAAAGACAAAAACTTCCCTGCAAAAAAGGCGGATGTAATTCAATCAAAACACTGCAGAAACAAGATATTGCAGATTCCCTTTTCCCCAATAAAACCCCCCCTGATGTTTATCCTCTCATTTCATTCCTATTTAACTTTCCTTCTCACTGGTGAGGAGACCATTCTTATAAACAATTTGCAAAGTGTTTCATTAATGGTATAAGAAAATTAATGACCGAATAACCCTGAACAGAAGGGGAAAAAAGAACAGAGGAAGAAAGAGAACTAATCATAACAGGAAACTATTACCAAAAGGTTGCACAAGTTGCTGAGAGATGGCAGCAACAGGAGCCCTCCAATACCAACAAATCAGCATAAAATACGTCACAACCTATTAAATGAAAAGCATAAATCTCTTAGGATCTAAATGAAGGGAAAAAAAATAGTAACTTCTGAACAATTTCAGGTTGCCCATAGCCACCTTTAGAATTCGCAGAACTTTCAGATAGAAGTCAATAGACAATTTTACCTCCTTGTTTTGTAATTCGAGATCTGCATGACAGGTATATAAGAGTTAAATCTTTTTATCAGAGACAAGGAAACACAGATTATAGCAGAAGAAACTGCAAAAAGGAACAAAAAAACCACAGCATATCTGAACTTGTTCCAATTTGCATAGTGGAAGCCCATAAACTTTTAATACTAGGTGATTCCTAATCCCAAAAGTTTATTAATTTTACGTAGAGCAGCTTCAAGAAGACAGAGATCTGAAGTCCTGACTATGGTGGTAGTCGGAAGACCAATCATAAAGTGTGGCGCATTCACATAAAAGCCATTAGTTTGTATTGATTGGTTTGCCAACCATATAAACAATCTTCCTCTTGTCATCACAATTCATCAAACTCCTCCAGAAAATATTTTTGAGTATTCCACGTAAGTTGCCATAAATACCGAAAAAAGCTGATTGTTAAAGAAAGAACTATGACATGTAAATTTAGCAACAAATGTCTAAAGAAACACATGATAAGCAGCCAAAACTGCAAATAGTCTCACAATTGGCAAGTTCCTTCTCCTTAGCAGTTGCCAACCTCTTAAGCTTTGCAGCTTGTGCAAATGTCGATGGCCTACAATCAGCAGAAGATCCAATCATATATTTATATGACATTTGTTCTTTCAAAATCATACCAATATCGCATATTGACACTCTTCTTCTGTTAATCCAACCTACGATAATGGCCACATGTACAATAATAAGAAGCTTTAAAAAAAGCATGGAAGCCAAAAGAAGCAAGATTATTGCTTTTAGAGCGTAAATGGTCTTCAAGTTAACTAAGCTTGCATGTCAAAACATGAACAATCATACAATCCAAAATTCATTTGACAAAGGGGTGAAAATGTGGCATTTGAACAAGAACTTAACGAAGTCAAGCCACATTCACCAACCGCAGCAATCATTATTGTCGACATAATTAAAAGACAGATCAATTCAACATAAGTACATGGCTAGAAAACTCAAACCTGGAATTTCAACCCACAATAAAACAGATTCATTGACAATAAAACTGACTTGTGTCATTGTTAACTTTTAAAATTCTAAAGATACCGAGGAGTCGAGAGCTAATCATGTCAAAGAAAGACCTACTCGATTGAAATTCTTAAAATATCAGCGTCCAAGAAAATCCAAATTAGTATAAGATTTTCATAATTGATTGAAGGAAACTTCAGTTAAATCAATACTCACTGCGAAAAGGAGCTCGCCTCTTTCAAGAGTTGCTTTATTTCTCTCCGCAACTGGAGTTCTTTATCACTCCTTAATCCTCTCTGACCAAATTGCAATCCATCCACGATCGAAAAGATAAAAAAGGCAAATATTAACAAATTTGGCCATCTCTATTCACAGATGCTTATAGAAACCATAGCACATAAATATTGGCGCAAGTTCAAGCACATTTTGCGAAAGTAGCGGAACTATTACCCTCTTCAATTGTTCGAGCCACCGGGAAACAAAATGAAAGGTGAAGACGACAAGTAAAATAATCGGAGCGGCGACTGAGGTTCGTTGTTGTTCAAGGGTTTCTTCTTCTCCCATATTTCTTCTCTGGGAATCTTCTTCGTCTATGGATCGGATTTGGATCTGTAATTTTAGCGCCTTTTCAGTGTTAAAATTCTACGGCGACGCAAGAGTGGCGCGTGGGATATCGGACATGTTGGCTTTGGGCCGAGTGAGGCCCCAATTAGCCACAGTTGAATGTACTCTCAAAGCTTCCATATAAGTGACGACGGTGAGAACATTATTGTCACGCCCGCCCTTCCTTCGAGCATGCCAATTGACATACAAATTTAATTTCACGTGAATAAATTAAAGAGAAACTTGACCTTTTTCTATAAAATTAATTGAAAATGAAAATTGTTCTCTTAATAAAAAATTATAATAATATTAATTTTTAAATATATTTTATTCAAAAAATATTACAATAATTTGTAATAATTAATATAAAAATAAAGACGAAACACTTTGTACAATCTCATCGTATTTTAAAAAATATATAAAGTAATATATTAAAATTAATAATATGGGAATTGTGTAAGGTTGATTTTTTAATGCATTTTGGTGCTGCGTGGATTGGAGCTCACAATTACTATCATCATTGGAAATGATTTAACGAAATTAAAAGAAATCTTATAATTATACTCTAACGCCGTCGTTTTACCACTTCGTTATCAATATCATAACTGGGTTGAGACAACAGTCCAATCCAAAATATCTACAACGCGTATTTACTCATTTAACCTTTTCTCAACGGTTCCAGTGACTGGTCCTTCTTCAACGTCACAACTCACAAGCTGCATTCTACTTTTGCCCCCCCTCCCCCTATTAATGAGAGATTCAACCACCATGCCAAATGACACATTTAACCTTTTAAAAGGCATTTGCACTGCAAATCTGAATGCCAAAAAAACCACGTGTCGCGATCTTTTATTCACCTCCGCACGATACAGGATCTGATCCGCCCTCCGAAACGAACATAGAAAAACTGAAAGGGACTCCTTTTACCCAATAGTTTGTCACTGCAAGGATTGATGACGAGGCAAGTATCTTCAAAATCCCGCCGAAACCCGGACTTCAATCTATTCGTGACTCCAATTTATAAATACTTTGGATTTCCTCAGCAGTTAGCCTTTCGATAATTAGCTGTCGTAAAGCCATTAAAAAGTCCACTAGCAGCTGCAGGCACATCCTTTGTCTACCAAAAGCCCTAACTCACTGTAACTCGGTGAGTCTCCACGGCGCTGACTAGTCCGAGTCAATATCATATCCACCGATTCTTACCGGTTTTCAACCTTTTTTGCGCAGGATTCGTCATGAAAGGAGGCAGATCAAAGGTTGACAAGAGAGTAACTGATAACAAGTGAGTTCTTATCATTTCTATCGTTTATCGAATATACAGATCTCTATCGTGCGCGTATATTTGTATACGTGTTTTATTCTGGCATGCTTTTTTGATTTCCTTTGTATTTTCAGGCTGAAAACGAAAGGCGCGAGAGTTGGCAAGAGAACTGCGAAAGGAAAGGCTGCGAAGGATCCGAACAAGCCAAAGAGGCCTCCAAGTCCTTTCTTCGTTTTCATGTATGCGTTTCTCTAGTGATTTTTTAAATATGCATTTCTCTATTGATTTTTGTAAAGTCATTGTAGCCTCATAAATTGTATGTATTTTCTTGTGAAATGAAGGGAGGAATTTAGGAAGGAATTCAAAGAAGCTCATCCTAACAACAAATCTGTCGCTGCTGTAAGTAATTTTTAATTAACTATGTTTATATTTTTTAGTTTATTGCACAATTTTTAATAAAAAATTTGTTGAATGATTCAGGTTGGTAAAGCTGCTGGAGAGAAATGGAAGGCGATGTCAGATGATGTTAGTATTATAATATAATTAACTATTCTATTAGAAAAGTTTATTCATAGGTTCAAGTTTATTCATAAATGCATGTATTTACTTGTTTGTTCATTTAATTTGGCTATACGAATTTAGGAGAAAGCTCCATATGTAGCAAAGGCAGAAAAAAGGAAGTCTGATTACAACAAGGTCATGCAGGATTATAACAAGAAAATGGTAACTTCTGTATTCACATTCCTTCTAATTTTATTATTATCATTCTTTGGAATATTGTCACTGTAAAATTGTGATGATCAATGTTCATGTTTGTTTATATGTTAGGCCGATGGAGTCAATGCAACAGAGGAGAATGAATCTGATAAATCCAAGTCTGAAGTGAACGATGAGGATGATGAAGAGGGCACCGGAGAGGTTTAACTCCTGACAACAGACTTAATTATATTGAAATAATATTATTTGAATTGTTCTGGTTCTGACCAAGTTGTTTCATTTATAGGAGGATGATGATGAGTAGATATTGGCCGTGGAGGATTCACAGTTGAAGCTTAGCAATCTACTAGAATTGCTGTATAACATGATAACCCCTTAGCCTTTTAGATTAGATTAGGGGAAAAAAATCAAATTGTTGTTCAGGATTTACCCAAGCACATATGGATTTGTACTTACTGTTTTAAATCTTTAATGATTTATTTTCAGTTTTATATTATGCATTTTTGCTATCATATTTCTTTGATCAATTATCTTTCATGTTGGTGCTCCTGGCTTGCTTTTTGGTTTCTATTTCATGTCAATTATGATAGTAGCTATTTGTGTGCAGTAGCATCCTGAAAGTGATTAAGGGGCTGACTTTTGGTCAGTTTCTTTGACAAAAGCTAGAATTTGGACTTTTTCCTGTGGAGAAAACTGTGGTACGGCAAAATGGGTGGGTTGGAAAATGGAGGTTTGGTACAAAATGGTAGTTATAGAACCAATTATTTAGTTTCGTTTTGTTGAATATCTTTAGTTTTTTTTTATACTGATAATTCTGGTGATCATTTAATTAAATGTTTTTGCTATGTATGTGACCTGCACATAATGCCATGTCTAGGGATTTTTGAAATGTTATTTTTTGGGAGTAAAATTTTCATGATTTTGATTCTTAGTTGCCTTTGCATTATTATTATTATTATTATTATTATTATTATCCCAGTGGAATATTGGCATCAAGTTGTTTTCAGTACAGTGTTGGGAAATGTTGCAAAATCCTTGCATACAGTCTTGAATAAATGTCAAACGTGTTATGTAAGGAGGGTTGTTGATTTGAAACGAAAACAAAAGAAAGGGTGGCTGCTTTTCGATTATGAAGATACTTTTTAACATTTGAAAAAGTTGGTAAGCTTGGGTTTGGTTTGGGTCTGTGTTTGTCAGCTATTTACATTTCAACTGTTTGGTGCTGGGAAAAGCTAGTGTGAGTTTGAGAATATGCTTGAATGCTTGGACTGTGCATTATTCCGCGGATAGTGATTGTAAACAGTGTCGAGTCTCTTAAGAGTATATTGGCAACTTTGTGGTACTTGGACTGTTGCTTATTTTTAAAGGCAAGCACTTGAGTGTGATCTTGTAAGTTAGAAGTTGCGATATTTAAATTTTAGACATGTTTCAAATGGAACTTGGGGGTATGATTTTATTTGTTATCAATTTTGATATTTTAAAGAAATATATCATTGGTTGCAGAAATGGTTTAGTGAACAGGCAAAAGGCAACGTGGGGTATGACTTGGTTCATTTTGTTTGTGAATTACACTGACAACTAGAACTTTAACTCAAATGTTAGTTATGATATAATATTTCGTGAAGTAGAAGTTTTGGCTTCTCGTTTAGAATTGTTAACCCAATAAATCTGTTAAATATTGATTTCAATTGTAAATTGTGATGATTAATGAATTAAAGTCACTTCTTGAACTGGAGAGAATCTTATACTGTACATAATTAAACTATGAATGTAAGGATGAATAAATTAAAATAATAATAATAATAATAAATGGCATCGAGTTTATTAGATAATTTGTTCAGATTCGTGTGGTGCAAGAATTTCTCATTCGGATGGACGTCTCTACTTTCATTTTAATTTTTAGAAACCAAACAACTCGTTTCTCTTGCGGATAACCCGACCCACCGGTACACACATCATCCAAGTTCACTCATGACTAGTTCAATCACTGCTGCTTTTGCTTTCCGCTTAGGGGTCTTGAGGGGGAAAAAAGAAAATGGCAGGACCAGGAAAATGCTTCCTGGTTACAGGTCCTCCCGTGAGTAATTTTTGCCCACACCCACCCACCATTCGTTTCCATTGAATCTCACTTTCCGATGAGTTAATCATCTCTTTGTCTTTCTGTCCGTTGGTTTGTGAAATTTTGCAGGGAGTGGGCAAAACCACTCTGATAATGAGAGTGTTCGAGAGCCTCAAAGTCTCAAATCCCAGCTTAAAGGTTCAGGGCTTTTACACCCGTAAGTGTTTGCTCCCTTTTCTCTCTCTCTGTTCACTCCTTTCAATGATATTGATAAAATTCTTTGTTGATTTTAATAAAATATCAGGAGAAATTAGACAAGGTGGTGAAAGGGTCGGATTCGAAGTGGTCTCATTAGATGATCGTAGAGCGCCACTTGCATCTGTTAACGTTTCCAGGTAACTCCCACTCTTTGCTCTTTCGGTACAATACTTGTTTAAATCTGTGTAATTTGTATTGCTATTATAATATTTTCATTCTCTGAAGCTATGCGATTAGATTCAGATGGGGTTTTATTAGCAATTAGCTGTGGAATGCTATTTGCAGTACTGTTATTATATAAACTGCCGAGCAGCGAAATTTAAGTTGTCCCCTTTTTGAATTAATATTTTGGTATTGGCTGAATTTGATTGTCAAATACATTGAACACAAATCATGTTCTGTTTATATTTAGTATCTATGCTGAATTGTACAAATTTTTCATGTTGTGCTTTTAATTTATCAGATTTTTCATCTTCAGCTAAAGCTTGTTTGCAATGGCAGCCTGGAATCCTACAGATGGCCGAATGTAGGGAAATATAAAGTAGACGTAGCATCATTTGAGACACTGGCATTGCCCGAGATGCAGGTTGGCTTTTTTCAGATGCATAATCGATTTGAGGTCTTCTTTAAGTTTATCGAAATGGTACAGTAGAGAAACAAATGGAAGCAAGCTCGGCAGCCTCTCCAAACCCCTACAATCTTCTCTCCACAAAGATTTGTGCACCTTTTATTTATCTCATTTGTAAAGGACTAAATGCATGCATTCTGTTATCAGGTGAGGGAAGGTACAGATCTCTTCATCATCGATGAAGTTGGTAAAATGGAGTTGTTTAGTTCATCTTTCTTCCCTGCTGTGCTTAGAATTCTGGAATCAAATATTCCACTTTTGGCTTCCATACCCATTCCAAAATCGGGTCGAGATATACCCGCAGGTACACTCCTTTGACACAGAAGCTTTTATACATTGGAAACTTACAATTGCTTGTCCAAATAGGCCATCAAATTGCTTGATCTGTTTTAAAAATGTGGTGTTAGAGAACATGGATATGAAAGAAGTTTTGAGAATGTGGTTGAAAGTCAAAACCATTTTGATCTTTTTTTGTATTTTTATATGCTGGGTTTGTTTTACATTCTGCAGTCGTGAGGTTGAGGAATTATCCAGGGGCAACCATTTTTGCAGTGAACCCGAGTAATAGGGATGCACTTGAAGAAAATATCTGTTCCCAATTGGTAGATGCAGTATGTAAGCATTAGATGCTGTTGAGAGCAGCTCTTCTGATTTGTATGTTTTACTAAGATTTCATGATTGTTGGGAATAAGGAGTAAACAAATTGTTTACACTCAGAAAATAAATATTGAAACAAACATATTCTCTTTATACAACATAATAGAATGACAATAGAAGTAAAAATATGGAAATGAATATACATTAAAAAAATTGAAAAATAATAATAATAAAAAAAAAGATAGACACATTAGTTGTCCAATCGCAAAATAACAAGGCTTACAAGTTGCCTTTATCATGTTCTGCAATTCTTAAAACCTCCTTTGCCATGGAGGAGAATGATGTAGCTCTGTTTTGCATTTCTGTAGTTTTTAAGTTGATTCCCTGCCAAATAAAAGGGAAATTTTTGTGACACTGAAGCTGGTGGGTAATGGTAGCAACAATCTTGAAGTTAAAACAATACCTGCAACTTCTTCAAATTATCATGCAGCTTGCTTTCAGCCACTTTAGCAACACCTGATTCCTATATCCATGTACACAAATAGTAAACTCACTCTGTCAACAAATAGAAGAAAATGAAATAGAATTCTTCATATTACAGCAATGAATGAATACTTACACCGGGAAGTGAAAACCCATATTTCTTCTTAATTTGATCAACTGCACTGTTCTTATCATCTTGCTGTTCTTTTTTTATGTTATTTTTCTCACTGTTGTTGTCATCTTGCTGCTCCTCTTTGATGTTACCCCTTCCATTCATGACCTTCATTTGTTTCCATTTTCCTGAAAATGGAAAAACATTACATATATCATATGAAACAAAAAAGCTAACATGACATGAGAATATTTCATCTAATCAAGCACTTGCCTTTGAAAGCCTGAAATGTGCTCGACAATTTCTGCTTATTCATGGTTGGCAACCTAGTGCTAGTAGTACTACTCTTTTCTTTGCATTTTTCTTCTACATCATCAAGGTCAATATCATCTTCGAATATAACACAAAAAAAATGTTATCTTCATATGCACCAATATGAAAAAGACATACTCTTGAATGTATGTAGTTATTTACCTATGTTGAACTCATCCTGATCTTCATTCTCTGAAACACCTGGGAAATTAACAGTTGAAAATATTATTGCAAGTTCTTCGATACTTTCCTTTGTATCTTCTATTTCGACCTCAAGGATCTGTTTTGTTTTGCTCCCTTTAAGAACAGAGCCGAATAAACCAACCTTGCACCAATCAATACACATTTTGAAACCATCAGTTTCCCACTACACCATGGAGAACAAGTTTATCTTTCTACGTCACACATACCTCAAGGAATTATAAAATGACTACGATTGTATTCTATGGTTATAAAAGACAAATTTTTTTCTTGAACTTAAAAGTTATTTACAGATTTTTACCGAATATTACTTAATATATAATACCTTTTTCTTGTCTTTTTGGACAATGGATCCTGAAGTGAGTCCTTCTTGTGGAAGTGTTAAATCATTCCTGTAAACTTGGCTCATGGAGTCCAGAAGCCTAGAAAATTATAGAGCAAAACACCCAAGTGTTCAGTAATTTACAAATATATTCCAGCATAACTACTTTCAATGACAAATATTTACCTAAAGAAATCCTTCTGGAGCAATACTGAGATGAAAAAGGTTTCTTGATCACCATTCACCTGTAAGAAGAATTAATGTAGTTATTTTGGTCATGAACACTATTTCCTCAAAACACCAGCCTGAAAATGTTGAACTTTTGAGATTCTATGCATACTATAACTACTTCTCCATCCCTTGCAGAACATATCAAAGTGTCAGATAATGAATTTTTTTTTGGTGTTGAATACGCAAAACCCCTAATCCAGGTTTCCTTCAATAGGGATAACTCCGGCAAGGATCTACAAATAATGAACTCATTAGTTCTGAATGCCTTGCTTGAACTAATCCGGTAAAAACTTGGATACAATTCACAACACAGACAAAAACCTCCACCTTATTTCGATTTTCCCATTCGAGAAAAGGAGAATTAGGCCTACATCAGAATCGCGGTAAAATGTGGATGCCCAGCAACAAGAAGAGGAATGAAACTTTTTCTTGTAGAGAACTTTCTTAACTCCCTGTAGCCAAAAAGCAAATGAAAGGAAAAATGGGTATTGAATGGACTAAATTTTCTACAACATATGAGTTATTACTAGTTAGTTTGCTGTGATTACCTGCACAGCATGAGATAAGGAATATAGATATGCTGCTTTTTCTGAACATAGCATTACAAGCCATTGCTTTGGCATGGCATTTTCAGCAGGATACCCTTTCCTCACATCTGCAACATTTGACATATTAGATCCATCTGCAGTGCCCAACAAGGTCACCAAACATGCAGCAAAAGTTAAACAAACTGGTTGTCTCGATCAAGGACAATAATATCATCAAAAGGAGGAAGTGCCTACCTAGAATCTGCATCAAAAGAGCTTTTGAGGGTTTCTTGGGATGAACCGGGTTTGTCGTCAGCATGTTTCCAGTATCACTATCAAGAGCTAATATTGATGAATCCTTAGTTGCAACAACCATAACATTCTTCTCAAAACCGTGGAAATTACAGGTTTCAAACTGAAGAGATATGATGCCAGAAGAAATTTCGCTGGCAATATGTTTTTGATGCAGCACATTAGGACCATCTATATCAACTAAGTAAACCTGTAAGAATATCAAAGTATAAAAACATACTAATAGTTATATACAGACATAAATATTACAAAAGAGCAACAAGATGAAGGAAGGAAAAACATAACTTACATATCCTTGATCAGAACCGACAGCAAGATGTTGTGAAGTCTGGTTCATGTTCAAAGAAATTACAGAACCATTAACCTTCATAACCTTAACACTGTGGATGATGTGGCTATTTCCTTTCTTACTACCTGTCATAAATATATTTTTTTTAAAAAAGAACATAGAAAGTCAAATAGATTGACTACTTATACCTGCAACCGAATTAAGGGGAAAGTTTGAAGTTGAATAATGTGCCTACTTATACCTGGAAGGGAAATAAAACTGTTTTCTGCTTGTGGTTCATATTTCAGTTTGAAGATGCGAACCTGCAGATCAAGTAAAAGAGTTAAAAGAACATCAAAAGGATATTCAAACTTGGAAGTAAAAAATGATCATATTTCACCAAATTCATCTAACAGTTTCACTTCACCATTCCACTCTGATCTCCAGACACAAGAACACGAGAGTTGCCATCAAAATACAATTCTGTCAGTGGTATACCACTCGGAGAGAAATCTTTTTCACTCTGCATCCAAAAACCAGTCAATGAACAAAACAGAATATCTTCATCCACGAAATAATCTCGAGACATTATTCAATAATCACTTGTTCTGCTTTTCTGCTCAACAAACATGCATCTATTAAACATAAACTCAAAAGGGCATATGAAAATTTTACCTGTTGCTTTATCGATAGAATTGGCATAAACAATGGGCATGAAACATCCCAAAAGCTTATGGCTCCATCACTGTGTCCAGTTATAAACAAGTTTTTAGCCTTCGTAAATCCACTAAATTGGATCGAATGAGACTGGGATACATCTTTTGGCTTCGTTTCAAGAAGGGATGAGACACCTTTTGCCAGCAAAGCATAGTCCTACATGATGAGAAACCAATGACACCCAAGCGTTAACAAAAAAACATTTCAATGCTAAATACATTACATGCTCTACAATAAATCTGTACAGAGTGTTACCTCATCTGCCGAACTTAATATATATGAGTTATCTGTGACAAATTTTGTAACCGTGATGCTTGAATCTAGAAACAGCATTTTCAGCATAACTTCCTTCGGTAGTGAAGGTGCTGACCGAGATTGGTACTGTAGAAGATACCTTTCAATCTGATAATCATCATAGGCATAAACACGCCCTGACTTCCCAAGCAAAAGGAAAGAATCTTGTTTTTGTTTACTTTGTTCACTTGAGCTCGAAATAATCTCCATGTCAATACAAGGTTCCGACAATGGTAGCGCCAACTTAATCATACGAGACTCAGTATGTTCATTCAATAAAATTACCTGCTCCACCAAAATCTCACCTCAATAAATAACGTCATAAAGCAGCTAGTCGTTAAGGGATGGACGTTAAGAGCAAAAGCTTAGCATATTTGTTGTGCTTTGGCATGCAAAGATAATGATAATACCTGCAACAAATTCACAGAAACCACGTCAGAAGCACCCATAGTATATAATCGACTTGCTTTCCCGTCTGCATACACCCATTTCAGTGATGCTATAGGAATTTTATCCAACTTATAACCAAGATTGAGTTTAAAAATGGGGGCAGTTTGAGTGCCACAATCTGACGATAATTCAGTTTTTAAATTTGGTGTAGAAGGAACACCCCAGATTAAAATCTCTCCATTGTTGTACCCTACAGCAACTCTACTTCCAACAGGGCATGCCCAACATGCAGAAGTCACTTGCTTTGTTTCGTGGTAGAGTGATTGCAACACATTTCCACCTGTTGTAAAAATGGATTTGCTTTCTCGAATGTCCCACAATGAAATGAGTCCATCTCTAAATATTATAATAATCCTGCATTCACCAAAATAGTTATAACTTAAAATAATCATTGCTTCCAGGCTAGGAAAGGTTATTATCACTATTGCTTATCTCACTTCAAAACATTCAAAAAGCAGCTTAACCAGAAAAAAACATGGCCTGAGATTACTACCTCTTACTTTCAGCTGTTGGTTGAGGCAGCATCTGTATCACGGCAGGATCACTAGAAACTTCATTTCCTAATTGAGATGATACCAACTTAAGTGTGACATTAAAGTGATATAAGCAGAAAATTATTCTCCTAAATGCATAATCATCACAAATTCTTGATAGAACAATAATTAGAAAATGATATACGTCAATTAACAGAGAAATATTTGCCTCAATGTGTCTCACCATGAGATGCTGAGAGAGGTATAGTGTACTTCATTTGTACTATGTTACATGATTCTTGATCAAGCTTCAAAACTGAAATGTTACCAGCAGAATCTCCAACATAACTGTCAATACAGATTGCAGCAATGAACTTACACAAATCAAAAGCAGTGAAATTGTGTATTTTGTTAGTGCCTTTTCTCTTATGAAGAAGTCCAAATAAACTTACATGTAACTACTGTGCTGCATCACAGTGAAGGAGGTAATTTCTTGTTTGCAAACATGAACACCAAACAAAAGCTTCTTGTCTACATCCCAAACCTAAAGTTTGTAAATTTCTTGGGAAAATTAATAGCTATCATAATCATTATGAACAAAATTCATATACGTGGACAACATTGTAGAAAAGTAAATGGTGTTCATTATGCCATAACACTGTGCATGCAATTTGATCAAACATTTGAAAAAAAAAGATGCATGAAGGTAAAATAAATAAATAAAAATTACTGTATAACTTGCCTCAATGCGGTTTGTGGAAGTAACATTTAGAAGAATGCCTTCATTCTCAAGGAACTGAAAATTCACAATTGCAGTTAAATGTTAATTCAGTAATAAAATTTAGATAAGCCGATGGAACGTGATGACAAACCAAAAGATAGAGAAGATAATACCTGTAGAAACTTGCTTGATCCTGCTTCATTGGATTCAAGCAAAATTTGACTGTTATCTTTCCCATATAGCTTAATTCTGCCATCCCTGAATTCAAAACCAAAACAATGAAAATGAGAGAATGATCTTTAACTGACTGCTAATTCATCAATGGATGTTAGTTGCCAACAGAATGACAGAACAACTGCAAATGTATTTCAAAAGAAACTTACTTTGTAGCAATTGCAAAAATTTTTTGCACAGGATCATAAGCAAACTTGTTAGATCCTGAAGGGAAACCATAATGGAATACCAAATGGGGGTCTATGTCACTTGACTTCAAACCATCTGAATTTCCTCCCAGCTGCAAAATGAGTGGTAAAAGGAAAGCTCATATTCACCATTGCAAATTCACTATGTTTTACATCCTAGAAATCGGGCATTTATGATGTGTTACACATATGAGGATTCTGGTCAACCATTTGTGTTGTAAGTTCCACATTTTCACATTCATAGTTTTTTGCCACTAGTTTGATGGTTGTTGCAAGAATTCAGATAGAAATTTCTCAGATTTGGATGCTTAAACTTATAAAATATGGAAAGTGCTGGTGACCGCAAGAGGGAAGAAGTTAGAATTCATATTTCCTAAGAGATGCAAATTGACATAAGCAGTAAACTTGTGGACTGATTCGTTACTTTTGTAAACTACAGGGACAAATTTGATGATGCAACGGGCAATAGCTTACTGGGCTTTTATGTGGACCCATTATTGTTCCATGTCCACTAACATCATGAAAGAAATTTTTTTCTGTCACTCGCTTATTGGGCTTTAATAACGGGCCCATGATTGAAAAGACCCATCCCGCTTACGTGGACAGATTTTATACGACATGGACCCATGTGATTTAATTGCATTAAAATACCACCGACCATCACATGGAATTCCGACCGTTGATTCTATTTTAATTTTCGTGGTCAAATCAACTGAAAGAAATGGATAATTTCAGACCGGAAAATGCGTAAAAGGGGAGAAAATAAATAAATGACCCAAATGCAGTTAAATCTGTAAATGAAAAAGCATCCCACAGAACTTGGTCAATAGAACCAAAGGAAATAAGTGTCCTAATCACTCCTCAACAACCATAACTGCCCCATATCCAGATTCCCGGATCAGTGTTCTTGTAATAGGATAAGATTAAGATCAGCTACTTTCACTTTGTCAGAGATTTTGAAGCTAATTTTTCGTTTGTTTAAAAGATGGACCTGCACGGCATACAAATACCGTATCTATTAATAATTACAAGAGAAAATTAATAAAAACTCTGCCTTTGTACCGTCACCAATGCCATCCATCGACATCAAATCAAAATTAAATGAGTCAAAGGAGGTAAGAGTCCTTTGATCTTCCATATTTGGAAAGCGGAAAACACATTGCTGAGTCTTTTCTGTTGCCATTCTACAGGATTACACAAAACAAACTGCTAAGTCAACATCTAATCTTCCAATGGAAATCTGGAAACGTTTTCGAAGTATTTGATTCTCGTCAGTACTCTGGAGCATCAAAATTTATAGGTATTATCTCTATTAATCCGAAAATTCATCCTATTAAACGACTGAAAATCAAGCGACTAGGCGGATAAAGATTCGGATTGAAAAAATAAAATCCAGAAACGAAGATTCAGATCAGTAACTTACCTTCTTCATAGAAGCCTTCTCGACAAGCTTTTTCACGAACATTTTTCCTGACCAAATCTCTCTGAATAATCCGATCAACAGCAGTTTCACAAGTTTTGACGAGATCAAGATGAAAAGACAAGATTCTTGCTTTGTAAAAACCGACGTGAAGCGAGTTGTTTGTTTTGAGTGAAGGAAGTGAAAGCAGCGACGGTTGATGACGACGGACAGTTTTGAAGATATCAGCGACAAAATTAAGCGGTTTTTTCTTGTTTTGTAGATTTATAACAATGCTTTTGCTCCACGTGGTCGCTGATTAGTGGATCGACTAAAGCATGGTGAAATTATATATAGACCCCTTATTTCTTTATAATTAAAATTTATTTATTTATTTGTTTATAATTATCAAAATCTTTAATGTTAAATTAAACTACCTTTATTAACGATTAAATTTATATTTAGTGTTTATTAAAAATAAATAAATAAAAATATATAATTTAGCATTGGGACAGTAATTCAGTCATTGCAAAAAAAAATGGATTTATTAAATAAAAATTAAATAAACTATAGCTACTTTTGTAAAACCACAAAATCTCAGGATCCAAATGATTTTATTTTATTCGTCAAATTTCATAATCGCACCGGTGAGACCGATCCCACTAAATAATTTCTCTCCGA
Source organism: Xylocarpus granatum (assembly GCA_019650275.1). Taxonomy (NCBI): domain Eukaryota; kingdom Viridiplantae; phylum Streptophyta; class Magnoliopsida; order Sapindales; family Meliaceae; genus Xylocarpus; species Xylocarpus granatum. The sequence goes on from BNST01002771.1 coordinate 157,028, forward strand.
ACATATTTTAAAAAAATTGTTTCCGTAATCTGACTTCCTGCAATCCACGACAAATATCAACAAAGTGACCGCCCTCACCTGTCTGGGACTACGGAGATAACGACACGTGGCACGATTTTGATTTCAGGCGTGGGACCTTAGTGGGTCCGACATATTTGGTGAGATTACGTGGCAGACCGAAAGCAGCTATACTTGATTTTCTGTAAATTACTTTATTTTTTTCCTTTTATTGACGAATAACTTTTATTTTCTTTTGTAATTAATTAAATTTTAATAAAAGTGCATGTCTTCTGAAATTATTAAATATTAATTGCATTTATCACTTTTATAATTATTGATTTTATCGTGATATAAATGATATTTATGAGTTTATTTGTTCAAAAAATTATTTTTATTTTTTTATTAATAATATGTTACGAACATATTTTTATAATAGAATTTTACATAGAAACATTCTTATTTATATATTTATTTAATATAAATTTTATTATAATAATATTTATTTAAAAATAATTATAATAATTAAAAAATAAATAATACGAGTTCACTGAATCAATCAATAAAATTTAATTAGATTGTTCAATAAAAACGCTTTTATATGATTTTTTTAATTAACTAATACTGATTACAATAATTAAGAACAATATAATTCAATTAGACGGTCCAATAAAAATGTTTCTACGTAAAATATTTTTGTCGTCGAGTGATAATGAGATGACAGGTGAGGAAGAAAATTCAAAATGAATCAATTATATTATATATTTTTATAAAACGTTGCGTGTAAAATTGTTCGATGGGAAAGACGACGAGCAAGAAAAATGAAACAAAATAATATAATTTTATTAAACAATCTAATAAAAACGCTTGGATACAATACCATTTTTGGCTAACTAAAGAAAAATTTTTAAAAAAATGATATCGTAATGCTAAATGGTATGATAAAAGCGATCCCGTGTAAGAAATTTTCATCAATAGACAATGATTATAATAAGGTAGTAATAAAATCCCAAGTGAACAACATAATATGGCAAGGGTGATACTCCACCTTTAATCAAATGGAATTTAATTAATATTTTTGGAATACAACGGATAATTGTTTAATAGGGTATGGATTCATGCAGACATAGTAACCTAAGTCGGTCTGATCCTGCCAGCGGTAGTACTGAATGCACCTCAGTATATTCTGAATACGCCTCTTTTAGTGTTGTGGGAGGTGCATTTAGAAGTTATGGGGGTGGACGGGTTCTGCTGTTATTTATTACGAAGCTGGCCGGGGGGGGAGGGGGGAATTCTTATTGGACCACAGTCTCTAATTATTGAGTCTCACATGTTCCTCAAAGCACAGGATAACAGACAGGCCCAGTATCGATAGCTCTCGGGGTAGGTTATAATGTTGAGGTCCATAATGTTTTGGGTTTCATAATAAGAACATAGTTCTGTCCGTTAATAACAAAAAAGTCCATAAACCCTACTTAAATGACAATATCATTCCTTATAGTATTGAGTTTCTAACCAACAACATTGGGTAATAGTTGTTAGAGAGTTTTAGAGGAGGGGGAAGGAGTAAATGGAAGAAGAAATGAGTGTAGAATCGGAGAGATTGACAGAGAGACAGGGATGGTCCATGATATTGATCAGCCAGGAATCTCTACTCTCCCCAACAGCGCAGAAGCTGAAGCTGTAGCCCCCCAAAAATAATGGAATTGAGATTAATGGCGGCTACTGCTGCTTTCAACTTTCAATTACCAACACACACAAAAAAGAAACTCGTCCTTGGCCGCGTTATTTGGTCTTGGCTGGCTATAAGCCATTAGCTACTTCCTGTCCTGCCCTGCCCTGCCCTGTCCTTGAGTTGCTATAATTGAATCACACACTTCGTCCCACGAGCCGCGAGAGAATAAGCCGAAGGGAAGAGAGGGCGGGGCGGCTTTGAAGTTGAAGCACATGGTAATACGCTCTTTTAACATCATTAGATGCAGAAAGCTAAAAGCAGCTTTCAGCTTTACAACAAAATTCTACGTTCATGTCAAGTGAGCCGAATGTAATTAATGCCCCACCTGCAATGCATCCATCATCTACACGAGTTGTATGAGTTTCCTTACCCCTCACCTCCAAACGGATTACAATGCAAGGGAAGGTTCTTAGAATTATTCCATACGCATTCAATGCCAACCAAGTGAGAAGAAGCTGAAGCAGCAAAGCGCTTTTGATATTAGGTCAAATAAACCACGTGGCTGTATTATCAAACTAATACATTCTCTCTCTCTTTCTCAAGTCAATATAAAATAAAGAATCAATCAAGAGCCCAGTGCGTTACATAAGGCGCCAAGCCAACTGCCAAGTGGAGGGCTAGGCACAGGCATAGCATAATCAACTCAGCTGTCTGTGAGCTGTTGTGATCATTACGTGCTACAACACACAATTATTATTTCATTATTTGCTTTCACGTCATATCAAATCATATCATCAAAAGAATTCCCATTGAAGATACATAAATCGCTAGGTTTGTCCATTAACCACCCTAATTATTATTATTAAAATTGATAATTATAATATTAATAGAGAAAGAAACGGAATGGAAACCTTCACTTTCTGCTGGTCTGATGGCTTTTTCCAGCCATGGACCGACACCTCTGTAAAAAGCGCAACTTTTCTTCTTCACAACTATTATTGTTATTATTTAATAATTTGTTATCTTATTCAGAACTTCTCCATCATTATTATATACATTTGTCCCTTTGAGTTTCTTCTTTTGTTCAACAACCGAAGATCGATCCTCCGTTCATCTCCCACTTTGGGTCGTTTCGATCTTTGACGCGTTTCCGTTGCTGAAACGACAGCTTTGTGTTGACGTCTACTTTCGTTTGAGTTTCAACGGTAAGTTCAAGTTTAGATCGCGGAATTACTCGTTTTGTTGCTGATGTCGCGCGGGAAGAAAGTAAAGCAAAGATTTTGACGTTTCAAGTTTTGTGTTTTGAAATTAGTGAAAACAAACTGAAAAATGAGTTGCTGCAACTCAGCCATTGGAGTGAAAACATTTCTCTGTTTGCATTATGATCACTTAATTGCTTTGCTCGAAGTTGTTCAATTTCTGGGATTTTTTACTTCTTTTTAAACAATCATTTTTCATTTTTCTGGGTGGGTTTGGTGGTATAATGCAAACTGTTTTACTGGGTAAATTTTGCAGTCTTTCTTGCTTGTGATCAGAAAAGACTATTAGCTTTTTGGGCTGTGTTTACTAATTAATTGTATTATTTTTCATTTATTTATAAAAAATTTTTTTGCTGTAATTCTCTTGCTTGCTGATGAACTGGATTGCTATATGTGATTGGACTCCTGCATATTCGTTACAGCTTTATTCCATTACAACTGTCGGCAATTTCTTTTATTTATTTAGTTCATAAACTGCATAAATTTTATGGGAAATGAAAGCATTGACTTTGAGTTCTAAGATCTACTGAATGTCTCAAATAATTAAGGGAGCAAGTACTTGGCTGGCAGTACCCTGACTAGCTTCTGCACAGCAAAATGGTTACTTTTAATGATCACGAATGTGAAGCATGATTATGAATTTTGTGTACTTATTTCTTCATTGCTTCAATTAGCAATCAAATTTTCGAAAATTGAATACTTGTTGATGCATCAAAAACTGATGTATTCCTTTTCTCTTTCGATGTGCGGGATTAATTTGATTTTTCACAGGCCGTGAGGCAAGTCAACGACTTACATATGGTAAAATGGATAGTTAATGGGGTAGAAATATATGCAGTGACCAAAGGAATGCAAGCTTTCTGGTAGACCTGCTGGATGCATGGGAGGATTATTGCACCTTTTTGACTTCAACAATGGCGGTATGGCCAGGAAAATTCGCACACATAAGAAACATGTTGATGGTAAGTATTATAATTCTTGTGTTCGTTGTGGAAAAACTGCTTTTTCTAGACAGGAATTTTTAGGTTCATGATTGACTTGGTAAAGGTTTCTCCAAGACTTATGTTTTAGCCGAATAATGCGCTTAAATTGATTGAATATTTCCACTAATGAAGCGGCTTAGTTAGTTTCATGGAAACATTGTGACTTATGGTAATAATTGTAGTGGTTGCTTTAAGTTAGTCTTAATTTTTTTTTATTTTATAATATTTGGTATTATTAAGAATTTGATGCATCTACATATTTCCCAAAAGCCAAACAAAATTTGGTCCAACCAACCATTTCTTTGAATTACAAAATTTGCAGTAGAGCTTGAATGGTTATTATAGGGCGAGCATCTGTTTTGTTCTTCAAATGCGGTTTCAAGATCTGGTCATCATGGATGGACTTTCATGTTACTGCACCATAGAAACAAGAATTCCATTTCTTACCAAACAAAAGAGAGAGTAACTTCGGTTTTTGTCTGTTATTCTATTTCCTGTAGATTGGAAAATAATGTTGTTTATTCAACTGCTGTACAGGCCTGGAAGCTCCTCGAAATAGCTTGGAACTGCAAGCAGAAACTTCTACGAGCTACGACGCTGTAAGAGACGTGCTGGTAAATTTTTCATTACATGACTTGGGTTATAACGTATATAGGTTCTCTTATCTTTTTGAACCCTGCTTCTGCTCTGTCAGAGTGTGGCTTGTGTTGTAGTGCATAGCTTGGCGCTTATGAGATTGAACTGTCAGTTGAAAAGGACTATTATACAACTATTTTTTGGCTTTGGTTTTTGATCTCTGTGTCTGATTTGTGGAACTTTTTCTCGTAAAATTCTTCATTTGACATAAAAATCTTTGATCATCAATAGGAAGGCCAAGGGATCTGACTTACATCTCACCCTTATGTTATCTTTCATTTTCCAGTTGCATAACTTGAAATTTTCCTAGTCTTGAATATGATAATTGTTTTTATTTATGCTATTATTTAACTTATTTGGCTTAAATCTTGCTAATTTGAGTCAGACTATATTCTATGAATGAGTTAACAGTTGCAATTTGATCTAGTGATGTGAGTCTCAAAAAAATTGTACTGTTGTGCTTACAAATTCGAATGTGTTTTTACATGAACTCAGTTTTCGTACCCAATGGAAGAAGACTGGCCTGAAGAGAACTCCTATCCAACTGAGGCTTCCATGAAGAAGTTGATTAGTGAGGAAATATTGAAAGATTTTAATACCAGACAAAATGAGCCTAGCATTGTTGCCAGACTGATGGGGATGGATGTGTTACCAGTGGAAACAATTGACAAAAAGAATGAGCATACAGGAATCAGGTCCTCGAAAAAGGGAAGGAATGGAAGGAGCTCCGTTGCTCATTTCTCTTCATACTCAGATTCTGCCAGGAAGAATCAACTCGACTCATTTGACCCTTGCAGAGACAAAGAAGGCAATAGACTGAGCAGTGGCCGAGATTTTGAAAAGCCAAGGCGTAGAGAACATCCTCAAGAAGAGGAACTACAAAAGTTCAAGGAAGAGTTTGAGGCATGGCAGGCAGCAAGGTTTAGGGAATGTTCAAAGGTAGTTGAACTGGACAGCGTTTCTACACAGAGGCTTGCCCAAGAGAACCCCAACGCAGGAAAAATTGCAATTTATGCAAATTCTCGGGTGAATGGAAGAGAGAAGCCCGGGGAACCTAAGTGTTTAACATTTAAACCGACATCATTTGAAAGAGCCGTACATCACAGACATAAATCGGAACTCTTCCCAACTGATCTAAAGGAATCACTTCTTTTGAGAAGAAGAAGCAAAAGTATAGACTTTGAACACACCTCCCCGATGAATCATGATGAGAAACGTGATAGAGCTCCCACAAGGATAGTGATCCTGAAGCCTGGTCCCGACAGGATTCATGATCACGAAGACTGCTGGACGAATACCGTGGGAACTTTAGAGGGGAGAGGAAGTATAGAAGATTTTCTTGGGGAGGTGAAGGGACGTCTGAAATGCGAACTTCAAGGTGCAACTCTTAAAAAGGGTTCTGTTATAAGAGGAAGTGGAATTGAAACCCCTTTCAGAGAAAAACAATCAGATCCAAAACAAATTGCTCAACATATAGCAAACCATGCTAGAGAGAGTGTTAGTAGGGACCTTGGAATGAATTTTCTCCGATCAGAATCAACAAGATCATATAGAAGTGAAATTAAATTCAATGGGCCTGGCTCCTCAGAGTTCATCACCAAGGGTACAAGGAGATTCCTGTCTGAGAGACTACAAAATGTTCTTAAGAAGAAAACACATTCAGACAGTCCCGTAGCTGTCAGTGACAGATCAAAATCTTCTGTGCTAGATAAGGAAAGGATCAGATTTAGGCAATCGGGAGACACCTCCATGGCTGGAAATGGGCAGAAGCACTGGGAAATTGAGAAAGATGAACAAGAAATGCAAACCAGATCTTTCAGGCATGGAGATGACGATGGAGTGTTAAACAGAGAATTGACTCCGAGGAATCTCACTAGGTCTTTGTCAGCCCCTGTATCAGGGACATCATTTGGGCAGCTTCTTCTAGAGGACCGTCATATTTTAACCGGTGCCCAGATCAGGAGGAAACACGAAGCTATTGACAAATTTTCAGTAGATGTGAGGAGGAAGAAGAAAGAAAGGATTAATTTCAGAGAAAAAGTCTCCAATTTCAGAAATAGTTTTACTCTTAGGCGAAGGCTGTTTGGCAAGAAGATTCAGTCAATGATAGAATCACATGGTGCTCAATATGATCATGTAAAAGATATCATGAGTGGACCAACAGTAATTATGAACTTTGGTGAGAGGCAGGTAAGAGTAAAACTCTATTTGTACATCCTTTTGTACTACGGGAGCGCATGTCCATTTCTGCTTGTCTCTAGTGAACATATCTTCTCGTATTATCTTAGGAAAACTGCACTGAAGTTCCCCCTAGCCCTGCATCGGTGTGCAGCACGCAAGAAGATTTCTGGAGGCCAGCAGATTATTTCAGCCCGATATCAACACCTGATGTAAATCTGGGAGAAGATTCTATGCCTCAGGTTGTCAAAGAGATCAGTTCTAATCTGAATGGTATAGAAAACAATTCCTTTTAGGCTTTTATACATATTACATACTATTGTGAGAGTTTTGATGCTGCAATGCGGTTATTCATGAATTTAGTGGGGATGTTTTCTGGGACTTGACTTGATTGCACGTCTAAATATCTACAGGCAGTTGATTTGCATTTCCAACAGTCTTTTAATTTCTTGATCATACAGAGTTGTGCAGGCAACAGAATGAACTCGAGAACAGGCTGGAGTACACACCAGTTGAACAAGATCCTACCGAGTGTGGAATAAGAGATTTAGAGGATCAGGCAGAAGCTTACATACAAGACCTACTTGCTGCTTCTGGTTTTTATGATGGCTTGTCTGATAAATCTTTATCTAGGTGGGACCCAGTTGCAAAGCCTATCAGCAATTCAGTCTTTGAAAAAGTGGAAGAATCTTATAGAAAATTTGCCGAAGAGAATGACAATATGATAAAGGATCATATTGAGAAGAAGGCAGATCACAAAATGTTGTTAGATTTGTTGAACGAAGCACTTTCAACCTTATTAGGGCCACCCCTGATCATGTCTAGATTCAGGAGAAAGATTATGTGTTCTTCCACATTGCTACCTCCCCGCGGAAGGAAATTACTAGATTCTGTATGGAAGATTATTTGTGTGTATTTATATCCTCCAGCTGATAGATCTTACTACTCTCTTGATAGCATGGTGGCACAGGATTTAGGATCTGTTCCTTGGGCCCTCTTCATGGATGAAGAAACTAATTCTTTGGGAAGAGAAGTGGAGTGTCTCATTATTGGCGAATTACTTGATGAAATTCTGAACGAAATGTAGTTAGAACGGTTAGTTTTGGCCTTCTCAGCCGTGATTGTTCTCAAGTTCAGTAGCAAAACCAAGACACAAAAGAAAATAAATCTTTTAGAGAATGATTTGTTCGCGGAGGCCAGCATTACATGGCTAAATGTTAAATTAGAAATTGTCATAATTTCTTACCACGGATGAGTTCTCAATAAGGGAGGCTGCGCATACATGTATATATTTGTTTTTCGTTGGTGCTTTTAGTATAGAGAGGAGCGACGTTGATTGAAGCCATACTCATTGTACATGATTGCTAAGCATAACTTGGCCTTCTTACATATTCATACTTCTTATGTCTACTTGTTTGATGTTCTTCTCATCTGGTCTTGATAGTTGAAAGTTCAAGATGTAACTACTGGGAAAATATCGTTTGTACTGTTCTTGATATGCAAGATTGCAGATGTTTATTTGGAACTCTTATACGAGTAGAACAAGAAACTTTGAGCAGCAGACTTCTTGAATCATCGAGAGATTACTTCTAGTTTTACTGAACAAATGGTGAGGTAACATTCCTATTAACAGGGAACTTTTCTTAAGACTACGATTCCTTCTAACTTTACTGCTAAGAAACTCTTGTTCGACCTGAATCCCTTCATCTTCTATATGGATAGTTTGTCTTGCTCGTGAAAATTGATTTAGATCGACGCGGTGTCTTGGTCACGTTAGTCTGAAAAATCTCTTTCTGGGCAGTGAAATCCCGCCTTACTACTTTTTCTCTTCGTCGGAACTAGACAAGCCGGAGAATACGAGACCATTGATAACGTCTTTCCTATGCTTGCACACTCTCTTTAGTGATCTATGATGCCGGTCAGAAGCTCTGGCCAATACGTCACGCATGATGTAATCAGGATCAGATGGCTTCAGCCCGCCGTTGTTGCAGCGATTATCTGCGCAATGTGCTCTGTCTCTTTAGTCGATTTCCATGCTTCTTGACGAAATATCTGTGTGTTTTCTTGATGGGGCAAATTATTTTACTCTGCAAGCTTGAAATAACATTTCTTTTGGCGGGCGGCAAAACAGAAGCCTTTGTCTTTCTCCCACTCGGAATCCCGATAACGGAGTGATCCCATAATATTATTCCTGTTGTAATTCTGAAGCCCATTCCAACTTGGGTCAGGAAATTGTGGAACCAAGTTTGGACCTGTCAGGAAAATTGACCGAACATTGCAATTAAGACGCCATCATCACTAGAAAGGATGTACAATATGATGATTAGCCATTTGACCCGTCGGTCATGGTTAGGTTCACATGGCCATCCTATTAGGTATTTCATTCGGAGGAAAGAGACAAACCAGAAACCATGGTTCATGCACCAAACACAACTAGCACCAAACACATGGTGTCGAGAATCTGGTGCATGAGCTTGTTAACAAACCAAGAACACGTTCAATTCCAGCACTCGTTTAACTTTCTCATAATCAAACTTCGAATTTATCAAGTAACATTTACAATCAGTCCAGTAAGTGAAGTATTTGTCAAGTAAAATTTAATTTTTCGAATAAAATTATCAATTTAGGAGGCCTGAGTTTACATATTTTCACAAATAAATCCCTAAAAATATTGAAATACCTTTCAGGTTGAGCTATATACTTTTATTGATTAATCGCTGAAATTTAATATTTTAAAGGTGATGTGAATTAGGAGTTATTAAGGGTTTTATTTGAGATAAATACACAAACTATACCTTGACTTCTGCAAATGAAAAACATAAGGGATCCAATTGTTATTAACCCCACCCACCCACACATATTGAATAAGTCGTTGTAGAGTGTAGTTTTAATACGAGTATTGATACCGACCTGAATCCAAATCCAACGAACCGAGGACAGGTGGCTTGTTTGGGTAGATATTTTGTGTTAATGATGTGGAAACAAGCGCTTCTACAACCTCAAATTCTAATTTCAAAAGTCAAGGCGCCAGTGAAGAAATTGCGGAGGCCGCACGGCACGGGGAAAATTAGCCATAGCCGTAAGCATATTTTCTTGCGTTCAATTTCAATTTGCTTCTGCCCATTAGGGAATGATGGTCGGAAGCAGTTCCGCGGCGGACGCGGGCTTTCACCACTGAACGGAGAATCCCAACAACAGTTTTTAATTATGGAAGCAAATTCCAAAAATATTTCTTAAAACGGTGCCGTTTTTTGAATTTTCACTTAATGGTGTGGGTGGTGATCGTTAACACGAACCCATGATAAGTCACAGCAGCCCTGAAAATGTAAAAGAAACTGGAGAAGAAGAAGACAAAAACAGAAATCAAAAGTTATAAAAAAAAAGAAGGGGTACGAGTGGTTGCTAAACTACGCCGAAGAGGACACAATTCCACCGTCCATCTCTCTCTTAACTTTTCTTCTCGCATTTTCTACTCGAGCCACTGACTTCTTATTTTTATTTTTTTCTCCTCTTTCTTAGAAAACAAACAGAGACTACTGTATGCATGAACTGAAGAGAAGAGATTGCCGGCGTTATGGAATGGGATAATCCAGAACCGCAAGAGAATCAGAACCAGCAGAGAGCAGAAAATGGTGACCGTGGTGGTGGTAATGTTAATGGAGTGATGTATGTGAAAGTGATGACTGATGAACAACTCGAGACTCTCAGGAAACAGATTGTTGTTTATGCTACAATCTGTGAACAGCTTGTTGAGATGCATAAAGTACTCTCTGCTCAACAAGATCTTGCAGGTCTTTTCTGTCTCTGTCCTTTTGTTTATCTGGTTTTTCTTTCATTTGTAGTTTTCTTTGATTTTTTGAATGTGTTTAATAACCATCTGTCTGCTGTGGTTATGTAGCTTGTTGGTTCTGTTTCTTGATCTGCCGTTGATTGCAAGGAAACTTTGTTGTTTTCATTGTATAGCTAAATTCTTTTTCTTGTTCTCGAACGGGGACAAACAACTTATTGTGTTCTGATTCTGGTACTCCATGATTCTCGATCTAGACTAAATTCTCGATCTAGCTAAATTGGATTAAAATTTTCTTTTATGAAGAAGATCATTTCTGAAACATGTGGAAGTTCTCTCAATTTCACAATTTCTTTGTACTAAAATGGCATTTTTACAAAGTAGTCTTTTATTTTTTCTCAGGAGGCAGACTGGTAAATATCTACTGTGACCCATTGATGACTTCTGCTGGGCACAAGATAACTGCTAGACAAAGGTGGACTCCAAGTCCAGTACAGCTTCAAATTCTGGAGAGCATTTTTGATGAAGGGAATGGAACTCCAAGCAAGCAAAAGATCAAAGAGATAACAGCTCAACTCAGTCAGCATGGCCAGATCTCTGAAACAAATGTCTACAATTGGTTCCAAAACAGGCGTGCTCGATCAAAAAGGAAACAGTCAGTTGCTCCGTCCAACAACCTTGAATCAGAAGTAGAGACAGAAGTTGATTCACTGTATGAAAAGAAGACAAAACCAGAGAATTGTAGCTCTCAACAGGACCCTGCTCCAAGGACTGCCGATGATCTCTGTGTTCACCGCCCTGAGATTACTTCTGAAATGCATTTCTTGGGTTTATTTTCCAATCCCAGTAAGCAACATTGCTAAGTTTCAGATTTCTTTTGCCCCGCCGGCTACAATCTGTAAACTTAACAATGCTTGTAGGGTCATTTTGCTCTGTTCAGGCCATATCTCCCTGCTAAGCTAATAGGTTTTTGGCATGTTTAGGATTCAGGTGTTGTGGCTTTTAATCCACAATTACTGCGGAATAAAATTACTAGCTGTTAAGTATAAGTAGGCGGGTGATTAGTTCAAACACTTTAATTGCTAAACTGTTAAAATTTGTTATTTATTAGCTTCACTCTTTCAACAACTTGTCGAGTGAATACGTTTTTAAGGAGCCGGTTTCTGGGCTTCCTTTAAGCAGAATGATGTAATTGTGGATTATAAATGACATTGCAAAATTACTTGATGCAGGGGATGATCACCGGGTAAGAAAGATGGGAATGCCAGAAAGCTATAATCTCTATGAGCATGCGGAAGAATACAGCATAGCTGGTTGAAGCTCATCGGTTTGCTGTCATTAATCTGTCAGACAAAAGTAATATATCCAATGAGTAGATTGATAATGATATAAAACGAACCGGTTTGTAAGCTAAAAAAGGCAATGGGCTTTTCCAGTATGGAATATCATTTTGAATCTGCTTTTCAAATTTGCTTTTCACTAGCTGCTTTTTTGCTATCATGTTCATAGAGAGTGAATTCTAGATTTGCCTCTGGGATGTGTGTTGGTGAAATGTAATGTAAGGTCATGGCGAAGGTTTTGCTGCTGTTGTAGTTGTGAAATCAACAGATGTTCTTTGATTGCCAGGAGAATTTCGGGTGTCCCATATTGGTCCTGAGCAGGGAAATGAATGATATTATTATGACAGTGTCTTGAAACTGTAGAGAGTTCATTGTTGAGAATCAACGTATGTTCAAAATTGAGTTGTCCTGGTTTTGAAGTGGCAATTGTCGTGGAATGAAATGTGGAATAGCATTACTGACTGTCAAATACAAATGAAAGCGAGGGACGCAACAAAAATATAGTAGTCCTAAACACAGTCCCAATCTACTAGTAGAGAAAGACTTTGCTAATCTAGAGTTTGAGAGGAGGAAACCAATTAAACTTTATTAAAAAATGGCAAGACAGGTTTGGATTCGGCACAGTTAGAAGAGGTTTCAGTTTAACTCATGTTAGTAATAAAAACGCATATGTAAAAGAATAATTGTCTGTAAAATTCAATGGATGAAACATATTAGTGCAAACCATAAACGCTGTCGTTTTATTTTCACGGGAGCCCAATTACGCGTTCTGGTTTGCTTCATCAGAGTACTTAAAAATCCCTGCGGTCTAACATCCAAGCAGCAACGAACGTTGAATTGCTAAAATGGTGGATGAAAATTCCATTGTTAAGAGGAGATATACTAAGATTGTGTTGGAAGAGAGTACTGTCTGATGTTGCTGGATGTTGTGGTATATCAATAAATTGGGGTCAGATTTTGGTTCTTATTTCAGTTCTAGCTAATTGTGTTTTGATTTCTTTGGATCAAATTTCTGTTCCCTTGCTTGAACTTGATAATGGCTCAAAGATGTTTCTTTTCTACCTTAGGCGTTTAAAATAGAATAAGAAATGGCTGAGGTCTTTGATACATTTCCTTCTTGAAGCAGTTCTGTGCGGTCTCCCGATTTTCTACTTTAGTAGTAGAACATCTCCGTCACTTTTTTATCATTTTCTTATGTTCATTTGTTTGCAGTGGAAGAATTGGTGGCCGATTTTTTTTTCCCATTGGTAAGATTTTAAGACCTGTACTGCTTGAATGTGTGACTCCAAGGTAAAGTCATCTCTGTTTCAACATCTTAAACTTCTGTTAAATAGGATGCACATTTTGGATACGGTTTATGACACTCGATCCGCTTTTCAGGAACTGTGTCCTCCAGTGAAGATCTGGAAGGCATTGTATGCGTATCATTGACCTATTTTTTCAACTACACCACTTTGTATGCATATCATTGGTCGAATCTGCTGCAATACAAAACCAAACTCTCCAAACAAGACGAACGTCCATACATGTATATTTTGTTTTATAATCGGAGTGCAGTCATTCCATCTCGAAGTAAACCATGCCACAACTCGCTTGAGGTATCTATCATTCAGCGCCTCAAGCTGAGCTATCCGTTTACGCAGTGCCTCCAAGTTGATTAGAGGGATTGTTGTTTGCCGCCCATGAGCACACAGCAATACGATCTCTACCGGTTGCTCGAAGAGACAGTCTAAAGCGCTCGCACACACAGAGTTTACTGTGAAAATCGCGTCTCAAGTTTAACTCACTGGGAAACACAGAGAGGTTAGCTTTAACTCTTCTACACTTCTGTAGGAAGCAAAGGATCTCCAAACGTAATATCTCCTCAATGATCAAAGATAGAGGAACAAATTATGTCAACACACAAGATTTTTGCCACAACTTATAGAAGAAAAAGATTACTCAAAAGAAGGAGAAGGTTGCGGTTGGTCAGCAGTCATTATGCAAAGCTGTAGAGTAAGAGGGCAAAGGAGTCAAGAGTTAACCAGCAGAAATGTTTCCAAGTAAATAGAAAATTTCATCCACATGGCCAGGAATTAATTTATAAAAAAAATTGTTAAAATTTTATATTTATCCGATATTTATTCTCCTTGTATTCATTATATTATATAATTTAAAAAATAATTTTTTAAATTTTAATTGTAAATAATATGTTTTTTTAGTACTAATATTACAAATGTAATTAAATTTGTCCCAACTTTGGCACAAAAATCACCATAATTATGGTTTTAACCAATTTGATTACCTAATAATTCCTTCTGTATTAATATTGATGCAAAGGAAAAAGAGTGGAAAATACGATGGTACGAAGGCAATTAAGACAGAAAAAGGAGGTGAATTGTAAGAAAAGAAGCAATCCGTTGAGGTAAAAAGAAAATATGGTGGTGGAGTTTTACGTTTAAAAATACTTAATGGGATTTGCAGTCTTGGCTTGGATGTGTAGAATCAGAACCAATCAAAATTCTCTTGTCACGTATAAATATAAATACCCACAAGATCTACTTTCTTGTCTCTTTAAGACCTTGAATTTCTTCACCGCCTGAGCCCTCCTGTGAAACCCAGAAACAAAAACCAAAAAGAACCCTAATTCCAACTCTGCCGTTTCTCTGTTTTTATCAAACAAATACAAGAAGCAGACATTAAATAAATATATATGACCAGGTTTTGAGGTATATTAGAATTCAGCTGTTAGCTCTGTTTCATTATCATGTTTGAATCAATGTAAAACGCTCGAGAAATCAACCTGATTCACGTAATTCTCTTGAATCAAGTTGGTTTTGTTAAAGATTGTTTGTTTTGTTTATGCAATTTGCTTTTTTGGATTGTAATTGTGGTGGGAATATGGGAATTCTGTTCGTCACACGAGTTTTTGTTAGTGTTTGATTGTGTGCATGGTGTGTGTTTGTTTGAATTATGTTTTGCTTGTGATCATTTGTTTCTGTGTTGGACGAGTTTAATTTGATGTTGCTGAGATGGGTAAGAAGGAATTTTGCATTGCGGGTTGTGGTGTTGTTTTCTTTTTCCTGGGGTGGGGATAGGGGGGCGGTTTGGGTGGGAGATATGGAGAAGAAGAAGATCATCGAATCTTTGAAACGGTTTTCAGGATTTAGTTAAAGTTGTTACCTTTTCTTTTATCCTGAGTTGAAGAGACAGTGAGTTAGGGTTTCATACTGTTCTCATTTTTGTTGTTGTTTGCCATGGATTTTCGCTTTGTGAATGAAGGATGGCTGCAATCTGGTTCAGCTGCAACTAATGGACAAATCTATGTTGATTTTCAATAAAATTCACATTTTGAAATGAGTTTAGACAATCTTAGGGTTTGGCTTTAGATTCAATCCTAATTTCATTAATTGTTCATGTTGTTTCAGTGTGAATGTAGCTGGGGTGATCATATCATCTGTGTAGAGAATATATTCAGTGTCTAGGGTTTGATTATCAGAGGAATTATGGAGGCTAACATTTGTGACATCAATCACTTGGATGCTGATGTCCTTTTGCCTCCTCGAAAACGTCTTCTTGCTGGATTCAAGAAACAGAGTTCTGATGTCAATGACAATGACAATGGTGCTTCTCATCCACCAGCTGCTGCTGCTGCTTCATCACCTTCTTGTCCTTCTTCTAGTGAATTTAGTGTCCGTCTTAACAATTTACTGAAATCTACTACGAATAATTCAAATCTTTCACCTGAAGGGATCGCAGAGTTGGCAGAATCAGCGGCTGTTGCTGCAGTTAAGGCTGCTATGGATGCTCGAGCTGTAGCTGAGGAGAAGGCTACTATTGCTACAAGAGCAATTACTGCAGCTAAGAGTGCTTTAGATTTGGTCGCGTCTTTTAATGATGAGGCTTCGAAGGAGAGATACCTAAAGAAAAATAAGCTGAAGAAGCATGTTCCTGTTCAGCTTTTGTACAAAAAGCAACAATCAATGGAGAGTGATAAGACTGATGAAGAACTAGCTCGGAGATTACATCGAGTCATGAATAGCTCCCCCAGAATCTCAAAGAACCTTACGACTTCTGATTTGAAGGGTCATAAACACAAGAAGCCTAAAAGCTCACCTGCTTCTGAAAAACTTAGGGTTTCCAATGGAGGTATAGTCTTGGGAAAAAACCTGGCATGTACATCCAGCAGATGTGCTGCTACAGGCCAGGTGGACTCTGAAAATGAGGGCGCCTTCAGGGAAGCATACACAATTAAAGCAGGGGAAAGGGCGTCTAAAAATGAACAATATGGCCAACTAGAGATGGACAATGGGCAAGCAGAAGCAATTCATTTGAAAGAGAAAGCTTTGGAAGATACGAGTTCCCCTGGTAGAAAGAGAGGAAGGCTGAAGCTAAAAAAGTTGCCCCTAAGCATTTGCACGTTAAGGGATAAAGTAAATCCCAAAGAGGAGATGATTACTAGAACCTCCCCATTAACTGATAAGAACATAGGCAATCCTCCTACTGGTAATAGTGTGCCGTTGTTTTCTCTGGAGCCTTCTTCTGATGGTGTGATACCAATTGAAGCTACACCGTGGAAATGCCAGGAGTTCAAGGCAACTGCTTGTGTCAAACAAAACAAAGTTGTGCAGTCATAACGTTCAAGTCTTATTGTGATGACAGGTGGTTACCGATAATAGAAGTTGATAGCTGAGGTAGGATTTATGATGCTCCTTTTTATAGGAACGGCTTCATATCTTTTTTCTCATCTCTGTTTTGCTTTGTAAGGAAGTTGAATTAACTTGTATACCTTTAAATGTTTAAATGCTTGCATCTAGCCTTCACATTTCAAATATTGCCAGTGTCTTAGCATGGCAAACGAAGTTTGAAGTTGAGATAAGAGAGGGGTGCTGTAAGTTTGTTGGCACTGTGTCAATCTTCTACCTGTTCTTGCTGCTTTATGTCCTAAGGATAGATGCACCAAGTCATTTTAATTTCTCGGGATTGTATTCTTAGCAAGTCATTTCCAGTTTTGGCTTGCTTAGAAATCCTTGCTGTATGAGAATTTTGTTCAGATACAATGCTGCTGTTTGCTGCTGTCATAAATACAATATCAACAGAATCTGAAACGATTCTGATGATGCAAGAGCTAAAGAATAACGGAGGAGGTAATAATTGTTTGATTATCAAATTGCGAGAAATGACTGTAGTCCTATTTGTTTTCGATCAATTTGCCTGTAGAGCCAACGGATTGAGAATTTGAAGAAGTATGGGATGAAACTAATTTGTGCAGGTCAAATTCCGAAACTCTTCACTTATTTCCGAGACAAAGAAACAGTATTTATGGCCTTCTAGGGTGTAGGTACCATCCAGCTCATCACTGTGGACTCCGCTATATGGCTTTCTCGAAGAGCTGTACTTTTAGCTTTTGTTTTTCTTCATTCTGGGAGGTTAGAGCCACAACTAAAGAAGACTTTTTCTGGACAGGCGATTTCTACTTCCCTATCAGACACGTGCAAGTGTTAATTTTCACTTCCAGCCTTTCCTTGCAAATTGGATTCGTCGATAATGGACCAGAATACTGTTGAAGTATTGGAACTATGAAGCCTACCCCGCATTGGTGGAGAGAGCCTCTACTTGTTCTATCCACCAGGCTCTGCAATAAAGGAAGACCTCGGTCTGGAGCGATCAAAACGATGACTTGTGACATGCATACTGGAGTTGCAAATCTTTCTATGTAAACCTGGTTAGAAGTAGGGAATACCTGTCGGTAGTGAGATTAAGATTATATTTGGGGTTGAAGTGTAATTATTTTGTAGTTACAACTGCTACAAAACGAAATCACTAGATATCAGAATAAGTGTTCTCGCGTTTATTAACCACGTGTTTCCAAGCAAACTGCCTTTAATTGTACTGGGTATGTCTTCCTGATTGTTAAAATATGTACGGACATTATTGTGATGTGAGATATGGTTTGCAAGAAAAATTGTACAAGCATAAACAAGAATGCCTTTCGTATTTGCGTTGAAAGTCCTCTGCTTGGCTTGCAGTCAGTCAGCCAGCTAGCCAGCAATGCGTTGCTTGACCCATGTCTATGTTTTGAAATCTGAGTTCATCTGCCACCGACGCAGTTAAAACACCAAAGGTATCTGTGAATTATTCCTCTTTGGCTACATACAACTGCTGTCGAATCCAAGTACTTAAAACTATTACTTGTCAAGAACAAACATTGGAGATCCCTACAACATGCGATGAATGAATGAATTCATTGGATGAATGTACAACTAACTGGCCCCATGAAACACTATTCCTATGGTAAATTAACAGGTTGTGTCGGAAGTAGAATCTATGATCATAAACAATTTTGGTACGATGTTTCTTAGCTGGTATTTCTTTGTCATCTTGTTCTTCCGAGATCCTTAAATAAATTGTTCATAAAATAGTTGCACAAGTGTGACCAAATATTAATTTCATATTCTCACCTAATCATAAAATTTGTATGTTTGCACTTTATTCGAGATCCCTGAGGCCACACAGGCATACATGTTGTAAAATTTGCTTATTAAGGTAGTGAAGGGACCAGACCCACCTTGAGACTTGACCATATCAGATGCGCAGAGGAGATATCAACCTGCCTGCCGTGTTACACAATCAAACCCGAATATTGAAATCAAAATATCAATTAGCTTACCAGGGAAAAGAAATTGGATTGAATCGAAAGAGATTAAGTGCTGAAATTGTTAAACCACCATAATCACGGGGAAGTAGCAAAGTTTATCGTATCCTGTTCAACATCATAAAAGAAAACAGTCAGGTCACCAACTTATTAAACTTCTGCTGCTGTCCAGCCCCACAATCATCTTTACTCGCATAAATACGTAATGACTAGCGAAAGTGGCATGGATTCCAGAATGGTTGCATCTGTGGCTTTGCCAATATACAAAACCACTAGTTAGCAAGGTTACTGGCCAATTTGAGTCTCTCTTTGCAAGCGTTCATGAAACGATGAATTCAAATGTTGTAAGAGTAGTATTACCGTCAGTCGATGTGTCTACACAGACAAATTGATAGCAAATTGAACAATCCCATCATTGTCGGAGAAGTTGGCACAGTTTACAATGTAGACAGTGCAGAAATAATGCATTTTCAACCTGAGATACCTGCCTAGATCAATCAGATCTCACACTACAGTCAAGCCATGGTTTGTCACTTGAATATATGTCCATGTCAATATGGAGGAACAACAGATGCTCGTAAATGTAAATTCATTGCAGTTAAATTTCTCTCCTCTCCTTCATGTCATTTCATCAAGACGATCATTTGCTATTGTACAGTTTGGTTAATCGTAAAATTAAAAAAAAATGTTTTATTAAAAATTAACAAACAAAAGAATAACAATCACAATCAAAATACTAGTACGGGGGTGTAGGGAGGGGCTTGAAAATGGTGTGGTGCCAGCACCTGGGATCCCTTCTTCACTTTCCCACCGTAATCTCAAGTTGGCTCATTCCAGCGTCCAACTTTTCCACATCAGAATTATTTTTTGTTTCATCTTGAGCAGAATTCCTGAGACTGAGCCATGGGTGTTGCAGACACTGCTGAGAGGTTGGTCGCTTCTCTGGAGTAAAATCGAGAAGGGGTACAAGAAATTCTGCAAACTCACGAGCATCAGTCTCATAGAATTTGTACTTATCAACAAGCAATCGATCAAGTGACCAGAACTTTAGTCTTCGAATCCTTTTGAGATCGCCATGCCTATCAAAATAATCCTTTGATCGCCCTCCTCCAGTAGCTATCTGCTCATCAAAACATTAGAGATGAATGGGTACCCAATATAAAAATGGCATGCGTAATGAGAATAATGTGCTTACTTTTCTTGGCATTTTTCCAAGGAGTTCCATCATGAGAGCAAGGTGGTCCTGAAATCAACCCGATGAACAGTTTATTAGTATCAAATATAACATGTATCTCTTTCTATATTCTTCCTCTTTCTTAGCTGGATCAATGTAAAGGTAGGCTGTTTGCAAATTGCAAGGCTAATGCACAAATAATTGGCGCATTGATAACTGATGATTAATTAACTATTTAATTTGAAACGTGGATACTGATCATCATTAATGTTATTCCTCACTTATGTTTCTCACTGTTTCCCTCAGAAAATGGATTGAATTTAGGGATATTATCACAGGGCTAACAGCAGTTTCAGTTTCTATTTTAGGTTCAACAAATCAATGACGTTATGGATGCCATGCTGCAAAGGATCACATAAGAGCAAATAAATAAGCAAAACCATCCTACCTCGTCTTCGTTATAGCCTTGTCCACTCTTAGGAGCAAACAACATGTCACCGGTAGCAAGCTCAAAAGCTGTGCAAGCAAATGACCACATATCAACAGAGAAGGAATACCTGGCCCTGAGTATGACTTCAGGAGCTCTATACTGCCTTGTTTGAATTTCTTCGGCAAATTGCTTACTGGCCCAGAATGCATTTCCAAAGTCCACAACCTTGCACCTCATATCAATCCCATCCAGACATCTTTCAGGCTTTTGAATATCTATTCCTCCCATTGAAGCTCTTCTAGAAGAAATATTGGCAACTGCTCTCTTAGCCCTCCTTTTCAACTTCTTCTCAATAACATTCATGGTAGATCCACCATTTAAGCTCCCCTCAGGCTTTTCAAGAATTGGAGTTTGTCCAGACCTAATGGGATCCTTGGAAGGATCAATGGTAGAAAGGAGAAGAATATTTTCTGGTTTTAGGTCTGTGTGTATAATACCAAGTTCTCTATGTAAGTAATCCAAACCTGTAAGAATACATTTGCAGATTTCCCTAACTTTATTCAATTCAAGTCCTTTGTGATGGTTGTATTTGATCAGCCGGAGTAAGCTATCGCCGAGAAATTCAAGGACCATGCAAAGATGCTGCCCATTTGGGCCTACATGCTTAAAGTGGTCAACTAGTCTTATAACATACTTGGCATTTGAGGGATCACCATCAGCAATAGCTGAAAGGACTTCAATCTCATGAAGGGCAGCTTGAGCAAACTGTGCTGCACTTTTCTGAATCTTAAGAGCAACATATTTCTGGAAAAACAAAAGAAAAAACCAAAATAAAAATGCAAGAACTGACTCTTTAAAAGATTTTACTTCTCTCCCAGAGAATCCAAGCGCACTTACTAACAACACTTGATGATGCAGCCAGATGAATACCACACAAAGGTAATTAAAATGATCTCATATTAATAATGTAATAAATTAGCAACACAAGTTCAAAGAAAAACCAGATAAAAAAACACATTTAACAACCATATATCACACTCTGGCGTGCAAAAACATTGGCAGCAGCTATACAGACAGCCCCTACTTTTACAAAAATAAAATTTAAATCGGACTCTGTTCCATTTCCATTAACGGCTACAACATCCATTGGTATCTGGGGATCAAGGTTGGAGTAAAGGCTTTGTTCTTTACCAAGTACAATTGCTACGAGTTCAACGAACAAAACAGAGATGGAAAGGACAGATTACAGACCAACAATTTCTTTGACAAGGAAAAGGCCAATATTATCATTTGTCCACACTGGAATATGGTAGAATTTCGTTTAATATTTGCATTGATGTCATCGTCCAACCAAAGAAAAGTTTATAAAACAAATAAGTGTCAGAAAATTTAGTCAAATATAGAAACATGAAACTTCTTCCTTTAAAAACAGAGACCCTATGTTTGCCCATAAAAGAAAATAAATAAATAGTACACAACTGCATGCCTATGAAAATTGTTAAAAATAAAATAAGATCCTCGGCAGGAAAAACTTGATCAAATTTGATTTTGGTGGTACATGAAATGAATGAAATCTAAAAGTTTTTTACGGCGATAAAGTTCAATCATTTATGAAATCCCCATTATTGACGTAAAAATGAATCCAAAATGAATGAATCAAAGACAAGGAAGGAGAAAAAGAGCGTACAGAGGATCGAGTGTCGTAAGCGAGCCAGACAGTTGAAAACTCACCCCAACCAAGCTTCCTCTGAGCTATGTAACGACCGCCGGCAAACAGGTCGCCGATTCTAACGGCGTGATAACCACCTTTCCTGTAAGAGTCGATTCCCTCATCATCTTCCTCCGACCCCGATGACGACAGACACGACATCTAGTTAACAAGCGCAAGTCTGATTTGATTTCAGTCTTTTGAAATGACTCTTAAAAATCTAGATTTAACGAACGTAGGAAAGAAAAGGCCTGCAGCGTTTTCTGTGTCTCTGTTTTGGAATTTCTGGGGTTGGATTTCCTGCTTTTTTGCAAGCTATGTGGTGAGAGCTTACGAGGTGGGGCGATTACGGAGTGTTTCTAGGCAGAGTTCCTCGTTCTGCTTGGATCGGTGATGCGTGCAAACCAACTGCTTTACGATTGTTTAGATCCCTGTCGAGGTCAATTTTGGTATTTCATTTGTTTACGATATTGGAAATAACATCTTTTAAGAAAATAATAAATGATAATTCGTATTATTATTATTATTATTAATATTTAATTAATTCGTTTAAGTAATTATATTAAGAATTAAAAATTTTAATTTAAAGTAATTAATAAATAATTAAATAAATTATAATTATATTATTTATTTTATAATCTTATAAGACTGGGTGGTGCCAAAAATAGCCTTCCCTAGTTTGAATTAGGAAGTTTAATTTGACTTGATTTAATTTAATTTTTACCTAAAAAATTATTGCTCTAACACGTGTAAAAAAAAGGAAACGACAGGAGAAAAAAAAAGGCTATGTAGAAGTGACGGCGTTTCGTTAAAAACGATGCCGTCTCATCGGGCCAAAGTGTGTACATCCAGCCAACTCTATGGTCTTTGGAATTGAAGGGACATTTTTGGGCTCTTGCTTTTATTTGTTTATTTATTTTTATTTTGCACTCAAATATTGATTTATTCTATTCTAGTTATCGGGGTCGCGATCCGGCGAATGGTTCTTCTCGCGATCGATTGAGAAATGGCGGGGCAGAGTGCGGGCAATACTGATCTATTCCAAGCGCATTTTAAAAGGGCAGATTTGGACGGAGACGGTCAGATCAGTGGAGCTGAAGCCGTTGCTTTCTTTCAAGGCTCCAATTTGCCGAAACATGTTCTTGCTCAGGTAATTCATCAACTAATCAATCAAATGCATACCTTTCGATTTTCGTAAGTATTTCGTTTCTTCAGCTATCTGTTCGTTATATTTGATTCCCATGCCAGTCAGATTCTTTTTTTTTGGCACGACTTGGGCACTTAGTTATTCATGCTTGTGTTAATTAAGAAATTGAGGTTTGTGAAAGAATAAGGATGATGAATTTGATGTGTAAATCTCTGGTGGTGCTTTGGATTAGATATTTTTGTGTGAGAAGTTTGGATGAATTTTGCGGTCATCGGAGATTTGGCGTCGATGATTTGCAGTAGTTTCCACGTTTTTCTTAAGATTATGACTTGTAGTTGCTTTTATCAGCGGGAGGAGTTTATGTACTTGTTAAGATAATGACCAATTATTTTTAAGGGCATATGCACGAATATGTGTTAGTATTCGGTGCATTGACTTACGTGGAAATGCAAGCACTTGGCATAGCAACTGCTGTAACTTTATGTCGATGCATGTTCTTGTGTAGTTAAGCTGTTTGGGAATGAAAATCTGAATGTAAATGTTTCGTGGATAAATGTTAGATGTTTATCTTAAATTACAATGATTCTGTTACACTGTCACAGTACAAGAAGCACCGCCATAAGAATAAAAAGAATGTGTAATTGTGTATCAGGATTCGGTGAATTACTCTGTTTTTGCTTATCATTGGGGTTGTACTTAGTTTTTACCTTCTATATGGTTCTTTAGTTTGGGAACTCTCCAACTCAACCTTTCAGTGCTAAATTGGTACTCTATTTATGGCTTTGTTGTATGCAGGTATGGTCAAATGCTGATCAGAGAAAAGCTGGGTTTCTTAATCGAGCTGAATTTTTTAATGCTCTTAAACTTGTCACTGTGGCGCAAAGTAAGCGAGAATTGACCCCTGATATAGTGAAGGCCGCATTATATGGTCCTGCTTCGGCTAAAATTCCAGCACCACAGATAAACCTTGCAGCTACACCAAGTGCTCATTCTAATGTGGGAATGTCTCCTCCACAGCTGAGTGGTACTCCACCTTCACCTCAAAATATTGGTTTTAGAGGACCACAAGGCCTTGGAAATGTAAGCACAAATGAACAAATTTTCCCATCTCAGCCAAATCAATTTGTCAGGCCACCCCAAGCTATGCCTCCAGTTAGTGCACCTCATCCCCGACTAGCTCTTTCAGGTCAAAGTTTGCCCAGTGGAGGTGCCATGGAAGCTATTCATCCTCCAACTTCAAACATGTCAACGGATTGGCTTGGTGGAAGTACAGGTAGTCCTTTAGCAGGAGCCACTTCACAAGTTTCTATCAGAAGGATTACTCCTTCCTCCACTCAGGATGGATTTGGTTTCCCAGCTTCAAGTTTGGCTCCCTCTGTTCAACCTATACCAGCAGTAACCTCTGGGCAGACACCAGCCACTGTTCCAAAGCCTCAAGACCCAGATTCCAAACCATTGGTTGTTTCAGGAAATGGGTTTGCCCCTGACTCACTTTTTGGAGATGTCTTTTCTGCTGGCCCAGTTCAAACAAAGCAAGATGCAGCTACATCTTCTGCAGGTAGTGTGCCTGTCTCAACAGTGATCATTCCAGCGTCCCCTAAACCTGAACCTTCAGCAAAGTCTAGTCCAGTTGAACCGTTGCAAAGTGCATTTTCCCAGCAACCCTTGGGTGGTCAGTATCAGCAAGGTCAATCAACAGGGAAACACAACCAGCAGCTTGCAGTAAAAGGTGCTGCTGCTTCTGCTTTAACTGGGCTTCCTGATGGAGCTGTTAGTTCAGCTTCCACTCAGCCCCATGTTCCATGGCCAAAGATGACTCAGTCTGATGTTCAGAAGTATACTAAAGTTTTTGTGCAAGTAGATACAGATAGAGATGGAAAAATCACTGGTGAACAAGCACGCAACCTTTTCTTGAGTTGGAGGCTCCCAAGAGGTACTTCATGAAATTCTCTTATGTTTTCTTCTACCTAGTTTGATGCTGTTGGTTCAGTATGAGCTCATTGATGGTCAAACTTTAGAATGCGTTGATAGTTAGTTATTTGTTGTCTTCCTATATTCAGATTCTAAAAATAAGGTTCCGAGTATTTTATTCAGTTTATTTTGCAAAACTATGTTATATGAGTTGCTGTAAAAAAGATAAGACCTGTCAAATTCAATCTTATATTTGGTGGAAAAGTGGGTTGGTGGAGCAAACCGAACTTCAATATTTTGCTCCTTTGGTTGGTTTGTATCATCAGAGCTGTTTGTCAATATGTATGTTAATCTCTTTTTCTGAGTAAGGCATATTGAAAATTACCAAATCTCTTTTTCTGAGTAATGTGGATTGAAAATTACCATCATCTTTCATAAAATGTTCTCTTTTTTAACATTTTGTTAGACAAGGTAACTAGTTATCACAGGATGTTCATTTGTATCATTATTCTTGGCGTTTCAGAGGTGTTAAAGCAGGTGTGGGATTTGTCTGACCAAGATAATGACAGTAAGCTTTCTTTGAAGGAGTTCTGTGCTGCTCTCTATCTGATGGAACGATACAGAGAAGGCCACCCTCTTCCACCAATGCTTCCAAACACTGTTGTACCTGATGATGCTCTGTTTTCCACTAGAGGTCATGCAACAGCTCCACAGGCTCGGGGTCATTTTGCTGGTAAGGTTTTTCTTATGGTGTTACAATCTTTCAGTATTACTTCTGCCCTCTGCTCACATCTGTATGCATCGGTTAAGTAAATTAAATTCTTGATCAGGTTTGCAACAACCACAAGGTACAAGACCTCCTGTGCGAAAGCCTCCAAGGCCTGTTCCTGTTGCTCAGGCTGATAGAACTGAGCAACCTGGTTTGCAAAAGCCCAAAGTTCCAGAGTTGGAAAAACATCTTGTGGATCAACTTAGCAAAGAGGAACAAGATTCGCTTAATGCAAAGCTCAAAGATGCAACAGATGCAGATAAAAAGGCATTTCCTGTGCTCTTGCCATTTCTAGTTTGAAGCATGCATCACCTGTTATGATTCGTGTGTGAATTTTCTCTCTCTCCCTCCCTCCCTCCCTCTCTCTCTCTCTCTCTCTCTTATATATATATATATATATATGTATGTATGTATAAAAGGCTCTGCTATTACTTAACATCTGAATAAATGTTTGGGATTATTCATTTTCTCATATCTGCTAATAAATTCAATAAGAATTAAAAATGCTGTTTCTGTAATAGCCAAAGGAAATTTCCTCCCAAACCATTTGGCAATGTGTCAATGCTTGAATCATTTCTATGGCGCTGATTTATTCAATTAAACTTGTGTTGAGTATTTACATTGTATATGCAGGCTTTCAGTTATGGTTGTTGACCAGAATAATTTCATCTTCAATTTGATTTCTTCTTTGGAGGAGAATTAAGATAAATTGTGTCTAATTGTTATTCTCAGATTGGTTCTTTAGATTGTCTTGGTTTTAATTATTTGTTCTCTATGCTTTTGTATTTAAGTGCTCCTGTCCAGTTGTTTTTGAGATATGAAAAAGTTTGGGCTGCATAAACTTATGTTCTTTTTATCGCTATGTTTTGAGTGGAAGCAATGTGGCAAGTTTCCTTTGAGAATTTATATCTGATTTTTTTCTTTCAATTCTGATTATAGGTTGAAGAATTGGAAAAGGAGATACTGACTTCCAGGGGGAAGATTCAGTTCTATCATGCCAAGATGCAGGAACTTGTAAGTATACCCCAAAAAAGTTAATTTTTTTTTCAATCATCATTTGATGTTTAAAAGTTGACATTTTGATTTGAACTTACATATCATTCACCAAGAAACAAATTGTAAACAGTCCTAGATGAGTTTAGGCTTCTAACTGTTTCATGCATTTTTGCCCACACTTGCATTGTTTAAGGGAATTCAAAATGATTTGCTTGCCATGAACAATATATTTCATTTTACTTTGTCAATAATGTGTAGTTAGCTGTCTTAGCCGTACATGTGATGCAAGAAGTGGGGGTATTTTTTTGGGGTTGGTATGGAAACTTTGTTTTATTCAGGGACACAAATCTAGGGCTAGAAGCACAAAATCTTGGCAGCATCAAGGATGAGTTTAGTTCTTTGCATATCAGTTTATGGTATGGCTTATCTGAGGCAAGCTTTTGACACCTTTGCTGTCTACAATATCTTGGGTGAGTCAGTTCGTTTTTTATGGTGAAATTAGCAACAACATGTATTATGATGAGCTTGCACAGTTCTTTGAGGTGGATGATAAGTCATAGTTGAATTATAAGGCAATGTGCAATCTTTAAACAATTTAAATTGCAGTTTGGGATGGTTTACTTGGAAAATAATTATATTTACTATTTATGATCATTACATTGGAAGTTTGTGATGAATAGCTTATATTTCCATTTCTTTATTTTGTACTTTGTTGTTATCAGATTTTATATAAAAGCAGATGCGACAATCGACTTAATGAGATCACAGAAAGGGTGTCTGGTGATAAACGTGAGGTATCTCTTTAAGTTATGCAGATTTACATTTTTCCATATCAGATTGGTACTTGTCTGGACTAATGATAGGAACTTTTATTTCAGGTCGAGTCGCTGGCAAAAACGTATGAAGAGAAATACAAGCAGTCTGGAGATGTTGCTTCCAAATTAACTCTCGAAGAGGCCACATTTCGTGATATTCAGGTACTTGTGATTGAGTGATAACAAATCAAAGTTTTTTCTTGTGTGTACTCATCTGGTTCCTTTTTTCACATCCATCTTAAATGCACTAATCTTGTGAAAAAGTTTTTTCTTGTTTGTACTCATCTCGTTCCTTTTTTCCCATCCATCTTAAATGTGCTAATCTTGTGCTGGTTCACTTGCAGGAGAAAAAAATGGAATTGTATCAGATAATTGTCAAAATGGAAGGAGACAGTGGTGATGGCACTCTTCAGGTATGCTGTTACTGTAATTGCCTAGGTGGAGATTTTCGGAAAACGCACACATAAGTCAATATTTTATTGGCTTTCGCAGCAACGAACTGACCATATTCGAAGAGAACTTGAGGAACTGGTGAAAATTTTGAATGAGCGCTGCAAACGATATGGATTGCGTGGAAAGCCAACTTCACTGGTTGAGCTTCCCTTTGGTATGATTATTTTCACAGTTCAGTTTTCGAGTTAAATAGCTGATTTACTTAATTTCGGCCAGTTCTATCAATGAAAGTTTCCCCATTTTAGTAGTTAAATAAATAATATTAACGTATTAGTGAATAGAAAGGAATAGGCTTGAAAGTTGATGTAGTTACCTTTTTTATTTCAATTCATTGTCTATAAATTTCTTAATTTTTTTTAATAACTAGATTGAAATGGAGTTGTAAGCAAAAATTGTGGCTGCATTTTGTATTTTACATTTACAACAAATGTCTTCCATAGGTGTAAAATTGTGTTTTGATCTTTGTGCTGAGTGGAAGATACAGAATATGAAGAGCTTGTAAATATTAGAATGTTCCTGGCATTAAAAGGAATATCATATTTAAGTTCAAATGTCCAGGATTCAAAAAACTGGATTTCTTAGGTTGAATAAAATATATCATTGTGGGTTTATGCATGCAGAATTTTTCATACTAGTTTTAATTTTTGCCCCTTCATATATATGTTAATTTTGAACATAGTTGCATAATTGGGTTTTTATTGATTATTTCTGCTATGGAAGGTCATGTTTTAATTTTCCATACTTCTTTTGGTGGTCTTGTCAAGGCTGGCAACCTGGAATCCAAGAAGGAACAGCTGATTGGGATGAAGATTGGGACAAGCTCGAAGATGAAGGTTAGTCAAACAGTTTTCTATAGGATTAATTTTATTACAGCTTGACAAATTGGATATTGTAGAATTGGATTTTTCTCTGTTTCAATGTAGGTCGAATACTGAATTATAATTCTGATGATCAGTAATATTAATCATTTTCCAGGATTCACGTTTGTCAAGGAATTCACCCTTGATGTGCAAAATGTCATAGCACCTCCAAAACAAAAATCTCCATTGGCTAAAAAGGAAATGACTTCCACAAATGATGGTACAAATGCTTCATCCTTGAATACTGATGCTAAATCAGAGAAGGATGCTGCATCCTCAAATACTGAAGCTAAATCAGAGAGGGATGCAAGTAAAGATGAAGAGAGCTCGGAGAATAAATTAACGCATGAGCTAAATGAGGATGGCTTGGCAAGAGGTCCTAACAGTCCAGCTGGAATCGCTGCTGCAGAGAGCCAATCTCAAAATGTCCAAGATTCTGAGAAGGAAATTGTTCCTCATGGTTCACCCCACACTAAAGAAACACGAAGGTTTGTGTAAAATTTTTTTTTGTGGTGTGATCTACTGACTGAAATTATTGTGCTGACACACCTCTGGCAGTGGGATTCAATTTCTTTTTCTTTTTCATTCTCTGTAGGCGTATTTAAACTGAAATATTTGGTGATTTACTTGTTCAGTGATCAGGTTGGTCATGAATCTGTATTTTCTGGAGTAAAAAGTTTTGATGAACCAAGCTGGAGCACTTTCGATACTCATTATGACACAGAATCAGTTTGGGACTTTGACGCCGATAATGCCAAGGTTTGTGAACAATTATTGGTGTACATTGCAAATTCTTGAATTATAATGCATGACTGGAGAGTGGCACTGAAAGCAGTGGTCCCCAAAGTTGATTATGTTGTCCAGGTCATATGTTTTTCCCCTGTTCAGCATGCAGGTATTTTGTGATATGTTTAAGTTGAAACAGGGGACTGAATTTTTTTTTCCATTTGTTAGCATTTTTTTTTGAGGTAGGGGGTTGTTGAAAGAGGAGGAGGTGGAGAGATGAAATCTTGGAGTGTCGGTTCACCACAATAAAATGGAATGAAATGGAATCATTTTCCTCTGATGCGCTCTGTCAGCCTGTTATTATTTTCTCTTCTGTTCATCTGAACTGACTCAGTTTGTTTTTAATGATGGGTGATATTGCTGTGATTCATTCCGGCTTCAAAACCTAACATTTTTATTCTTTTTTTGGTTGTTGGTTCGTCATTGTTTCTGAATTGGCAAATTTAGATATTATTTTGAAAAAGGGATCATGGTGATAAGCTAGGTAACATTTGGTTGCTTGCATACTTGTTGAGAAATTTGTTAAAGCTTTTTGGTGAACTTGTTGCATGAATTGTTCTAATAGATTGGTTTGATGTGTTTATTTCTTCTTGAATGCAGGACACCGAACATGACAGACATATTGAAAGTTCTACGTATGCTCTTGATGACTTTGGTCTAAAGCCAATAAGAACAGAGTCCTCCCATAACAATAACTTGTTTCAGGGGAATACCTCATCTATATTCACTGATTCTGTTCCAAGCACCCCGGCCTACAGTATTACGCATTCCCCTCGGAGATTTAGTGCAGGGCCTGATGACTACTCATTTGATAAGGGGAAGAGTCCATTTGTATTTGCCGATTCTGTTCCAAGTACCCCTGCCTACAACTTTGGGAACTCTCCGCAAAGGTTTAGTGGAGCGTTGGACGATCATTCATTTGACAGCTTATCTAGGTTCGATTCATTTAACATGCATGATGGTGGACTCTTCCAGTCCCCTCGCCATTCCCTTGGTAGGTTTGATTCTGTTATCAGCACCGGAGATTCTGATCAGGGTAGCGGGCTCTCATCGAGGTTTGATTCATTTAATGCACGTGACAGTGGATTATTCCAATCACAGAATTCCCTAGCAAGATTTGACTCCATGCGCAGCACGAAAGACTTTGATCATGGTCATGGGTTCCCTGCGTTTGATGACACAGATCCATTTGGGTCATTTAGGCCGTTTAAGACCTCAGTAGAGAGTAACAATGAAAATAAAAGTTCTGGCATCCTGGCATTTGACGACACAGATCCGTTTGGATCAACGGGGGCATTTAAGACGTCGGTGGAGAGCAAAACACCAAAGAAAAGTTCTGATAATTGGGGTGCCTTTTAGTTAGATTAAGTGTCAGGAACTGTTACGCATTCTTCTTGGGTGAGATTTGTTCATTGTAGGTGTGGCGGCTTGGTTCTTTCATCAGTATATAACGTCACAATTGAGTGTGTGTGTCATATGGTTAATTTTTTCAATTCCTTTCTTTAAAAAAATATTTAAATCCTTCTTTTTGAAGATTGAATTACTTCTATGTTGTAGTCTTTTGTAATTTTTGAAATCAGGATAGTCTGTATATATATATATATATATACACACACACACACACACATGTCTATGTAATTTAGTTTTCAAATATGAGGCGTCAATCATCATTTATATTTGCATCTTGTTCTTCACAGACACTTGAGATTCATAGTTTGCAAATGGCTCTTATCATCATAATGTCATCTTCTTTGGCATTGCTTGGAGTAAATTACTTCCCAAATGGAAGTATGAAAATATCCTTTTTTGGACAGACAATTGTGAAAAGAAGTGTCAGAGAGTGTATTTGCTTTCGAATAATTATGGGCTTCTTGTATTGATTGCCATTTCTTATGCTGTTGAACACACAAAGTTCAAGAATGACTGTAAGCTGTTCTTCTGGCAATGTTTCCTAAACATTTGAAAATCAAGCGAAGCATGAATTGCTAAATGTAATACCTGAATGCAGCAGAAGTCTGCCCCGTTCTGGGCAATTGCGTGATGGAATTGGGAACCATACAAGTAAACTTTCCCAATTCTGTACAACTTCATGACAATGGTATGAGACGATTCGTTCAAATGTAAGCAACTCATAAATCTTATAGATCTAACTTGTGTTGTGTGTGTTTCTGAATAATTGAAGCACATGAATGTGACCAAGTCTTGCACACTGATTATGTAAGATTACCCACTAAAATAGAATATTAAGCAAATTGCTTGTACAAGTTTTTCATTACAATGTTCTTCCACAGCACATCAAACAAGAAGGATAAGAAGAAGAGTCAAACTTTATATCAAGTATCAAATTCAATTAAAATCAGAATACTAATAAAGATTTCATTTCTCCAATACGCAATTAGGCCTTGGCTGCAAAATATCTCCATCAACGAAGACCATGTTCCTGAGATTCCAACGATCACCCCAAAAACAAGAATAGCAAGATCCAAAACAATCCCACTCCAACCCAGCTCTTCCTTGAAGACCAGAAAGTGGAACAAAGCAGGCAGCACAAAACCCAGAGCGCAGCACACACTACTGCCCACAAGTGACAGAAAGTCTGCAAAATTAGGCACCAACAGAGCAACCAAACTCACACCCAAAACTACTAGCCATCTCAGCCACAAGCAGTACCTAGTATCACAAAACCGCCTCTCTACGATCTCGTAAACAGGATTCATCATCAGTGGGAAGGTGAAAAATAGATTTGTACACAAACCCAGCTGCACCAAAATGCTTACCAATCCTGGCCCCAAATTAGTAGTGATTATATCTTTGGTTTCTTCACCAAAAGCGAAGTAACCCAAAGCGCCAAATCCCCCATACATGAGAGAAATGAATGCCATACATAATCCTAATACTTTTCCAAACTTGTCTTTGTCTTTAGCCTCAGATTCTAATGGCAATGCCATGCCAATCCCTTCAAAGGCATACACTGCAACACCAATACCATAAGAGAAAACAGAGAAATCACCAAAAGCTTTTAAAGCAGGCATATGCTTGGTAAAAATCATGACCTCCTCCACCATCACAACTCCCATAGCGCCAAGATCAACAATATCGGCAAAAATACTCAAAGGAGCCAGATGGGTCAGTGT
The DNA here is from genome assembly GCA_019650275.1 of Xylocarpus granatum. NCBI lineage: Eukaryota > Viridiplantae > Streptophyta > Magnoliopsida > Sapindales > Meliaceae > Xylocarpus > Xylocarpus granatum. The sequence goes on from BNST01002771.1 coordinate 189,700, forward strand.
TGGAATTGAATTCAACCCTAACTGGAAAGGAAAACAACTCCATATATAAAAAGCCTTGGGACTCAAAAATCCAAGAATACTATGTGAATTGCTGCTATGAATCATATGAGCTAAAGTAGTAGCAATAAAAATTAGATAACTAACACAAAAACCAGCTTGTGCGAGAATTATCATTATATCAACAGAGAAACGACCAACTGGTCCACAAACTACAAAACCCAGATCGCCAAAAGAGGCGATCTTGGAGAAACCCTTGTGATTTTCAAGCTTTCGACGCGTGAGAATCAAGAGCATCATGCAGTAATAAGTCAAAGCTGCAACAGTGAAGAGCATGAGGGATCCCATGATCCAGCCGGTTTTCTTGAAGGTGTAAGGCAGACCTAATACGCCTGAGCCAACTACGGCTATGAAAACATTGGCAAAGGTTTTGGATTTGGACGACAGAGGATTTGCTCTGGATAAAAGAGGAGTATCTTCTCTTGGTAAAGGAGGCAGTGTATATGAAGATGAGCCTGCTTCCTTATCAAATCCCATATTTTTGGGCGATAGATGAGAAGGGATTGATCTGTGAAGGACAAAAAGGGGTTCAGGCAATTTGCAGGCAAGTCGTTGGAGACAGAGAGTTCCTTTACGGCTTGGCCACGGAAGACTACAGAAAAGAGACAGAGATAATGGTGAATTCACTTGCGGTCTATAAACTAAGCTAGAACACAAATGATAAAATATATGCAAGTTGTTTCTTGGAAAGGACTTAGCTATGGTGGAAAAGTATGCAAAATACAAACTGGAAAGCTGTAGCAAGTTGAAGGTCCAGGTCCTAGAAGACAAATGCAGCCAACCTAACCACTGCTTACTGCAGCCGTGGGGACGGCTTTGTACTCGATCTTCCTAATAAATAGTTATATCTATTTTATGTACGAGCTGAGTTAATTAAAGTTGAAAATTTTAGTAAAATTAAAATCAAAAAAGTAAATCTCACACTTTTAAAGATAAGAGAGTCAGTCAATGTCCAAAAACATTAATTGTTTAATACTATGGGGGTGAAAGTATAAATATGCACTTCTTGTCGCCCAGCCTTGCGGTAACTCCAGAGGGGAAGTAAAGTTAATAGAGTACTCTGATCTGTATTACACTATAACTGTCTAATTAATCACAAATCTTATTGGACAAAAAGAAAGGAGCTAAATGGAAATTGAGCTCATCAAGTCCAGTGATTGGTAGACATTTTATATTAAGATCAGAAAAAACGAGATCCACGAAAGATACTAAAAGAGGAGAACGACAACCAATGTTAAATGAGGAAGTGGAGTCACCTCTTTCTTGTGGGGTTTCAATTGAGATGAATGATTAAGTTCGTGAAAGGTTATATATCCATATATTTTTTCTGGGGAGGAATTTTTCCATTGCCTACACTTTGTTCACGCGAATTGCCCGCCATGAGGACTACTTGCACGTGAATAATGTTTCTGGTCAGTGCAAGCGCTAAATGTGATCGAGACCCTCCACGCCAGATGGTTAATACTTTATTGTTATCCGTACACATTACTACTCTTACCTGCCTTCCTCCCCACCTCGTTCGGCTTTTGCTTCCATTTTCTTTTCTGTTTTTTATTTGGCAGAGAAAAATACACAGACAAACGGGTTGTTCAAAATCTCAGGTAGATGAAATTTGAAAATTTGGTTCTTGCCAGATAAGTTATTCAAGAATGAGCCTGAAGTTGACTGAACATCCAAACATTACTTAGCAATAATTCATTGCTCTACAATAGATTGCAATAATTCATTTACACGTAACATGTTCTTGCTTTGTTCACTAAGAAAAAGAAGCAAAGAATTCCATGTTGAATAGTCGGGAAGGACACCCTTCTCAACCATTTGTAGAAGAAGCTTTAAAGCATTATGAAAATCTCCCTTCTTACAAAGAGCATTGACCAAAGAGCTGTAACTTCCTGTATCAGGCAAGGAGCCTCTCGCAACCATATCTTCCATGAGCTTCAAAGCGGTACCAACCTTTCCTTGCCTGCAAAACCCACTAATCAAAGCATTGAATGTTGATGCAGTTGGAAAATAACCATGGCTAACCATATCATTCAGCAGCTCAAAAGCTTCCCGCGCCTGCTCTTCTTGGCATAATCCATGGATTAAACAGTCATAAACAATAACATTCGGAGCTCCCCCTTCCACGATCATCTGATCAAAGGCCCTTTTTGCATCTTCCACATTACTGTCAGCACAAAAGCCTAATATCCTCAAGCTCCTACCAACAACTTTGGGAAATAACTTCTCCATCTGTTTCAGAAACAGAAGTGCTTCATCCGGTTGATTTTCCTTGTAAATACCATATAGCACACTATTGTACGGACTAATGCAGTTGTTAGAACCTTCTTTACTATGCTCCATTAACTCTAAAATCTTAAGCCCGTCTTCCACCCGCCTCCCTGAACACAGACCTCTAATTAACGTATCATATGTACTAAAATTCCAATTGATCCCATCTGCTTTCATATCATTGAATATATCAAGAGCCAAATCTAACATCCTCGATTCACAAAGACCAGAAATTAGGATATTGTAAGTGTCTACATTGGGAAGGCAACCCTTCCTTTCCATCTCTTTCAGAAATCCGCACCCAACTTTCACCTTCCCCAGTCTACAAAAACCTTTTATCAAGGTGTTATGCGCCACAACATCAGTCACTCCTCCCTTGCTTTCTACTCTCTCCATAATCTCAACAGCCTCCATTACACGGCCTGCATTGCACAGAAGTTCCAGCACCTTAGTAACAGTAATAACATCAGGTACAAACCCAAAACTAAAACTCTTCTCCAGCAACACAAGAGCATTAACCAAATTCTCTTCTTTGCAATATGCAGATATCAAAATATTAAAAGTTACATCATTAGGCTCCTCCATCTCATTCATCAAACTCCTTGACCTCCCAACCTTTCCATTCTTGCAAAGTGCATGAATCAATGTGTTATAAATCACAGTACTCGGCTTTATATGCCGAGATTTCATAACTTGCAATAGTTTAAAACCATCACCAATCCTATTGGTCAAGCAAAGACCCTTCATTAAGATCCCGTAAGTGTAATCATCGCCTTGGACACTGCTTGCCATCATCTTCTTCCTATAAAATGCTCTAGCCAAATCAATATCTTCCTTAACAAGAACATCAAGAATGGAGTTGAATATTTTCAAAGATGGGGTCATATTAAATTTTGAAACCAAATCAAGAACTTTGATAACTTCTTTAATCATGCGCGCTCGGCCAAGACCGCGGATAATTGTGACAAAAATAGTTTCATCTGGGGGTGATCGAATTGAGTGGGGCATTTCATCGAGCATTTCCTTGACAGTATCGAAATGACGAAAAGCACACAGTTTGTATATCAAAGCACGATAGGTGGTATGAGAATGGGTGAAATTTGGGATTTTTGAGGACCATTTGAAGGTTTCGAGAGCTTGGGAAGGTGATTTTTGGTCTAAAATTAAACGGGCAATGTGTTCGTGAGTTGGCACTGAAAGGGAGGGTGACAACGACGACGACGATGCTGAAGAGATGGGCTTTGAATGCCAGATGAGAAGTGATCTTGGAGGAGAAACAGCTTTAGCTATTGTAAACTTTGAAGGGCTTGGGATTCTGAGCATTGAGGAAGCACTTCGATTGGGGTCTTCTCGACGGTGAAGAGTATTATTTTGTCTGCGTTCTGTTATTTTTGCCAAATTTAAAGCCTATAAGATTCCCGAGTCTTGGGCTTAGCTTCTTTATTCAACTACTTGAGATTGCCCCAGTTTCATTCTCTCCTCTACTTTCTCTAACTTGAAGTCCAGTTATTTGACAGCTTGACTGTGATTTGGTCGAGTGTTTGCAACTAGTTTCAGATTATAGATGTCCCTTTGATCAATATAGAACCTTACCCCAATTACATTTTGGGAACTTCTAGGTCTCGTGTCTTTTTGGATCTCTATAGAATTGCTCATATGGCACCAGTTATTAAAAGCAAAAAAAAAGAATGTCAGCAACACCAAGGCGGCAAGAGAAGACGCCAGGGGTTGGGTTATGTTGGCTTGGCTTTACCCAAATTGCAGCCTTAATTGAGCTCCAAATATTAGTTAATTCCATGTTGACGGCAGATAAATCTTTGGTAACTCGTCAGCAAGGAAGGAATTACATGCTCATAGGCAATCGGAATAAGGATCAGTCCAGTGGTTCACGAATATAAATTCCCTGGTGCTCATAAAACGGAAATTTCTCATTTCTTATTTGCCATCATGTATTACTTTGCTGAACTTGAGCAAATAAAAAGCATTAATACCAAACAAAAGGCATAGAGATCAAACACAAAACCAGCTCAATTCAGGACAAATAGTTTCCAGCTTTGAATCCGATGCAATCTATCTGGTTTACTTGGTAACCCCACCATCCCGGCACTGACTCAACTTTGTACCAGCACTACTGCACTTGCCAATGCTTGATATAGGCATAGTGAATACATTTACAAAATCATGACAGAAAGAATAACACAAAACCACCATTGCTCATTGATGGTTGCCAGAAGAATAATGCAAGAAAATTCTTGTTACAATAGTAAAAATGGGAGGACATCACGAATAGATAAATAAAAAAACATAATAGAACCATTTCTAGCAGTGAATGCAAATCACCTAACGCTCGGGATGTTGTGGGAAATGAGATGATAGATTAGATTCAAGAAGGAATCAAAACCTGCAATCCTTAACTAAAGAATTATAAGCCAAATGATAATTCTCCAAAGCATTCCATATAAACTAAGCACAAATCGTTGCAACAACAGACACCAAATATTAAAATCTTATGTAACCATCATCCAAATAGATAAATAGCAGCAACCAAGTACAAATGCACCTACAAGTTGATCCCATCTACACTACATCCAAATCATATGCAATCCTGTAATCAAGACCACATTTTGCACAGAACCCAAATTTTATTCACCAAAGACCAAACTGCCAAATGGAATTAAATACCAATGCTTAATGCCCAAATCTTCGCTAACATAAAGCAAAGCTTAAGGAAAAAAGAAATCTTATCCATCGAACAGAATACCATACGCGAAAAACTAACAAATACAAAATTTTAACAGATTCTTCTTAAGATAAGGTCTCAAATCAAGGGATTTTGTTTTTTTTTATAAAAAAAATTCTAATCCAATTCCCTGACAACCTTAATCCCCATAGTGTTAGCTGTCCCGATAATCGACTTACAAATACTCTCCAATGACATGTATTGACAGTACGGATCAGACTGCTTAACTTTCGCAATCTCATAAATGTGTTTCAATGTCACCGTCGACGCTGTCACGTGCCCCGGTCGGCTGCTACCTGAATCGATCCCCGCCGCCTTTTTAAGGTACCAGGAAACTGCCGGAGACTTCACCGTGAACTCAAAAGTGTTGTCTTTGAATGCAGTTATCGTGACGGCCATGGGCGTGTCTGGCTTGTACTTTTGAGTGCGGGCGTTGAAGTCCTTGCAGAAAGCCATCAAATTGAGCCGATACTGACCTAAAGCAGGGCCCACTGGTGGAGCTGGCCGTGCTCCGCCGGCTGGAACCGTCAGCCGGATCGTGGCGGCAACCGGGCGCCGTGTCAGTATCTCCTTCAGAGTTGACATGGCACTCTAGGTCGAGGATTTTGTAGAGTAAGAAGTAAAATGGAAGTTACTGGTGTTTATTGATTTACAATTAATACTACTTGTTGATTGGGTTGGGCCAAGAGCCCAGCCCATGTTCACAGAAAAAATAATAGTTATAGCAAAATAATTTATTTAAATATACATGATGGCTCGTTTCCAAAAGCACTTATTGACAAGCCATTCAGAAAGAGCCCCTTTCGAGATGGTCAAAGCCTTCTGCTGATATGTTTCTCCTTTTATGAGATTCAGGAATTTCAATCTCTGGAGATGGATCTGGGAGAAGCTAACCCCAATAACTGTTAGATTATCACACGAGTTGTGCTCAAGTGCTTTACTGATAAGTGCATTTGAACGCCTTTCAGGATCTTTATGTTGCCCCAGTTCCGTCCTTACCATTGTAACTGCACATTGGCTACTCATTACATCCCGAAGTCCATCACAACCCAATGTCAAAAACTCATCTTGTTCTGTCAGAAACATTTCTTCGAATTCTGGCTCGGAGCTTAAGGGGCAGTTTGAACCTTTAGAGCAGTTGATATGCCAGTCTCCCAGAGCTCGAGCTGCGTATTGTTGGCCATTCAGATGGCCATCGTATATCACTCCTTCTAATTTTTCAATTCTTAATTTTCCATAGTTGACTCACAAAAGTACTTTTAACAGTCCTTTTAGTGCGGCTGGAAAGTGCGTGTCTTCCACAATAAACTTGAGGATGTTTTGGTAAATGATGCTGCATCAATGTCACCATGTCCATCGAACACCTGTGGTTGTAAAGAACTCGTGATGAAAGGAACTCGGTACAGAAATGATTAATGTATTATGCTCTACAAACATCAGCATGACATGTTGATTGCAATTGAAATATATTAACTGAAATTTTCATAAAATTATCAGAGTTTCTATTCCTAACGGCAAGTGACATACCCCATAAAATGCTCCGGAACTAGACAAGTTTGAAGCAAAGATGTTCATTAAGATTATTGATACAGACGTACTCATCTTCCATGTATGCTTTTGGTCCTTCCTTGGACAAGCTACCTGAACCGAATACAGGTTGAAACTCAGAACCATATGCTGACTGCGGCTTCAAGTTGACAATCCCTATATCTGGTTCCTGCTATAATTAAAAGAAAGAGAAATAATTAAATGAAATCTGTTTCCAGCACCACGATTCCTATGAATACATGCAATCAACTTATGAAAGCTTTGTCTTTAAGCATTTGTACCAGACGGATCCTACTGTATATATAGACAAAAATATGCAAACAAGAACAAAAGATTAAGCAGAGTGAGACTAATCAGAGATGCAGGGTTTTGTGATTATATGCATCATGGAGCATTGTTTCATCAACTCCAGAAGATAATAAAAAGTATTGCTGTTAAAGCAACACCATGCATATCCCAAATTTACCATTGCTTTGGGACTCTTAAGGTTTTGCCATGACTTCCATGTTTATTTTTGTCAAAAATAAATATGGTGCCTTTATTTCTCCATTCCCAAGAAACTAGAGTAAATCGGTAGACACCCCAAGATGCATGAAATAGCAAACTTGCAGCAAAGAGGCATAACACAAGATTGTACGAGCCTTTTTGTTTAGACGAAACCACGAGTCCACATGACAAAGCTGCAAGACTGTAAGAAAACTAGTTGATCCAAGATTTGCAGATAGATTCACGATTAACCAGTAATCTGCAAGAAATACAATCATAGAAACCAGTTCCTGTAAGATCACAGGTGCCTAGCATTGATAAAAGATCAAAGGAGGGAAATCAAAGGAGGAGGAAGAAATGAAGAGAGACTAATAACAGAAGAGAGGCAAGCTAAAACCACAGCGTTGAGACCGGGAAGGGAGAACCGCTGACAGGAAGTAAGAGAAGAGGAGGTGTATGAATTGATGGAGGTGACCGGCGATTCCCAGGTTTCCCGGTCGCCATTCTAGCGGTTGAGACTAAGAGTTATATGGGGTAATGACGCGGGGAATTAACATCGGGGATATGTCCGATTGGCTTCCCTCGTTATTGGCGCCTTTGGATTTAACAGTTTATTCAGTTGATCAAGCACTACATGCACTGTCCACATGAGTGACATTTGATTTCATGCTAAACCAAGTTCGCTAGTAATGTCTCCTGGTGCTACTAGCTACATTCCTTTGATCGAAAACCAAAGCTTGGTCTCGTCCATTACCATTACTAGAGGGAATGACAGCGCCGGAGCTTGAAAGAAAGGTAGTTGGGGTTTAAAATATTTTAAAATGAATAAATATATTTTTGTCTATATTACGAACATTTTATATTTGAATATTACACCCCTCCAAGTATTGATTCCATAACATCGCAGTGCATTTTCTTGTCATCTCCAACTGATGCCAGAAACGTGGAAAGTGGAAAGATTCTCGTATTGCTACCTTGAAGATTTAGAGGTTATAAACATAACAGTTGTTAAATTATGTAGTCACAATACTGACATTAAACATTTTACAATGCAGATGTTGATATATGAAAATAAGGTTTGCTGTTTACAGAATTTGGATGGCTGCAGAAGGGATCCAATTATTACAAGACCACAAAAAGGTAACAGAAATTCTACATCACTCTTCACTTGTCCAGATTTAGCTCAAAGTTATCTAGAGGCAAGCTTCAAATCGACTGTTGTATTCAAATCCAACCCAGCATGAAAATAACTGAAGCTATTTAGATATGTTCTTTTGTCTGACTAATTGAAGGTACAAGCAAACATACTAGGAAGAATCTTGGAGAAACCTTTTGTTGGTGGTCCTTGAGCATTAAGAAAAGGCTATCTGCTTCTGCAACACGGGGTCAAGATATCTGGTCCCGCATTTTTCTTAAAATTTATTAGAGATGGAATTTTCACTGGTTCTCCAACAGGAAAAGTCCACTCAGATCCTACTCCAGAAACCAAAGTTTTCAGCCTTGCAATCATTTTCAGAGCACTTACTGCAACTTGAAAGTGGGCCACTTTTGCCATTTTCCATCCAAGTAAAATACTCAAAACACCCTTTCTTTTATTTGCACGATTGTTACGTGCCTTGGTTTGTGGCAAGTGGATTACGTTGCCCGTACCGTACATGAGCAGTGGCGGCAATTATCACTAACAAAGACATAGAAATTCTCTTCACCACATACATCAAATTCATGTATATTTCAGGTATACTTGCGCATCCTCATTGATCACATTGTCAAAACTTCATCGATTACTTTCTTTTCCCTCCAAGAGGCTCAGGGTCTCAAATAATATGCCAACAGTCTTGTTTTCTTTCATGGCTCAAATATATGGTTGATGTTTTGTGAGTTATGCCAAGCTTCCCAGGATTTCTTTTCCTTGTCGCCTTTGGTCAGCACCTTAGTTTGTTCTTCCGAGAATGGAATTCGTCTGCTGATGTTTATATTGTTTGTCCTGTAACTGCTCACCTATTTGCATGTTTTATGCTTGCCTGGGTATCTCTTCCTGTTTTTCTTTCTCCTTGAAGGATTTTGTGGGGTTTTGATTTATCTAGAACACCAATCCACGGGATTTGGCTCATGATGTCATGGTTATTTTGTTTTTGCTGTTTCTGATAATCATGCTTAGATCTGGTTGCTCTTATTTACTTTTTATTTGTCAGTCCATCGTTTACTTTCTTCAGTCCACATATTTATCCTTTACGAGTTCTGGCTTCATATAATTGGATAAGTTGGTATGCATATGCCTTGCTTGCTTACATAGATGTTCGTGTTGTTTTCCAAAAAAAAAGGAAATCATTTCTGCGTGTTTTTAAGTTGGACTTTCAACTAATTCTCCCGTTGTCAAATAGGTTCTTCCTGACAAGAGCAAGGTAAAGTAGGGGTGATTTAACTGTTGGTTACGCAAGTCACCATGAAATTATCCTGGCTTCTGATGTCAATGATTTTATACTTTCTACATGGAATTACTGCATATGCTTCTGCTAGACCTCGTATTGTCAATATTGGGGCAATTCTCTCATCTAAAACTGCTGTTGGCAAGGTTGCAAAGGTTGCAATAGAAACTGCAATCGAAGATGTGAATTCTGATCCAATTACTCTTGATGGAACAAGGCTTAATCTTGCAATGCAGGATGGCAATCACAGTGGATTTCTTGCCCTTGCTGAGTGTATATCCTTCGTTATACTACTTTGGTTTGGTTTGCATAGCATATAAGTTAGTGAATTGCTAACATTGAATATGTTTTCTGGTGCTTCATTCTTTGACTTTTTTTTTATATTTATTTATACAGCCTTACACTTGATGGAAAGAGACACGGTGGCAATAATTGGCCCCCAGGACTCTGTGACGGCCCATGTAGTATCTCATGTTGCAAATGAGCTCCAAGTTCCTCTTGTTTCTTTCTCCGCAACAGACCCTACTTTATCTTCACTTCAGTTCCCATACTTTGTCAGGACTACCCACAGTGATCTATATCAGATGGCTGCAATAGCAGAAATTGTAAATCACTACGGATGGAGAGAAGTAATAGCAATCTATGGAGATGATGATCATGGAAGAAATGGGATAGCTGCATTAGTTGATAAGCTTGCTGAAAAAAGTTGTAGGATATCTTTCAAAGCGCCTTTGAGCCCTGACGCAACCAAGAATGAAATCACGGACTTACTGGTTAAGGTAGCTTTAACCGAGTCTCGGATTCTTGTTGTTCACACTCATGCCAATTGGGGTCTAGTGGTATTTCATGTGGCTCAGTATCTTGGAATGATGGGAGCCGGATATGTGTGGATAGCTACTAGTTGGCTTTCAACTCAGATTGATACTAATTCTCCCCTTCCTCCTGATGTAATTAATGATATTCAAGGAGTTCTTACATTACGGATGTACACACCAGATTCAGAACTCAAAAGGAAATTTATTTCTAGGTGGAGAAACTTGACTGTTGGAGAGAAATCTAATGGCCCTGTTGGTTTCAATACTTATGGTTTGTATGCTTATGATACTGTGCGGCTGCTGGCCCATGCTATTGATTCATTTTTCAAGAAGGGGGGGAATTTATCATTTTCAAAAGATTCTAGACTTGCAGAGATACATGGAGATTTGCAGCTCAATGCTTTGAACATTTTCAATGGAGGGAACTTGTTACTTGATAGCATTTTACAGGTTAATATGACTGGTACCGCCGGCCATATCAAATTAAATTCAGATGGGGATCTTATGAATCCTGCATATGAAATCATAAATGTGATTGGCACGGGACATAGAAGGATCGGTTATTGGTCTAACTATTCCGGCCTATCAGTTGTGCCTCCGGAGACACTGTACTCAAAGCTGCCTAATCGTTCCATCTCAAATCAAAGGCTATACAGCGTCGTCTGGCCTGGACAAACCATACAGAAGCCCCGTGGCTGGGTTTTTCCCAATAATGGAAGGCATTTGAAAATTGGAGTGCCGAATCGGGTCAGTTTTCGTGAATTTGTCTCGGTGAAAGAAAATGATATGATCACTGGCTTCTGCATTGATGTATTCATTGCTGCTGTTAACTTATTGCCATATGCTGTCCCGTACAAATTGGTCCCATTCGGTGATGGCCGTAATAACCCAAGTAGTACTGAGCTTGTTCGTTTGATCACAGCTGGTGTTAGTATTGTCGAACAACCCCTCTTTAAGAAATTGAAAATTTTAGCAATTGTTTTCTGATCATCTACCTTTCGTGTTTCCTACAGTCTTATGATGCAGCAGTCGGTGACATAGCAATAATCACCAACCGAACAAAAATGGTGGACTTCACTCAGCCATATATTGAGTCAGGACTAGTTGTTGTTGCCCCAGTTAGGAAGTCGAATTCCAATGTTTGGGCATTTTTTAGGCCATTTACTCCGTTGATGTGGGGTGTCACTGCAGTCTTTTTCTTCGTTGTAGGCGCAGTTATTTGGATTTTGGAGCATAGGACAAATGATGATTTCAGAGGACCACCCAAAAGACAAGTGGTCACTATTTTCTGGTGAGTACCTGCAAAAAGTGCATGTCAATTTCATCCATGGTAATGAGACCTTCACTCAATTATAACTCAAATTTTCGTCTGCAGGTTTAGCTTTTCAACTATGTTCTTCGCGCATAGTAAGTTAAACGGTGCTAATTTGCTTGCATGTTACGAATAGTGTTCTGTAATTAGACCGATGGAAATTACTTGTTTTTGGGTTCTTATGCAGAAGAAAATATTGTCAGCACACTTGGTCGTCTAGTGCTAATCATTTGGCTATTCGTAGTTCTTATAATTAGCTCGAGCTACACTGCTAGCTTGACTTCAATTCTTACAGTGCAACAACTTTCTTCTTCAATTAAAGGAATTGATAGTTTAAGATCAAGCAATGACCCGATTGGTTATCAGCGGAATTCATTTGCAAGAAACTACTTGGTCGATGAACTCCGTATTGATGAATCAAGACTTGCACCTTTAAACTCGCCCGAAGATTATGCTAAAGCCTTGAACGATGGGCCCCATAAGGGTGGTGTCGCTGCTGTGGTTGATGACCGTGCATACGCAGAGCTCTTCCTCTCAACCAGATGTGAATTCAGTATTGTAGGTCAAGAGTTTACAAAAAATGGCTGGGGATTTGTAAGTGTCTTTTGCATCACTCTAGTAAAACAACATTCTTTGCTCTTATGATTGATGCAGATATCTATCATATCAGGCCTTTCCTCGAGACTCGCCTTTGGCTATTGACATGTCGACCGCCATATTGAAGCTGTCAGAGAATGGGGATCTTCAGAGGATTCATGATAAATGGCTTTTGAGAAGTGCTTGTACTTCACAAGGAGCAAAGTTAGAAGTTGATCGACTTCATCTTAGGAGCTTCTGGGGTCTCTACGTTCTATGCGGATTAGCTTGCCTACTTGCTCTCTTCATATATTTGATGCAGATTGTGCGCCAGTTCAGTCGCTTTTACCCTGAGGATGTAGAGTCTAATGGTCGAAGCTCGCGTTCTGCACGTGTTCAGACGTTTCTTTCGTTTGTTAACGAAAGAGAGGATGAAGTGAAAAGCCGGTCCAAGAGAAGGCATATAGGAGGAACTTGCAACAGAAGTGAAGATGAGGTTTCCAGCAAGAGACATTGAAAACCTGTCCTAAAATTCAATAATTAGTGCAGGTTTTTGAGATTAAGCTCTAAGCTTTGCGCGGTTACTAAAGCTTAATCAGGAGCTTGTAGATCAGGCCAAGCAGTTGTTTTCTTTCTGGGATTATAAACAAGAAAGCAGAACCAGTAAACAAACTGGGGTGTTTCATGAATAACAAATATATTAGATTAATTTAAAGAGTATTTCTACATATACATTACAGTCATATTCAGAATTACATACAACTGCAAATGATGAAGAAATATACAGATTAGCGTAGGTTCCTTTGTTCTTGTCTTGGCTAACTGCAGCACACTCTTGACCATGAAACTTTAGATTATATTGCTTTCAAAATATTTCTGAAAGCATTCCTCTTCCCGGCAGTATCTCCATACAACTTTGTATACTTCAATCAACAGTCTAGGGAATCGACTTGCAAAGTATCCATCAAATCCATCTGGCACTGTTCCTACAAGCTCCTGAAATAGTCACCAAAAAGACAAAAGTAGCAGCTATATATCAACATCTACAAGATTTTGGAGGCAAATGTGAATGTATGCATTTCGACACATCAAGTTTGTACGGGCCACATTTAGTTTTGGTTGTTGAATTGTCATCAATTGGAGAAACTAACCTGAATTTCTTTCGGGAGCTCCCTGTAATGATTCAATTTGTTTCGTATGACTCGCAATATGTCTCGAACGCTGTCAAACTTGTAACGGCGGTAACGGCCAATATTATTGATGAATACAGGTTCTATCTTGTCATCCCATTTACCACCCAGTGCCCGTGACACAATACTTTCTAATTCTTTCAAGAGACCAGAATCAGTTTCTCTATCTTCTAATTCTACCCTGTCACTAGTGTCACGAAGAAATGAGAGTCTTGTTTCAGAACTCCAAAATAGAGGATGATGCAGCACTTCCAATGCACATGGCCTACCAACAAATCAGAACTATTTCACAGTGAACACATTATACAATCTATAAAACAGATAAATAATCTATAAAACAGATAAGCAGACTGCAAAACCATTTTCGTATTCAATATTAAATCCAGGGACTTGCATTTGAGGGAAACTTTTATCTTACCTCAATTTGGGATCCGGGTTTAACAAGTGAGAAACCAGATCTTCAGCCTCAGGGATGCACTCCACTAAGAAAAGGTCCATTTGGTTCTTTGCAATATTAATGTCTCGTTCAAGGCGATCACCAAATGGATGTCGACCGCGAGTGATGCAGAAAAACAGAACACAACCTAAACTAAACATATCTACAGCACGAGTTTGGCGTCCGTGAAGAAGTTGTTCAGGTGCTTGCCAACCAGAGCTGCCACAACCTGCAATAAAGTTGACAAATATTAGACTAAGACAACTAATGACTAGTTAATTCTAACAGATAAAATAAACAGCACAAAATGGGAATCGGCAGAAGACTCTAGGATCACTTAGTTCTAGCATGACGAGTAGTCATAAAAATATCAGTTTCAAGAACAATTATATGGCATAAGTCATCATAAGATGGTTGTCTTTGGCCTAACATTGACATTTTGATCTACAAATTTAAGATATATGTATGATGTTCATAAAACCAGAGAGAGTACTTTCCAGTAGCATGATGACCCAACGAAGACATATCCCCAGGGAGGCGCTTGCTAATGCCCATATCAGAAAGCTTTGCACATAAAGATCTTTCCTTAATTATCAACACGTTTTGAGGCTTCAAGTCTCGATGGATTATTCCCAACTCATGTAAATGCGCAAGCCCAGAAACCACATCCCTATGTCACAGAAAGATCAATGACTAGTTACACATATCATCCCTGCAATACTAATTATTATGCTAATGCCAGTGTTAATCCAGTTTTTTCTGGGTTAGAAGGAAAACCAACAACAAAATTCAAAATATGTAATGTAAAAGAGAAAATAATACCCTACTAATTTAAAATGCCATTATATTAGAAAGACTTTTAAACAAACCTCATTAGTTTCAGTAATAGAGGTGAAGGATGACCATTTGCTTTCCATAAATTCAGATCCTGCACAATACCCTTCACTGAATCTAAACAGAGCTTATACTCAATTGTAGCTCTTATAGCTGGATCCTCAATAAGGACTGAGTTACAAGATGAATCTGAGTTAATTTGAATCAAATCATCTAAATTGCATGCACAACGCTCCAGAGAAAGATACACAAAATCGTGATCATTCTCCACTCCATGCCATCGAACAATGTTTGGATGTCGATCAGATGCAATAAGATTTTGAATTTCTTTAAAAGCCACATCATGATGAGCTCGGACAAGGCGTTTCACCGCAACAGGTCGACCTTCATAAATTCCCTCAAGGACAATGGTACCATTGCTTCCCTTGGCTATTTCTGTATTTGACACAAATAACTTACCTACCCTACGTCCATGAGCACCATAATCAACAAGTTTATTAAGGTCCATAAATGGTTTAGTATCCTTACTTAATGCAGATCCATCCTCATTTTCAGATGACACGTTCTTATCCTTTTTCTCAACATTCCCAGTACTCTTTCCCGATTTACGCACTTTCTTCCTTTTTGATGCTGCAGTTCTTGAATTCAAATTACGGAAATACCCATTCAACAAAGATTGCCCTTTAGTCACTAAAGCATTATGATAAACGACAAGACCCGCAAGAAGAAGAGCTAAGAAAATGAGAGACAATGCAGTTGACTGCTCAAAAAACAGGCTTAAAACATAACTATAGGGCATTCTGACAACATGAGCATCAGCTGCCCTAGAAAAATTAGTCTTCAACGGAGGCAAAGCAAGCACGGCATCACCTTCATTATTGTGATGAAGTTCTGGTAATTTATCATCCTTACTTTGCATAGGTAGCATGGGATCTGGAGAAGAAGACAGAAGCATCTTAGCTTTCCCATGATTATTTGATGTTCTATCAACCTTAGGTTCAGAAGGAAGCATTAGATCTGAAGCTGGCAATGGGAGCATCAAGTCATCATGATACACCCTTCCAGAGGAGTCTGAATTATCATGCTTTCGAAAACGCTGGATAACACCTTTTGATTGACATGAAAATGGCATATCAAAATCATGGCCAATTTCAGGTCCAAGCTCATAGCTTGTATTCATTGTAGCTGTGATAAATGGATTCTCAGTATCTTGACAAAGCAAAGCATATCCTACTTCGGCCACTGTCATACTCCAAGAAACTTTGTCTGAGTTTGGACTGAAAGACTGTAGTGTGTAATCTGTCCTGGTAACGAAAAGGAGGTGAGGCTCATTGTGTTGCAGCTCACCAGTACTTGTTGAACTGGAGTTCACCAGCTCTTTATTAATTTTATCATGCTTATATGAAGCACTGTCCTGTTCCTCACTTTGCAATCTGGCCAAAGAATCAGGTGAACCATAAGTTCGAATCAATCTTCCAGTCTTAGCCTCAAGCACAAACACAGTAGTTTTCTTAGATCCGAGAGTAACTGCTCCTTCCTCTGATATGTATGGTGTACCTTTAATGAAGTCTTCAACAGTCAACGAAAGTTTCTGCCAGTACAAAACTATAAAGCAATGATTAAAGTGTACCAAGGCATGCAAACATGGCTATGGGATAGTAATTTATACAGCAACAGGAAACTTCATAGATTAATAACAAGGAAATCTTAGAGCCAAACAAACCACTTTATTTCATTTAAACAAGATATTGCACTTGTATGTGATATCTGACCGGTGAACTCAACCTTTAGAACATGTCAGGCCCTAAGAAACCTCTTACAGGCCAACACGAAACAAAGAAAGCATTGAAACAACAAAGAAGTTGACAAATTAAATATAGAAGTTTGAAAAAGAACAAAACTCTTGTGTCTGATTGTAGCGAATTACACCATAGCAAGGGATATTCATATTTAATGTAGAAAAGTTTTACACCTATAAATGGTAGCTAAATTAGAAGAAATAGTTTCCCTTATAATTGAGATGGTTTAGGTGCAGACAGTTGAGAAGGGATTTTCTACTCATAAAGTAGCAATAGGTACCATCTTAACCCCAACGAATGAGCTTGGATTCAGACAGTGGCTGAGAATTTTCCAACTGCAAGTCTAGGTTTTTATTGTTCATCAATTTTGAAATGGCTACCAAGAAGGTGCAGAACTTACAGATTGGAGTGTAATTATTAAATTCCAAATATAAGACCATAGGGAAAAAATAGAATCAAATTCAGTTGCTTTAGATTGAATTAATGTCGCCAAAACACTGTATCAGAAAGGCATTGATATAAGAATCACAATTTAGCATTCATAGCTGTACCATTTTTCCAAGATATCCATGTGCGTATAGCCCCCAGTCATCTCCACAATCAATGAAAAACCTATTGCTTGGTTCAGATGCATTTTCTTTATCTTTATCTTTGTTCACCGGAGCCTGATATGAAGAGTAAATAGGTGATCCAGTTGCAAATGTCCAAAGTACTCTCCCATTAATATCTCTCAACGAAACTGTTCCATCCAAGGTGGCACCTAATCTTGTAACATGTGTACTGTCTCAACCAAAAAAAAAGAGATTAATCAAAGTATTACTGTTGGTACTTATTGAGCCTACTAGAAAAGGATGTAGACGTAATTCGAAAGTAACCTAATCTATATTCCTAGAATTTCAAGGGCAAAATTATGTACAAATCCTCAACAACATATAAGACTGGTATGTTTCAGAAAATCCCATCTAGAGAAAAATCCATCAGGCTCTCAGAAGATGCATCAACTGAAGTTTTATTCTTCTCAGCAACTTAAATGCTATCTTCATTACATGGAATAAGCAGGACATGGTAGTTGAATGGGAGAGGCATCCCAGATGGAATCGGAGGCTAATTCAATGTAAACAAAAATAAACTTGGAGAAGAAAGAATTAAAAATATACACAACGAACATGTAAGTTTACTAGGCCATGCTCAGTGTTGCATTTTTGAGGGTACAATGGTTGCCGTATGAAATCGCTAGACATCAAATATAAGAGGAAAATAAGTGGTTCCATCAAAACTTGGTATACACCAAACAGTTAAGTAAAATAGTCCGAACTAAACCTAGATATAACAACCGTCGAGGAAGAAAATGCTATAAAAAATGACAACCTAGCAAATTAAAGCAAAATGCGGCGGACTGACGAAGTCAAAACATTTCATCACTGACAGAGACTGTCCATGTACGAAACAGTAAAGTGCGTTTTGAATTCTATAAAAACTGGAGGCATTTTGAGGTAGGTTTCTACTGTCATACAATCCAATCTAGTCCAATCCAATACCACCCTCTGATTGCCTGGAGCTCAAACCAAAAACCCCCCAAAGATTTGCTAAAAACTGAGGTTGAAAGTAAATAAAAAGCAGAGTTTCGATCCTATATTCAAAATTATACTATTAACTTGGAGAGAATTTAAATTAAAACAGATGACTTACGGAAGAGACAAGAGGGATCTTCCTCGGGATCTCGTTAGAGCCATGGAATCAGCAGAACTTTCCCTGCCTGAGATCAGCAGCAGCAATAATAATAAACAGAAAAAAGGAAAAGAAGGGTGGTTCATTTCATCAGGTGGGTTGTTACGGAAGAAAGAAAGATTAATATGCAGTCAAGACAAGACAAGAGAACAAAACAGAACGGAAGAGTACTGGTGAGATTGGTCTGATTCTTGGGTTTAGTCTGTAATTAGATGCAATTTGAGGTTATCATTTTAGGAAGATTCCAAGCTTCTTCCAACTCTACAATTTTAGGATCCACGTTTCCCTGTTTGTCGTCTCTCCCTCTCCGGAATTTGTTTAATCTTCAACTCCGCCGCCGATTCTGTACTACCAATCTCATTTAATAATATTATCACATTACTGACCACGTTACCATTTTCTATATAATCGGGCTGAAAATTCCAAGGTCGAAGAGTTTATAAAATATTAGTGATGATTTTTAAATTAAAAAATTATATATATTAGTAATGGGCCTGATGCCTGTCTGGGCCTTGTACTGGTCCGTTTAGTAGCCCAGGAGTGATAATAAATGCAGACCATCTATTACTAAATAAACCGGGGAAATTATAGAAACGCTTTCCGCGGAACGGAGAATCCCAATTCTCTGCACTTCTGCAACTCGCTCAAGCAAGCGGCTGCAGCAGCAGTAAGGACTGCTCAACAGGAGCACTAACGTTCTGCAAATTCCGGGTTGGCGGGCAGGCAGGCACAGCTTAATTCTGAAAGAATTTTCGGAAGAAAAGAAAAAGATGTTAAAAAGCAATGTATTCAACAAGAAGACGAGAAATAACAGAATAAAGAAGGAAGTAAGAGAAGTTTATCTCAGAGACGACATATGGTGCGGCGCTGCTTCTTGCAAAACCTGCGACTCATCTGTCGCTCGTTTGACTGCTTCCACCGTTCTCGTCGTCGATGCTAACGTCGTTCTCAACCAGGTTACGATATTCACTTCCTTTCGTTTTCTTTTGTTTGTGGATTGATTGATAGGAAACTGTTGTTATTGATTGAAATGGTGTCCTTGTTAGATTGATTTGCTGGAGAATCCGGCGATTGATGACGTGGTGGTGCTGTCCGTGGTGTTGGATGAAGTTAAGAACAAGAATTTATCGGTTTACAATAGAATTAGAGCTCTTTGTAGTAATTCCTTGAGAAAGTTCTATGTATTTTCTAATAAATTCCATAAGTAAGTTGCTTCTTATGTTTTTCCATGTCTTTTTTTTTCAATAATACTAGGATACAAGCTCCTTTATGGCATTGTTGTGTTATTGTGACATGTCGGGCAATATTTATTTTCTTTTATTCCTTTTGAATGCAAGACATGTAGTGATGATATAACATTGCCACATCAGTTTGTATCAGTAGTAGTGCTCCTTTTTTTTGTTTGTTGGGTTGTTATATCCTGTGTTGCTCACTTTCCAGGGATACACATGTAGAGAAGATGGATAAAGAAAGTCCAAATGATTTGAATGACAGAGGTTTGTTTTCTGTGAGGATATTTGATTCAACATGGTGTAGTTATATCTCTGTTTTGGTACCTGTACCTTATTTTTTACTCTCTGGTATGCATTCCTTTGAACTTGTGATTCAGCAATTCGGGTGGCGACTCAGTGGTATCAGAAGCATCTTGGTGAGGCAACACAGGTTTTACTTGTAACTAATGACAGGGAAAATAGGAGGAAGGCTACTGAAGAGGGCATATTTGCTGAGACAAGTATGTATAGTATCTTTTTTATGTTCTTACTGGCATCCCACTCAGTGGCTCATAAAGTTTTTAAGATTCAAATACAGGTTATCGTTTGCAGCTTTGTCATCATTATTATTGCATATTGATGGAACTACTTTATGCATGAAGCCTGATGCTGAAAAGTTGTCTTTATTTCAGTCGAGTCATATGTAAAGTCTTTGGGTCAACCAAATTTGCTTGATCTGCTTGTCCAACCTGCATCAGAAGATGTAAACATGGAAGATGTTGAAGATTTGAGACCTTCAAAGAGAAAAGTTATTTATGCTGAGGTATCAGTGTTGAGTATATTTCCATTTCTGAGTCATGGGCTTATTTGATTATAGGTTTCCTTGATAGGATGACATTTCTTAGGCTTATTGATTATCGTTGTTTGCTCAGCATAAGCCCATGTCTGAGATTACTTCTGGGTTGCGTCGCGGAATATACCATCAAGGAAAACTTCGAGTTAACCGTTACAATCCGTTTGAAGCATATGTTGGAAGTGAAAGCATTGGTGATGAGATAATCATCCATGGTCGTACGGACATGAATAGGGCTTTTGATGGTGACATAGTTGCTGTGGAACTTCTGCCTCAAGATCAATGGCAAGAAGAGAATTCTGTATCTATGGCAGATGAAGGTTTGTTGCTATTGTGTCCCTGGATTCGTTTACAAGTAACAAGCATTATTAATACATGACTGATTCCGTGTTTGTGGGGACATTTGTTAATCCACATAGATGTTTCTTCTATAAAATTTAAATTTAATGACAAATTACTTGAGCTTATGTGTCTTTAAGCAATGTACTTAGAAATCACTGTTGCATTTTGCTCAATTATTTTGTAAATTTGAAAAGAACAGAAGTAACAGGATGAAGAAACAAAGAATTTTGAATATGTGTGGGTCTCTATGTTAAAGCAACTTCGGATAAAACAGCAGGACTGAACAAAGGTTCAGCAATCATTGCCTTGATATTATCTCTGTACTGTTAGGAACTGAAAATCTTTCATTGTTGGTGTAATATTTGATTGACCATTGCTTATGAGGGAAGTTGAACTTTTTTATCCCCCTTTAGAGTACCTCTCTCATTCTGTCTGTGTGGTTTTGGGTAAATTTTTGTTATTGAATTCTCTAATTCAATATCATACTTCCTTGCAGATGACGAGGATGAGGACGATGTCCATCTGGCTCCAAGCAGTGCTGATGATGCTCCTAGAACTACAAATATTGTCACTGCCAGTGAAGAAAATTCTGTTCCAAGTCGTCCATCTGGCCATGTTGTTGGTATTATAAAGCGAAACTGGCATTCGTAAGTTGACTGATATCTGTGCTTCTGTATTTGTTTGTGGATATGTTGCTTCTTTTCATTTTTATTTCTGTAGAGTATACCATGTTATTGCTTCAAACTTGGTAAGAATCAAGTTATGCCCTGAATTCATGTGTGACCTTTGAGGGATTCCTTTCTTTTTCTTCTATTTTTTTTTAATCTAACCTTTTTTTCCAGGGTATTATTTATATTAGTCCACAACTAGTGTGTTAAGTTGTGATCACTCTTCAATTTGCACTGAAATTTGTCCAATTGTGCTGCAGTTTATGTATTATATACTGCTTTCAGTCAACTTTAGAACTTCATATGTAGTTTATTTTGGTCCATAGATTTTTAACCATACAAAATTAAATTTTTATTATTCTTTGCTAAGTTATAATATGTATTTTTATTTGGATTTGTGAACACTGTCCTGTGCCTTTTATTTTTGTCTCATATATGCGTTATTTGTTGCTTTTCACTTTTCTGGTTGTGGTCTCTGTTGATTGATGTAACAAATCAATGCAGTTACTGTGGATCTTTGGAGCCAATGCCCATGCCTGCAGGTAGTGGTAGTATTGCCCATGCCTTATTTGTGTCCAAAGATCGCAGAATTCCTAAGATTCGGATTCAAACTCGACAACTTGGGAATCTTCTGGATAAGAGAATAGTTGTGGCGGTTGATTCTTGGGACCGCCAATCACGTTATCCTTTTGGTCATTATGTGCGGGTTATAGGAGAAATAGGCGATAGAGACACTGAAAGTGAGGTATCTAATAGTGACTTCATTTTTGTGTCTGTGGAGTATTTCTGATGGTAAAAGATGCTACTGAAGCAGTAAAACTTGAGATGGAAATGACATCAATTATTTTGGGAATGTTGCAGATGGTCCTAATAGATAATGATATAAATGCAAGGCCATTTTCTACTCAAGTTTTGGCATGCTTGCCTCCCTTGCCATGGTTGGTGTCTTCTGAAGATTTGGCCAATCCTCTCAGGCTTGATTTACGAGACCTGCGTGTCTTTAGTGTAGATCCTCCAGGTGTGTGACAAATGGATGTATACATCATGCATATATGGTTGTATATATATGCATATTGTTTGGTTCTCTTCTCTCTCTCTCTCTCTCTCTGCAAGAAACAGAAACGTATATTGATTAAAGGATTATGATTTGGATTTTCTTTTGTCTGTACTATATTCTTGATTTTGGACAAATATTGGTATCACTTTCAACTATATAAGGATTTCTCTGGCTGTTGCAGGGTGCAAGGATATTGATGATGCACTACATTGTACAGCACTTCCCAATGGAAATTTTGAAGTTGGAGTTCGTATCCTCTAGAATTTTGACTCTCTATCATGCTGAAAATGTGGATGTCAAAGTAACTGAAGTTTAAGCTTGATTTGTGCTATTTATTGCTTTTTAGTGCTTCATAATGTTGTCACCATACAATTTATCTTGTCACTGTATATCTCTTAGCTGCTATCCTCTCTTCTCACCAGCCACATCTTTATCACAATCTTTTGATTGTATCTGTTTCAAATATTTGATGGCCTTATCTATCTGAAAACCCGCATTATTGTCTTTCAGATGCCCCATGTATTTTATTTTCTGTAATTCTTATGGTCTGTAATATCATACCACGAAAGTGATTTAAAATTCAATATATCCTTTGTTTTAATCTGCTAGACCAATATGATTTTGCCATCCATTCAGCACATTATATCTTGTAATTTGAAAGTTATCTATCCTTTGTTTTAATCTGCTCGACCAACATGATTTTGTCATCCATTCAGCACATTATATCTTGTAATTTGAAGGTTATGTAAATATTTCCTTGTATTAGAAATCTGTTAGCTTTGGCATATACAATTTATCAACATTCTTGTTTTAAGTGCACGCATGAAGTTTCAATGTTCTTCTTTAATGGTTTTCAATTAGATATTGCTGATGTAACAAATTTTGTTCATCCTGGCACACCACTTGATGATGAGGCGTCAAAAAGGGGCACATCCGTCTACCTTGTTGAGCGGCGAATTGACATGCTTCCTAAACCTCTGACAGAAGGTGAACGGTTTTGAGTGTTTGTGTCTGTCTAGATTTTTTTCAAGTTTTTATTTTTTCGTGTAGGTACATGAGTTCCAAATATTATTTTGTGTAATTTATGGGTATTGTTTCCTTCTCTGCTACTGAAGCACATTGAGTAATTAATTTTGTTTGCAGATATATGTTCACTTCGTGCTGATGTGGAAAGGCTGGCCTTCTCTGTTATTTGGGTATGTGTTCCTTTAGCATTAATCTTATCATTGTATCTTTTGGCAATTTAGTGCTATCTTCTCTTTGCACTTGCAGATAAGCATAAAATATGTACGTGAGTCTTTGTGTGTGTGTATTATAAAAACATATCTAAACAATAAATAATGTTTCCGATTTCTCTGAAGTCAAATGTCCTACCTGGAATGAATTTGAGAGGTTAGGTGGATATTGTCTTATGTAACCACTATCTGCAGTGCAAAATGTTGATAGAGGTCTAGTTATTCATTATGGTTGGTTGGATGTCCTTAAATGTAGATCTTTTATTTCAGCAGAAGTGGTGGAAAAATTGAAGTTACCTTATATGGATCCCAAAATAATGCCAAGTTTATATTTCATTATCGTAGGTCTTTTTGACTTGGTGTTAAAGGTAGCATTGAATTCTGTTTTGTGCTTGGATTCTTACTTATTTCAGTTTTAAGTGGATGAAAAGGTGAAGCTTACCTTAGTTAGACTCTGAAATAACACCAAGATTATTATCATTACATTGGGTCTGTTTGACTTTTTGTGAAAGTAAGAATTTTTGTTCAAAACCTATATTCTCTTTTATTATTGGTATTTTGTATATCTTTTTCTTCTACCAATGCTGAAGTTCTTCTAACAGAATTAGGGGATTGAATCAGTTTCATTCTACATAATTAGCGTTGAGAGGGGTGTTGTCGACCTAATTCATTTTTTTTTGTTTTGACTTCTCTCTTCTATTACAAAGATCTTTTTAGATATGACTAATGTGAGAATCACGCATTCTTATATGGACATTCCACCAAATAGCACACAGAACCATGCATGTTGATTGGACTAAATTATGTATTTCATATATTTGCATTCTTACATGCTGATATTATTATAATGTCAGGAAATGACACCGGAAGCAGAGATTACTTCAAGAAGATATACAAAAAGTGTTATCAAATCATGTGCAGCATTGTCTTATGTTGAAGCGCAGGCAAGGATGGATGACAGGTTTTTTTCTTACTTGCCTTTGCCCTTCCAAAATATAGTGGATAAATTTAGCACTGTTCTCTTCAGTTATAGTAGTTATTTATTTCTGAGGCGTTTGTGAATACTCCAGCATTTAGTTAGTTTTTAAGATTCTTTTTATTTTGGTTGAAGCATTCATAATTACTTGTATTGGTTTTGCAGTCGATTGATGGATCCATTAACTACAGATTTGAGAAATATGAATTCATTGGCAAAGGTATTCATAATCACTTGTTTAATTCACGAGGATTAGCAAAAATGGAATGACTTTGCATTTACTGCTGGGTTACTGTGAGAAACATGTTGTATACAATTCTGCAGATAATGAGACAGAGACGTATTGAAAAAGGAGCCCTAACTCTTGCTTCGGCTGAAGTCAAATTTCAAATTGATACTGAGACACATGACCCTCTTGATATCGGTCTGTTGTCTGATTGACTACTTATTTGTTTTCAAGTCCATACTAACTATACATGTATGCATTTCAAGAAGTTCAGGCCTGCAGCTGCTTCATAAGCATGATACAGTGTTGATTCTACTTCATCTGCTAGGAAGCACACCTGTGCATCCTACCATACATCTGTGATATGTTGGTTTTTTCCCCTTAATTGTTTTTGCAGGAATGTACCAGATTCGAGAAGCAAACCAAATGGTTGAGGAGTTTATGCTTGCTGCTAATGTTTCAGTTGCTGAACAAATCCTAAGACATTTTCCTCTTTGTTCACTTTTAAGGTAAACTGGTGGTTTTTCAGTCAGTTTTGATACATCAACCATTTTTTTTTCAATTAATGTCAAAGGCTTGCTTGCTGTCTGTGTTTTTCCATGTGAGGCTATAGAGTGACATTATGATTGATCAAAGAATAAATGAATTGGTTCTCCTGTTTTTAGGCGTCTTTATGATCAGATTAGGGATTTCTGTATATTTATGAGCACATACCAGAGAACTACCACAATTTTTTTGTTTGTTTTTAAGATGTTACTTATTGCACAATGAGCAAAAACATTTTGTGACCTAATTATAAAACAGTTGGATAGGGGGACTATCAAATGGCTTTTGGCTATGTTGTTGTTGGCCAATTCTTCAGTGAAACCAAGTTGCAGGATTTAGATGTGTTTTGAGTTGTCATCATCTGTACAAGGAGGGATACTGTTAGCGGTCAGCAACTTGGAAAAGTAATGGCACTTTGATGGTGCCTTGACAGGGATCATTTGGCTTTCAACAAGTCAGTAGTATTGGACGTATCCATCTCTGTAAATGAGCTTAGATTGTGTGCTAGATGTAGCCTTTTTCCCACTAAATTGTGTGGTTTTGATAGGACTGTGAAACTAGTATTGTTGAACAGTGTGAAATACTAACTCCTGTGGACATTGCTTCAATGTGTAGGCGCCATCCTTCTCCAACAAAAGAGATGCTTGAACCTTTGCTGCGCACTGCAGCTGCTGTTGGTCTCAACTTGGATGTTTCGTCATCAAAAACACTGGCTGATTCACTAGACCATGCGGTGGTAAGGCTATTATGTCATGCATGTGTGTTTTCTGTCACATCAGATGCTGCCAATCTGGGTTCTGAACTAAGATATGCATGTTTCTTGGGCTCATAATTGTTGGAGCATAAGTTTCCTTTCCATACGAAAAACTTGAGAAAGTCTCCTAGATTATAAGTACATGGCCAGTGTATGCATCAACACTTCTCTGGCCTTTTGAGTTTGTTCTGACTTGGTTTCCTTAATCCACTGGTATTTACTTATTACTATTCTGTGACCTTCTATTTTCATTGGCTCTAAGCTGTCAGGTTTCTTAGTTTGTTTTATGTGAAAATTTAAGATATTTTCCTTTTTCTTTTAATTAAAAAGAGAAATGCTTGCCAGGGTGATGATCCATACTTTAATAAGTTGATTCGGATACTGGCAACTAGGTGCATGACGCAGGTAATTTCTCTTGTCTGAGCAAGTGAACTTAAGTACACAAGTTCTAAGGGATCTCTGAATTGTATACTTCTGTCTTGGATTACAAATCAGGCAGTTTATTTCTGTAGTGGGGATCTCACCCTTCCAGAATTTCAACATTATGGTCTTGCAGCTCCTCTGTACACTCATTTCACCTCTCCTATAAGAAGATATGCTGGTCAGTAAGAGCACTAATTGTGTAATTTCTACTTGGTGAATTGGACATTGTAATTTGATTTTGAACAATATCTTCTGGCAGATGTTGTTGTACACAGGTTGCTAGCCGCATCTTTAGGGATGTACAAGCTCCCATCAATATTCCAAGATAGACCCCAACTTACTAGTATTGCTGATAGTAAGTTTTCTATGCTGTTGAAACTACACCACTATGCCTTATGATTGTCTTCAGTTAGTTTGGCCAATTCTCATCTTTTGCACATAGAAAATATTTTATCTGCAGCTGGATCACATTCCGCTGAGTTTTCTCTGGTTATAGTCATAATTTCGTTGCTTTGCTTGCGCTCTCACGTCTCTAATTCTAAGATTCAAAGATGTAATATTGGACATATACATAATATCAAGTCCAACTAATATGCCCTTTATCATACAAAGTTACTCAATTTCTGGTTCCAAATTTCTGTTTGTTTTTCTGTGTTGTACGATATGATGCTTCTAAGTTGTCTAAGAATTTTACTTGCTTGAAACACTTCCCTTTAGATTTGAATTATCGGCATAGGAATGCCCAGATGGCAAGTCGGGCTTCAGTTGAGCTGCATACTCTCATCTACTTCAGAAAACGGTATGTGTTAGATATTCTCTCCTTTTTCTCCCTGAAAAATTCACGTACATGTGCTAATTTTTCTTTTCTGATGTAGGCCTACGGATACAGAGGCTAGAATTGTGAAGATCAGATCCAATGGTTTCATCGTCTTTGTGCCCAAGTATGTCCTCTAGCCTCTTGCAGGATTGTCTCTTCCTCTCTCTGTCTCTTTTAACCACCAAAAATATAAATTGGAATATGCCAAAGGAGTGCACACACGGTCGGAAAAAAAAATGAGGAATAATTAAGGGGGAAAGGAAACAACAATCGCTAATTTTTGAGCATGTTGTGCTCATATTATAACTTTGGTTTTGTATCTGTTGTAGACTCATTATCCTAAACTTGCTTTTTCATGTGCTAATCATTTATAATGGCTGTTTGGAGAAATTATTGTGGTGGTAGTCTGTTCATTGCACTAGTGCATGCTTGTAGGAAACAAACATATTTTCTATAATATTTGATCTCGTTAAGAAATAAAGTTTATTCATTATTTACGGCAATATTGAGTAAACACTTTTTAAGTGTTGAGTAGAATTGATGTCAATGATTTTGCTTTTGAAGGTTTGGCATAGAAGGACCTGTATACTTAACTGCAAGAGGCCAGAAAGGAAGCGGAGATTGGTACGTAGATGAGCAGCAGCAGAAGATTTTGAAGATGGATGGTAGCCTTTCTTACAATGTGCTACAAACATTGAAGATTCACATGGAGGTTGTGGAACCCCAGCCGAACCGTCCGAAACTCCAACTTACTCTCGTTTAGAATTTTTGTTCTTAATGTTTCCCTACGTCTATGTTGTTGATTATGAATTGAAGATAGGGTGCAGTTGGATAGGAAGGGAGTGCACAGATATTGTATCATGATTTATGTTTAATCTAAATGGTTTTGCTTTGACTGGCACTATTCTTCTGTGATAATACTGTAAATCTATCGAGTTTAAAAAAATTAATTTTATCAAAATCTTTCAATTTTCAAAGTGGGCTTCATGTTGTAGATTGCCACTTTGTCGAAAATGATTAATTTTGATCAGATCCAGTGGCTTCACTCAACCAGCTACTACATGGTATGAGCCGCTGTTCATGAGATGCGGAAGTATATGCCCGTGCAGGTGCAGTACTGGCCGATGCTTCTGCTGTTGGCCAGACTTTTGAAAACTGACATTCCTCATTTCGAGCGCCTTGAGAATCGCGGACAGGAAATGAAGGAAGCAAGCTCAGACTTTCACGATATTTTTTCATCCTTTGGTAAGCAAGTGATAATAATAATGCTACATGTGACAACATCCGGCGCCAAGTGATAATGAGGCAGTTTGCTAAAAAACTCCCAAGCAGGCAGTTGCTATTCTTCCTGCTCTACTCAATTCATCAAGATGGCAACTTCCGATTTCAATGCCCAGCTTAAACTCGCAGTTCTCTAAGCTATGAAATAGTTCCAATGCCTTGGAAAGCTAACGATTCTTGCAGAGACCATCAATAAAAATAGTCTATGCGCATGAATCAGGCAAAACTTTATTGATTTTCGTCTCATCAACAGCTTTTGGTGCATCTCACATCATGCTTGCCTAAAGAAGGCCGGTTAACAAGAAGTTATATGTAATAATGGCTGGCTTAATTCTTTTTGATGCCATTCCCCCGTATCGATTCATAACTTCCTTTACTTTCCCATTTTCGCAATAAACGTTGATCATGCTACTGCGACTGCAAACATTGTACCTACCAAGCCAAAACCATCCAACAACATGTCATATATAAATTGTGGTAGGATGCATACGTCTTTCAATCATCAGTTTTAATAATCCATTGCTCCAACTATCTTCCCTTCTTGCAAAGTTCACCTATCATCACACAATCGGGGCTGCATGTCCTGATCGCAGATGTCAAGAAGCAAACCTTCAGCTTCATTTCAGTCGCCAAAGGGTACATACATAAACCATAAATTAGTGAGCTGAAAACTACCGCATTTGGATTAATTTTCCTACTACTCATGTCCAAAAGCTGTTCTGTCGCCTCAACTACAAACCCCTTTTTACAAAGATCGTCAACGAGAGAGCCGAAAACAACTGCAGATAGTGTTACCCATAGTTTGTTACTGATTTATTTTATTTTTATTATGGTGTATTAAGGTTGGATTAAAAGTCATAATTAATGTGTTGTTGCCATGGAAATGTATAATATTTAACTCACAAGAGAATGTAAACAAAAATGAACAACCAATATATTGAAAAAATCAAAATCAGGTAAAAGAAAGAATCAATTATCACATACACTACGTTTATAATTTCCTACTTGCTACTGTTTGTATGGCTATCTTATCCCACTCTTGCTCAAATTTTGGATTTCCAGGATTGGCTATCTCCAATTTTCAATATGGCTATTAAAGCTGAAGGTTTAGGACAAGATCCACATGTAAACTGTGGACCAAGCACTTAGTGCTAGAGCTGCAACCAAATACGTCCATAGGTAGAGAACAGAGCATTCCTCTTGAGCCACATCAAAGAGTTGCGTCATGGTACCTGTTAAATCGTTTATGAATTCATTTCAATTTATATACGGTTTGAAACTAGGAGATTATCCAAGAAAGACTATTAGAAGTGATATCATTTACCAATATTCATGGCAGGTGGAAGGGTAAACTGAATCATCAATACGTAGTGGTATAATGGATCTGTTGGAAGGAAACCAAGACTGGCAGCAGCTTTGACAACCCCTATACCAATTGCAGGTAGTAATAGAAATCGAACGCAAACTACCGCGATTATGATCAATGGTTTCAATGTTGATGACCGTAAACCTAACACAATAGCAACCTATAAGATTCTGTTCACTTCCACATTGGTTTTATATAGAATGAGAAATTTAAGGGTTGTTTTTATTTTTACCTTGAATGAGATTGCCTCCGAGTATAAGTGTTATACATGGAATTGTTCCATCCCTACAAAGTGTTGCAAATGTTTCCTAGTTTCAGATTTTCAAATTACTTGAAACAAACAACAAGAAATAGAGCAGAAAATCATACCCAAGTATTTTAATGGAGTCTTGGATCACCCTCAACGGAGCACTGTCTCCAATTATAAGATTTTTCAGCCACACAACAGCGCCAAAGACGAATCCCACCAGCTGTTAATAGACAGACAAGTTAAGTTGCACTAAATAAATGATTTCTTTTCTTTTCTTTTTTAATTTTGCTTTTAAACTATTAATTATGTGGGGAAATGCTGAAATTACTCACGGCGCCGAGTGTAGGAGGTGCCAGTAGCTCCTCCAAAATCTGGTGAAGGAACTCAAGTAATTTCTTCCAGTATGATTGCTTTCCTTTCTGCAAATGGTTTGTTGATACTTGGGTCTGCATTAAATGTTCATTAATAGTGCCAGAAACGCATAGCTTTTTAGTGAAAATTTGTCATATCGTCGAAATTTTGGTGTCAAGCGAATGGAACTCACAATTTGACTTTCTGGATCGTTTTGAGACTTGGTTGACGACACAACTACAGAAACTTGTTCTCGGTTTTCTCCCGTGAGAAGTTGAGTTTCAGCAGTGGCATCAAAATCCTTGTTGGCTTCTTTGGAGATTTCTTCAGCTGCTTGAACTGCTTTGAATTTGACAGACGATATTTTTATAAGTTGGTAACTGTAAGTCCATATGAAGAATCCTCCAAGCTGCCAGAAAATCAAACCTCAGATTCAGACAGAATTCAAATACTATGAGACATGGCAATTCTAAAGAACGGGTAAAATTGCATTACCGCCATGGAGAAAGATGCATATGAGAGTCCAGTTGTGCTGCAAACATCGCGACTTCCGAATGGACTTTCTGCTTCATGACAGATTGCCGGCACAATTATGAGGAGAAGATTACCCAGATTCCCTGGAAATGAAATGTAGGATTTATCAGAAATGGGATCCAGAGCAGAACTTGAAAATGTCATTCAACTCCACAAATTTCTACCAGATGCACACGTGGCAATGATCAGGCCTTCGAGATGAGGCTTTGGTCGTAGTATTTTGACGACAATCCATCCAAGAATTCCTCCAACTAAGAAAGTAATGGCTATGTTAACAGGCATAAACCACCTGAAGGAGATGATCAAACAAGATAAAGTTTCCAGACAAAGGTTTAACAAAAAGTGGGAAAAAAAAATACTGAAATGAAACTATACCACGAAAGTATGTCATCAAGTGTTACAGTCTTCGCTAGATTTGCAAACATCAAGGAGGGAGTAAACACAACGAACACAATCTGCATTAGCAAAAACAAAATCAAGAAAATACTTTGAAAAAGAAATTAACTATTCATTAAAAATTTCAAAATGAGCTTACCTTGTTCAAGGATCTTCTAGCGTCGGCTGTTAACAGATTCCAGTATTCGGTAGCCATGAAAGCTCCCAAAATGCTGATTAGCAGGACTTGTATAATTGGCGTTGAAGCCACTTCAAACAATGTCCAGAAACCCATTTTTCTTCGTCTCTTTCTGCTAAATCCTAGTACCAAATACTCCCTACCGAGAACTTTTAAGTTGTAAAAGAAGGGAAGGAAAGGAAACTCCTGGAAAGCAGAGAACAACGAAGAAAATGAAAAATAAAAACGGATTAATGGTGGAGGTTGTATGAAAACTCAATAAAGCTATAATGTGAAAGATGGCATGTGAATATAGAGTCCAAAACTGGAAAAGAAAATGACCTTGAAGTTCCCATTTACTTGTCCATATATGCATGTCTTCATGACATGCAGCTTAATAAATGAACCATAAACCACTTGTCTTTATGACATAACTTCCATGATTCGAGCGAGTTCCCAGCTCTTTTACCTCATTAATTGTTATTATTTTCTGTTATCTATTCCCCAATTGGTCTCGATGAATCTGTAATTGTTTGGAACCATTGACTTCCAAAGGACAAGGGCATACATGCATAAAGAGAGATTTTCTGTCCGTGCATGCATGAAACCAGGAGAGTTTGGTGGCTGTAAGTTTGCCACACCTGGATGCCGTGTAATTATTTTGAAGCAGACAAGACAAAATTGCTCAAATCCGACCTAATGCATTTCCATGCCATAATTTTGTTCAAACATGAAAAATATAATGACTCGATTATTGCTTGAATCTGCAAGGGATCTGCCCCCGAACTTATTATAATATTTGGTTTAAGAGTGATGAAAATTAATGTAATGAGATAATATATTCTTGTTCGTTGAGATTTGTGCAAATATAAAAAGTGAAATTCTGGCAACAGGATGCGGAAATTATTCAGAAGCGATTCTACTGAAGCCCCAGCAATTAACACAACAAATGAAAGTTGACAAAAGTAGACCAGTTTCTATCTTTCATAAATGTTTTTCCTCTTTTTTTTTCTTCTTTAAGAACCCAACAACTCATGTTAACCATTTTCTATTTTATTTTATTTTCATTCATAAAATTCCCTTTTCATAGAAGCTGGCAATGCTATATGATGTATTACAACAAAAATTACGTCTAGTTCGACATCAATCAAGATTAATTACTGTAAATCCTCTTCTTAAAGAAGAAGAAAAAGAAGAATCGTGAAGGGTAGAGAGTAAAGAGGTGCAACACGGTACGTAAAATACAGGGCAGCTTTAATGAAGAAGAAGCCAAAAAATAATAATAATTCCCATGTCATGTGACGTATTACGAGGAATAGTGTATAAATACAACTACCGAGTTCTTGCAATACACGTCTATATCGTGTTCTTGCGGATGAACACAGAAGAAGAACGCCATGGATACTAAGAACACCTTGAATATAATTTGTATAATCAAATAATGCAGAAAACACTAGAGCTCTTCGTTATTGAAGAATCTAGGATGCA
This sequence comes from Xylocarpus granatum, assembly GCA_019650275.1. Lineage (NCBI taxonomy): Eukaryota > Viridiplantae > Streptophyta > Magnoliopsida > Sapindales > Meliaceae > Xylocarpus > Xylocarpus granatum. The sequence continues at coordinate 222,849 of BNST01002771.1, forward strand.
TGGGAAAGTAGTGAAAGCGTGAAAATAATCCGAAAAAGGAAAAAGAGAGAGAAGAGAGACAAACCTGGAGCTTTAGCAAAATCAAGTACTTCTGAGGAAGAATCGGAATAAAGAAAGGAGGAGAGTTAATGAGGATTCAGATGAGGATACTAATGCCCTGAGAATTGGCTATCTATATATATATATATATATATATAGTTGGTTTTGATGGTGATTAATAAATAATGACTTTTTTTACAAAAGGTATTAATTGTAGTACCACAGCTTTAAGATTTATTTATTTTTTTATAGCTGGCTTGCAACTTGTACCATTCACTCACGCAAAGAAGTTTAACAAAACTCGGCATGGTATTCACAAACAAAAATAAAAAGAAAGGAAAATCAAAATTAAAATTGGGCAAATCGGAGACGAAATTCGATTTTGTCTCTGTAACCAACAGTTGGTATTTTGAAAATTATGACTAGTCCTGGTATTTATTTAGATGGATGGGTATCCAACTCAAACATGAGATGTGGAAAGTTCTCAAGTGCAACAACAAAATGATTAAAGATGGTGGTGGGCATGTGGGACACTCCCACGTTCATGTTTTGTTAATAATTATTATTATTGATGGCAATTTATTGCGACGCAATTCTCCATCAAACAACGTGATTTTCAATTTGATACAATTAAAATCCCCCGACAACTTAGACAAGTGTGCGAAATAATTCAAGTCTTTGACGGGCCGGCCCTAGCTTGATTGATTGTTCAGCCTATGTCCGTCTAAAATAAAGAAAAGCAAAAAGATAACCACCCCGTGATTCTTGTAACTTCAATTCTAAGTCGTGCCTATTTCTAATTATGCTGCCGTCATCGTTACATTCCGCAGAACTCTAAAAAGGACCCAAAAAACAAAAGGCAGGCGGCTTGACTCTGTCTTGGTCATGTGCATATTGATTATCTGAAAGAAAACTTTATTTTGCCAGCTGCTCATGACGATGCAAAATAGGCATTTTAAAGTTACGCTCGCGTTTGTCCTATACACACACACGCACGCACTCTTTGTATTAATGAAAAGTCTCCAATTCTATACTCTGAATAAAATACCCAATTTGTATCAAATCTTGGAAGCTATATCTACAATTTGAAAACTGTCTAGAGGTTCAAGACTAGTTGGTCAGGAGTTAACGTTCTAAATTCATATATCAGAATGAATGAAGATAAGAGTGTGGCTGTTGGTGGACAAAGGGCAATTCTGTCAATTTCAATTTTACGTCAACAATGAAATCCCACCACAAAATAACGAAGCTCACTTTCTTGACACTGATGATCAAATACCACCTTCCCCATATGTACATTGACCAGTAAAAGAATGATCTCGTTCTTCAAAATAATTATCAAACGCCACTTGGAGTCAGAACCCAATAATGAAAAAGAATCTCGAATTGTTTGCAACAGGTGAAACTCTCAGGGACACTCTGTTATGTCAAGCAATAGGGGGGCTTAATTAAATAGTCATTTAATTAATAAAATAAAAAATATATTTATAAAAAATTAATATATAAATTTATAATTTTTATTATATCAATAATACTAATTCAATAAAATTATTTTATTTAAAATTTTTTCTTGCAATAATAATTACATGCAATACATACATCCTCTACTTAAAAAAGTTGATAAATTATAATTATCTAAAAATTCTTTAATCGTTCTAAAGTTTATTCTCTATCAAACTTGTCATTTTAAGAATTAGTAGGTCCAATACATTGGACGATTGTGATAATTCTATATGTTCAAAAGTTTGAATGTAACTTTGATTTGGTCAGGGCATATGCAGACAACATACATAGATTCTTAGTACTTGGTTAATTAAATTGTATGAAGGTGTTGACGCCGCTGCCAAGCGCTGTGAATTTAATAATCATGTTTGACTCGAATTTAACATACATTAATATAAACATGATGTCAGTCAATTCCGAGGTTTTATGGATGGACCTGCTGTCATCGGATTTATTATTTACCTCCTCAGTTCACATATAGTTGTTATAGCTCCTTTTACACGTAATTATCACTTTTCTTGTTTCTAAAAGCAAACGGATGCATTACCGGAACAGTACTGGGATTGTATGGAAATGGAGAAGAGTAATTTTCGTCTCGAGACATGGGCAAATTTACTCTGTTAAGAAACTTTAAAAAGTTATAAGATGATTGGGTTCGGCGTAACTGTTTGAGACTTCACCATGAACAATGTAAGCCAAAGGATTACAGGTCCCGCCTGTGAAAAATATTGATCTATTCTACTCATATTGAAGAAATTCCGCAATATTCTCAGTCAGTATTTAATTTGCGAGTCCAATGTTGTAGTAACTACTAACACATGGAAGAGTTTCGTTTATAACAATTGAACTTGGAAGACCACTCATTCATTCTTCTGCTCTGCAATTAATTTTAGTTTCCGACTTAGAAACTTGGTGGTTGGCTAGAGCTTTACTGCTTCAGTAATACGCACTTTTATCAATCATCACTTTGTTAGAAGGCCGAAGTCTTTAGAGCAGCAGAACCCAATGGGATGCAATCACGGCTCAAGTTTATTCGGCTAAGTGTAGGTTTAGAAACCCAATAGGATGCAAATGACAGCCCGAGTTCATTGGGCTAAATTTAAGTTCAGATACCCAATTGAACGCAAATCGTTGCCCTAGTTTTGTTGGCGAAACAGTAACTCAGTGACAAACCTTCATATTTGTCTGTTTATTTATTACTTGTGTTGTCAATGCCTAGGCTGCCATTTGACGCATTCTCTGAAGCCGAACGAGCATTGCAGGCAGTATTTGACATGGTCATGAATCATTAATGACCATGTCAAATACACTTGAACTCATCACCCTTAATTATGTGCGGACAAAGCATTTCTGGTTAAAAAATAATCCAGATAGTTAATTCATAGATTTATTATTCGAGAAATTTGATTGCATGGATGGCCTAAACAAAAGAAAAACTAAAGAGGCAACTCCAATTTCTTGTTAATAAGAAGCCAAAAATAAAGTATTTCCCTTGTGTCATCACCATATTAATTGTAGTTATCTACACTTGCAAGACTCATCACCGTTGGATTTGAGAACAATAGATCGTTAAGAAACTTGATAGCTTCATGTTTTCTAATCCAATAGTGTGCAGCTTCAGTGACAGTTTAGCAACAATATATAGCTTCTGCATCAGAAACAATGAATACTGTTTCAATATTTTTGCTTTTGGCTTGTAGTTATGCCGGCATCAACTTATGTATTTATATATGTAATTCGTGGGAATCATCTCAACTTTCCAATTAGAAAAGGTTGTATTACCAAGTTCATGACATCGGGGAATCATCAAACATTCTTGGGTGCATAGTTTGTAGAATATACAGTACTAGTTTTGGTGAGGGCTGTGTGCGATATCACTACTCATGGCAGCTGCTGCAGAAGAACGATCGTTGAAGGAGACACCAACTTGGGCAGTAGCCATTGTTTGTGCAGTGTTTATTATAATTTCCCTTCTCATTGAACATGGAATTCATTCTCTTGGAAAGGTTATACTTTTATCTAGCCAAATTCAGATACATTCGATAACTTTCCTTCGTATACTAATATTAATTAATTATCTGCAAATGGCATGCAGTGGTTTCAGAAGCGGCAGAAGAAGGCCATGACTGAGGCTTTAGAAAAAATTAAAGCAGGTTGGTTTAATTCTCCATCCACTACCGGTTTATGTACTTTTTCTAGAAATCAATGTGAGTTTTTGTCTTGTAATGCAGAGTTGATGCTACTAGGATTCATTTCTCTACTAATTACAGTAGGCACTAAACCAATCTCCAAAATATGTATCCCTGCCAAAGCTGGAGACACCATGCTTCCATGTAAGAAGGAATACAAGGAAGAAGACGACTACCATAAAGATATAGAAGATCGGAGAAAGTTATTGTGGTATGCCGGAGAGGAAGCTATTTGGCGTCGAGTCCTTGCTTCAGCCGGAGGAGATGATTATTGTTCCAAACATGTAAGAAACCAATGTGATGTCTTTGATATAATTATACATCGAAAATCCTGTTTATTATGTGTACTTACGTTGAGAAAATGTGAATGGCAGGGCAAAGTTCCATTGGTTTCCCAGTCAGGAGTTCACCAATTGCACATCTTCATATTTGTGCTAGCAGTCTTCCATGTTCTCTACAGTGTAGTCACCATCGGTCTTGCAATGGCTAAAGTATGACCATCACGAGTTCTAAAATTAGAAAAAGTTTTGAAACCGATTTGGAAACTAGGTTAATTCATTAGCGTTTTTGTGAATGCATGATGAGCACAGATGAGGAAATGGAAAGCATGGGAATTGGAGACGGCGTCCTTTGAATATCAGTTCACTAATGGTAATTTAGCATTTTGAGATACCACATAGAAGATCAATTTTTTTTTCTTGGCGCATTAATTGATGAAGATATTGTTATTGTAGATCCTACAAGGTTCAGATTAACTCGACAAACTTCCTTTGTTCGTCGTCATACTGGAGTCTCCGCATCACCGGGCCTTAGATGGATTGTAAGAAATGCATTCTAAAACCCTCTTTTTATATTAAAGTTTTGAGTATGTTCTGTCTCAATAATCAAGTAACAGTACTTTAATATGTTCTGTTTCACACCTCTCACCGGAGAAGCCAAATACAAATTTTACAGGTTGCTTTTTTCAGACAGTTCTTTGCTTCTGTAACAAAGGTGGACTACCTAACCATGAGACATGGATTCATAAATGTAAGTCGTTCCACTTTCATCTAAATTTTTCTAAACATAAATGCAATAGCAGAAGGAATTGGAAGATTTGAGACCGACTTTTTAAGACCAAAGTTTTCAGTTTAATCTTTAATCCAATTTGATTTTTCCTTTATATGTAACATTGCAGGCTCATTTCGCTCCCAGCAGCAAATTTGACTTCCACAAGTATATCAAAAGATCAATGGAAGATGACTTCAAGATGGTAGTTGGTATCAGGTTGGTCTTTGTGTAGTACTCTCCCTGAGTTTTGTTTTGTGTTAGCAAGAAAGAATTATTCACCATTGACGTATATTTGCAGCATACCATTGTGGACATGCTCTATCGTCTTCCAGCTCGTAAACGTTTATGGTACAACACTTCTCTTCTCTCCCTCCCTGTTTCTCTTTATATATTTTTTTGAAACTGTTATTCAAAACCACAAAGTTACTTTATTTATGTTGCAGGATGGTACTCACTAAGATGGATTTCATTCATACCTCTTGTCGTAAGATGCTTTCCCAGTCTCTTGTATTATCATTTTAGTTTTGAGTAAAATATAAAAATCTAACTAGGGCTTGTTCTGCAAACAGATACTTCTGATAGTTGGTGCAAAGCTTCAAATTATAATAATGGAAATGGCTCAGCAAATTGAAAACAGAACAAGTGTGGTAAAAGGAGCTCCCATTGTTGAGCCCAGCAATAACTTCTTCTGGTTCAATCGCCCTGATTTGATTCTTTACTTGCTACATTTTACCTTGTTTGAGGTGATTCTCAATACCTTATATCACGAGTCTAGCCTTCGTCACATATAAATCTGTGCATACTCGTAAGCTGCTCTTTTGAATCAACATGCATTCCACTATATTTATGTGCGTATGTACACATATTGGATCTTGCAATTTATAGTTGCAGAAGGGCAGATTTTGGCCTCATTAATGTTGTTTAAATCATGCAGAACGCATTCCAAATGGCTTACTTTCTGTGGATTTGGGTAAATGAAACCATTCTTACCTGTAAAATTAAGTTTAATCATCTTGTGTTCTGGTCAGTTTGTTCAACTGAAATTGTTGAATGTATGCAGAATGAATTCGGGTTGACATCATGCTTCCATGAAAACTTACCAGAGATACTGACAAGAGTTTTGATAGGTGTAGCTCTACAAATTTTATGTAGCTATATCACATTTCCTCTCTATGCCTTAGTAACTCAAGTGAGTGATTCTACTACGTACATTTAAACAGACAATCATAGCAGAAAATAATGATACAAGTAAATTTGCAGATGGGTTCTCACATGAAGAAGGCAATCTTCGAGGAGCAAACTGCGAAAGCTCTGAAAAAATGGCAAAAGGCTGCGAGGGATCGAACGAAGTTGAGGAAATCCGGACCACGTGTTGCAGATATATCGGATAGTAGTTTCATGATGATGAGCGGCAACAATACACCAAGCCAAGGCTCGTCGCCGTTGCATTTGCTGCACAAGTTCAAACCAAGCGCCATGGACATGGAAAGTGCTGTTACTTCTCCAACAACTTACATTTCTGAAACTCAGTTATAAGATTAATTTCAAATACCCAAATAATCAGTAGGATACAATATATTTCCATCCTCTCCCTCCTTGCCCATTTTCGATCTAAGAGCCTGCGTGCACATTTTATTCAAGTAGATTAAAATCTTGATACAAGAAATTTTGTCAACCTTATCCAACAACAAGAAGGACTATTACAATGATTTAACCATTAAAAAATAATTACAAAATTTTTAAAAAAATTATCAAAATAATTTAAAGATTTAAAAAAAAACTTATTATATTAATTTATTCAAATTTAAGTCTTATTTTTATTACAAAACAACTACTACTCAAAGTAAATTAGTAATTAATTATAATTATTTTTGATAATTTTAACAACTTTTTAATTTAAAAAAAAATAAAAAAAAATTTCAACTAATCAGTTATCTAATCTTTTTTTTCAAATTTTCTTAATCTAATTCAATTATCAAAATTAACCCAATTTTTGTTTAACAACTGGAATCACGTTCACAGTAATAACTCTATATCGAAGGTACATGAATTCTAAATAAAATATACAAACCAACCAGGAAAAGCGACGTATTGGAACTGGCTTTTAACGTGTTGTACAATCTATAATTAATTGACCATCCAAAAGTTAAAACATTAGTGAATGTTACAGTCCAGGAGAGGCATGGTTTAGCATGTGCAACTACTACTTCCTCCGTGCTTTTCTTTGTTGTTTTGATATAGAGTTTGCTTTTCAACAATACAAAGATTTCATTCACAAACTTGGATACTAACATAAACTAATCTATTTGCTTCAATAATCAGGCATGATGACAAGAAGCTTTACGGGGCATACCTCAAGTAATTCACATGATACTATAGCTACATTGTATGCAACTTGGTGTTACCAAAAAACAAAAAAAATCTGCATGTATTCCTACGTTCATGTCTCTTGGAATTCGGTGGTTCAAATTTTCTGTTTTGCACATGGGATCTGTATCAAAATTTGATCAAAGTCGATGACGTGCATATTGATAATTAATGGCTGAAAATGAAATTGGAACGAAAGGAGGATGAGAAGGTCCACAGATGGAGCCGCACCAGAAAGACTTTAGGCGTCCATCGGTGACCTGAAAAAAAAGGCTTGAAAATTACTCTCTTTCTGAGCTTTCGTTTTCAACAGCCCGTAAAAGACAAAAACACCTTATGACTTTGGAATTCATTTTCATTTTCACTCTCTTGCTCGTTCAGTTTACCCACAAAACACAGCCAAGGAAATAGATTAACTATTGTCAAGGATGGGAAGTCTGAAGTTGGTCGTCTAACTAATAATTGCTTTTCTTTATGGGCATGTAATAAAGAAAAGCGTTTGTCACCATCATCACCTTCAGGGTGCTACCTTTTCCGTGCAAAAACCCAAGCTCAAACTTGGTCAATTTACGCTCACACCCTCCTTTCTATATGTTGATTAACATTCCAGATTGCAGTTGTTTATACTTCTTTTTGTTTGTTCGAAGAAGAGAACTTTCTCTGTATTTATTCACACATCTGGGTTCTGGGAATTTATCTTCAAACACGTGAATATGAGGTTATTTTTGTCTCTTTCACTCTGGTTGCTGCTCGGACATGTAGCTATGGCAGCTTCAGAGAGTAGCAGCTCATCAGAGAGGGAGCTTAATCAGACACCGACATGGGCTGTTGCCAGTGTTTGTGCCGTTATAATTATCATTTCCATTTCCTTAGAAATGATTCTTCACAAACTTGGAGCCGTAGGTTTTCTGTTATTTAATTGTGCTTTCAATGCTTTTCTGCTGCAAAATTAACCTTTTATGCGCTTCTTTACATATCTAAATGCTTGGCTCGGATTGAATTTGTCACTGCTCTAACTTGAATATGTGCTCCAGAATTTCAATGTTACTTGCAGATTATTTATCATCTGATTAACTCATGTTTCAGTTGATAATAATGGATAATTTCTCCTTTTGTGTTTGAGATTCTATTACTCTTCTCCAATTTCATATTCATTGCTTTGGATTGTGACAATTTCTGTCAATGAATGGCTAAGTTTTGGTGGAGTCCATCCCGTCGCAATTCGAGGTTGAATTTTGGGAGCAAATGTTCTTCCCTTTCTTCAAAGTTTTTTCAATGTCATTGCTGTTAACAAGTTATCATGTTGTTTTCTAAGGACCCTGTTAAGTTTTTGTGTTTTTAAATTGATGGAATTTCAATTCAGTGGTTAACAGAGAAGCATAAGAAAGCTTTGTTTGAAGCCCTGATGAAGGTCAAAGCTGGTAAGAAAATACTTAAAGACTCTGATACTGTTTTTATGGTATACTTTGTTTATCAAATTTATGTTTCTAATATGATTGTTGGGAATGTAAGTGAAGGCAGGAGGATTTGGATGCCTAATTGAATTTTGATATTTGATTCTTGCAGAACTGATGGTTCTTGGATTCATTTCACTGCTACTTACTTTTTTCCAGGCTTACATTTCCAAAATATGTATTTCTGCTAAGGCTGCGGACACTATGTTGCCATGTGAGGCTGACGGCATGTCTGATGTAACCATGAGTACCAAAGAAGAACATCATAGAAAACTCTTGGGGTCTGAACGCAGATACTTAGCTGCTGGTGGTAGTTCAACTGTTAAATGCAAGGAGGTAAGTGCACATTTTACCTGAACTTGTCTTAAATTGTTGAACTTTCTAGTTTCCTTTTCCTGAAACTATCCTATTTTCTTTCTTGTAATGCGTGGATAGAAGGAATGTTTATAATAGTATTTAGATAACTTTTCTAGTGCAACGTTTTATTGTTAACATGACAAATGTTGAATCCTCTTTATGTGGTTTTGGTTGGGGAATGGGTTAAACTAGTCAAATTCAGCACACCTAGATATCTTTTGTGCCTTGACAATGCTTTTTTAAGTCTTAAAATATACAATGATCAGCTCATTGCTAAGGCATAGCAAGGTAATCTATATATGTATGATTAAACCACGAAAGTCTTGAAACACATGTCCAGATAGCTCAATTGAAGAAAATAGTAAATCTATAAACATTACATTCAATTCTGTTCTGGAGCATGCAATATGACAAAAAGTCCCTCTTCTGTTTTAAATTTGAAGCTTATGTGATAATAATCCTTGTGTATGCTAGGCATATGAATATCATACATCCAAAAGCTTTCTTGTAAAATGCAAGATCTACAGTATTTTTTACAGAAAATTTTGTATAGGTATATATTACTTGACAACTTTTATATTCTAATCAGAATCCTAAAGTTCAAATAATCTCATTTGATTCCTGGCTACAGGGGTACGAACCACTTATATCAGTAGATGCATTACACCAATTACACATCCTCGTATTCTTCTTAGCGGTCTTTCATGTGTTATACAGTGCACTTACCATGCTGCTTGGGAGACTAAAGGTAAGGAAACCTTTTGCTGACTTTCTTATTAAAAGTAATATTTGGTGTTGTGCTGTTCACTCCTAATTCTGTACAAAATTATGTTTAGAAGCAATGCAATAAAGGGAATGTTTTTATTCAAAATTGGGTTATTCTTTGTTTGTTTTCAATGCAGTTGTTCTTCTTATCTTTTTTGTATTTGTTCTCGTGTGAGCTATTTTTCTCTTTCCAAAGATTCATGATTCAGTCTATCCAGTTGAAAACAAAAGCCAAAAGTTAAAATTCTAATTAAAATCACTGGTCTTGGGCAATGGTATTTGCTTGAAACCTTTAAACCTGCCCTTTGAATTTGAAGAACTTTGCCTTTGCTTTTTTTTTCCTTTTAACTTTTTTTTCCTTATATAATTTAGACAAGTATCTAGTTATTACCCAAAAATAGTTACAACTTATGTTGGACAGATTCGTGCCTGGAAAAAGTGGGAGCAAGAGACTTTAACGCATGATTATGAGTTCTCAAATGGTATAATCAACTTGAAATTAGATAGTTTTCGTTATCATTATTTGCATTTTGTAATCCTGAATCTGACATGCAGATCCTTTAAGATTCAGACTTACTCATGAGACATCTTTTGTGAGAGCACATACCAGTTTCTGGACAAGGATTCCTGTCTTCTTCTACTTCGTATGTAATCATTTTCCCTGGCATTTTTTTTCTTTTGGTTACATAAGCTAGTGTGGTTCTTGTCACTCCCAAATGGTAAAGGTAAAGCTAGTTTGAGTTAAGTTCAGAATTTCTTGTTTCAAAATCTTGTATATCAATTTCACTTTCTTAGAATATATCTCTCTATTGCAGGGATGCTTCTTACGACAATTTTTTAGGTCTGTTAGTAGGTCTGACTACTTGACACTGCGCAATGGATTTATCAACGTGAGTTTTCAATTAGGCGATTTGCAGTTTGTAATGTTGGGTATGTTAAACTTTTCTGACAGTGGTATATTGATCATAGCTCCATTTAGCTCCCGGAAGTAAATTTAACTTCCAGAAATATATTAAAAGATCATTAGAGGACGACTTCAAGATAGTCGTGGGTGTCAGGTAATACGCTTACTATCTAATGTTTTTCTCATGGCGTTACGCTTTTCAGTTTGTGTCTTGACATTCATGTTATTTGCAGTCCAGTGCTGTGGGCTTCATTTGTTATTTTCTTGCTCTTAAATGTTAATGGTAAGCCTTCCTTTGCAGGGAAAATAAAAACTAATTTTGAATTAAGTGATTCTGTACTTTGAATTGAGATAGGAGTTGATACATTTAATTAATGTATTATCTTTCTTTCAGGATGGCACACATTGTTTTGTGCATCTCTAATCCCTTTGATTGTAAGAAATCTATTCTTCTCAGAAACCTTTCTTTTAGATTTATAGACATATACGAAATTCTGACTACTAACTCATGTAGATAATCTTAGCTATTGGAACAGAGCTTCAATCCATTTTGACAAAGATGGCTCTTGAAATCAGAGAAAGACATGCAGTGGTCCAAGGGATACCTCTTGTACAAGGCTCAGATCAATACTTCTGGCTTGGTCGACCTCAGTTATTGCTCCATCTCATCCATTTTGCTTTGTTTCAGGTATTGAATCACCTCCCTTTTTGCTGAAACCAGATCTCAGATATTAATTATTAGAGTAGAAAAGATTAGCATAAAGAGTAGATTAAAATTTCAAGATTTAATGCCCTTGTTGATTCTGTAACTTGAGGTGAACCGAGACCAACAAAGGGATCTAAATTGCTTTCTACAGACTTTAAGCATTCAGTGGTCTTACTTTTAATTTTATTTCTTATAGCTATTTAGTTATACTACCTTCTTGGTATCAATAAACTATTATGCCAATTTCTTCTTTATGTTTTTATTTTCTCACACTTCCCTTCTTGTGTTCATCAACTATCTAATTTTCTTCATCACTTTTTGGGTGCTTGCAGAACGCTTTCCAGATAACCTACTTCTTATGGATGTTGGTAATGAACTTCTTTCCACACCACACTCTCTTTCTCTCTCTTAACATCATTGTAAATGCCTCAAATTAGGTCTAAAAAATGTGCTTCTTGTGCAGTACTCTTTTGAGTCGAAGTCCTGCTTCCGCTCAGATTTCAAGTTTTCAATAATTAAAGTTGCTTTAGGGTAAGCCTTTTACCTCATAATCTTAATTTCATGGCACAAATATTTCTATTGCCTCAAGTTAATCAGTTGAAGTTCATTGCATTTTTGCAGAGTTGCAGTCTTATTTCTATGCAGTTACATCACACTTCCACTATATGCTCTTGTTACTCAGGTACGCTAAAATTTTCATTCATTTAAAAGGCAGACTACCAGTTAAAAACATTGACAATAATACTATTGCATACATCATGTTATTTATTCTCTTGAGTTGTGGAATTTTTGAACCAAATAATAACTTCTATTGCGAATAATTGCAGATGGGATCGTGCATGAAGAAATCAATCTTTGATGAACAAACGTCCAAGGCCCTTAAAAAGTGGCACATGGCTGTCAAAAAGAGGAAGCAAGGGAAGGGAGGAAAGTTGCCAACTATAACACTTGGTAGCCCTAGCCCTTCAGTGTTGTCTTCGACGTCACACACAATGCATCGATTCAAAACTACTGGCCACTCAACCCGCTCATACACCTACAAGGACCAGGAGGCATCTGATCACGAAGCTGATCCATTATCACCCACATCATCCAACTTGATTATAGATGTAGATCATGATGATGATGACGATGATGCAGCAACTGAAATAAGTGAACCACACCACAGGGGAGACAACAGTAACGAAAATGACTTCTCCTTTGTGAAGCCTGCCTCAATGAAAAGACCATGATGTAGCTTCTGCTATTGCTAACTGTATGTAGTGAAAGTTTCCCGTATCCTGTTGTATAAATTTAGATTTGTTCTTGAGAAAAATAGTTCGATGACTAAAATGGAGTTTGTTCATTTATTTTTGCACATTGAGAAGCTTGCTCATTAATTATGACAGGTTTTATCTAGAATTTGCCTTTGTCTGGACACAAATTTTTCACAGTGGTTGAACTAACGAGATAGATTCCTGTATTGAATACCAAATATAAGCCATCTAATGTTTTCACTCACAACATCAACGAATTTCATCATAAAATCAAAATGCTTTCCCGAGTGCTTACCATGGTAGTTGCAATCTTGAAAAAATTGAAGGGCTGCATTACAGGTCCTTTATTATAGTACTACTGTCACGCCTTGTATTCTGAAGAACGATCGAAAGATGCGGTAGCACATAGCCCAATTTGTAAGCTGATTCGGTTTAGAAAAGATTTCACTATCCGGAGTAATCAATTAATTTCTCTTGGTAGGAAAGACGTACACTATGCATGGTCCAGCACCAGGTATGTCTTACCTTATTCTGATACCAATATCGAAGTGGTAAATCTTCAAATCAATAAATCATTCTCGTTAGTGAATTTGGTTGGTAATGGTAGATAACCCTTGCCTTATCAATATCAAACTGTACCTTTGACCATAAATTTAATGAATGCTGGCCTAACCATATGCCAAATCCTTGATGATGAAGATTCAATTTCATGGGATGGGGGTCAAATTTTGGATATGAAGGAGATATGGAATTGTAAGTGGAAGGTGAAAGTAATAAAAAAAATCTTGAATAAGCCAGAAAAAAAGACCCTATTTTTGTTAGACAAATGCACGTGCCTAATTGCAAATTGATTGCTGCTTTGGTACAGAATTAAAAATTTCAGAAATAATATATTTTAATATTATTTATATTTGTAATTAATTTTAAAATTTTTTTATCTAAATAATTAATTTTAATAATTTTATTTTTACAAATAATTTATATTAATAATTTTATTTTTAAAAATATATTTTTAATTTATTATTAAAATATATATTTTATATGATTTATTAAAAAATTTAATTTTTGATAGAAATTTAGGAGTTAAATATATATATATTTATTTATATATTAAAAAAAAATGTATGTATAAATATATTTATAAGATTAAAAGGTTAAGTTGAAGGTAAAATTGTTTTAAATAATTATTTTAATAAAAGTATTTAAAAAAATTAAAATAAAATTATTTTAAAAGATATCTTAGTATCAAATCCTGGATATCAGGTTGTCTGTCCCCTTGCCAGATCAGTTGATGGTCCCGATACAATTTTCACCAATCAACTGTACTTTTTCTGCTGTCATTTTGTTTTTAACGGCGTCCACTATTTAGCTTAGCAGTGCCCACCTCTCCACCTTGACTTTAAATCAAGATAGCTCGGATAGACTTCTGTTTAGATCTCAAAACTGACATCAGTTCAGTACATTTGGAGATAGTTCTGACAGGATTTCTGTTGGAGCTCAATCACTGCTTAGAAACTTCACATGAATTTGATCTGAGATGTCGGTAGAAGCTTCATCTCCGGACAAGTCTCTACGAAACTTAATTTGAGTTTTTATTTTAATGTTGTAAAAGCTTAATCCGGGACGGTCCCAGTTGACATCTAACTTTTAACAAGATTAGACAGGCAGCATAAACTGTTACTAATGTTAATTACCAACATTATCCCTTCCCTGTCTCACCAAACCAGATCTTCTCTCTGTTATAGCTTCATTTGGAAGCCAAAACTTGAAACTGAAACTGAAATTCCACCACGGTTCAGAAAACTCACGAAACAAATCATTTCGTGGTCAAAGCATATGACAAAGAAATGGCTCGTTTCACAAGAATCCTTGTAACCGACAACAACAGCAACAAATCTGCGTCCAAGGCTGCTGTGGCAGCGGCAGCTCCACCGCCACAACCAGTCGGTTTGGAGTCTGATTTCGTCATCATATTAGCCGTTCTCCTTTGCGCTTTGATTTGTGCTGTGGGCCTGATTGCTGCTGCCCGCTGCGCCTGTCGTCGCGGCAGTGGCAACAACCGTTATCCCTCGCCACCTTACTCCGTTAACAAAGGCCTGAAAAAGAAGGTTCTTCAGTCTCTCCCCAAATTCACCTACACCACATCACGAGAAGGTAATAACAGTGGTGATGGCTGTAGTAATTCTGTCAAGTTGGCGCCGTTATCGTCAGACTGTGCTATTTGCTTGGGTGAATTTGTTGAGGGAGATGAGTTAAAGGTGTTGCCGCAGTGCGGCCATGGCTTCCACGTGGCATGCATAGACAAGTGGCTGGGTTCTCATTCATCCTGTCCATCGTGCCGTCAGATGTTAGCGATTGGTAAGTGTCAGAAATGTGGCCAGTTTCCTGCTGTATCTTTGCCCTCCGCAGGGGAAGGAGGTGGTAATGAGGCGGAATTGAACAGCGGTGAAAACAGGGCTTCCGCTGCTAATAATGGTGCTGCTTTTTTGCCTTGAAGAAAGGATAATTATGGTTGGCTTATTAGTAATATGTACAATACTTAGAGGTTTGAGGTTTGTTTTAACTACAATCTGCAGGCAGAGGGGGAATTTAAAGTACTTTGAATTTGCTGAGATTATGATCTCAGCTGCTGCCTTGCCTGTGTTGAGAAAGACGATAATGGAAATTACTATTTAACTTAAAAATGAAACACGATTACTTTATTCTCGACAATTCCTGCAGCAAATATATCAAATTCTGTTGCTGTTTCTCACACTATTTATGCCCAGAGCATGATGAGTTTCGATATATCCCGCTTTTAATGTTCTCAGAATGTGCTCTTAATCTTGTTGTTAGCCCACAGGATTATCCGCGATACATGTTTAATGACTTAGTTTAATCAAATCAATCCCGATTAACATCATCATTATCTATCCAAATTTGAAAAAGACAAGAAGAAAAGAAGGGAGAAAAAGAGAAGGAGAAAAGCAGATGCCTTGCTCCTTGTCCAACCACATTTATCCACTGAAATGAATGAATCCTGAGGGATAAAGTGGCCACATTCTGGACGAGCTGACACTATACTAGTTGTTGAAGCATGTCCCACCCATCTATTGTTTTGTACTTCATATGAGGCTCCCCTGAATATCCAAGTCTATCCTTCCAGCCAAAAAGCCTCACACTGAGCAAATGGAAAATTGCTTCATTCCACATTTGACATACATTTGTTGAAATTGAATAAATACGAAGGAAGCTGTAACTCCTTGTATTCTTCATTTATGTCACCTTGTATTCATAAAGCAGCAGGTGCCGGAATAATAAAATAAATAGATTTACTAGAACTTTCCCCGAACATTCCTAAAAAGAGGCATCCTCAGCTTTCACGCCTGCTACCATTATCCATCTAAGAAAAGCTCCAGCCAACTCCTCGGAAATATTTAAACTTTTCTGCAAAGTATCCTGCCAAAGTAGTATGTGCCACTACGCCTTTCAGCATGGGAAGATTAGAACCCAAAACCAAAAATTACAAGCAAAAACGGATTGCAGCAGACATTGCAACGATTAGAATGAAAAACTGAATAAACATCATTACAAGCAGACTATTGATCATTCATTTGCCTACATATAACATTGCGATTCAAAAGTCTTTTACAAGATGCAGCAAGCTTCCCCACTCATCAGCTGCTAATCACTTTTACGACGGAAATCAATCAAAAGATTTTAGCAACAACTCATTAAGCACAAAATCATTAGCATTAATCTCCCATGCACTTATTTCAGAAGAAAAAGAGGAAAGCAGGGAACAAAACCAACAAAAGTAATTTCCCAAACCCAACTCTTCAGAGAGCCCAATCAGAAGCTCAGGGAGATCAATCTTAAAGTAAATATTCCTAATAATAAAATCCTCTTCACTCAATCAAATCCCATCTTCATCGTCACTGCCGCCTCCAAACATAGTAGCCATTTTCATAGCCAGCTTTGCAGCCATTTCCCTCCTTTGAAAATCAGGCATCAACCTCAAGTTGTTACGCATGTTCCCAATCTCAGACATCAACTGCTCCAAATCCTCAAAGCCAAAATGTGTTCCCATATCCAATTCTGAGTCTTCATAAGGTTCATCAGTTTTTTGCACCACTGCATTGTCAATCTCATCCTTCAATGTGCCCCCCGATGTTGATGGTTGCAGCTCTGGATTATCAACTGCAGTAACATGGTCTTGATCACATTTTTTAACAGAATTATGCTGATCAACTGAACCTCCTGTATCTGGGACTCCGCTTATTTCATTTGCAGAAACCCAAACTTCATCTGAATCATCCCATGGATCAGCTGAACTCGCAGACAGCACTTCATAGTCAAATTCATAATCAGAGTCTTCTTCTGATGACTCTGGAGACAGAGCTTGATATTTTTAGCAAATAATTATGAGTAAGATGTTAAATTGAATGAATGTAGCATATATAAACCTTCTTTCTTGGGTAAAGATGGCTCAACTATCATATCACCAGATTTTAGGATCATTCCAGGCCACATATAAGCAGAAAGAGCACCATAAATACGTTCAACTCCTTGAGAATCACCATCAACTGATAAACCTGTCCAAAACAGCATTTTTATTTGTGTTATATAGCAGGTAGTGATGCAGATGAAAATGAGAATTAGCTGATCATAATCATAACTTATTAAATGCAAATTTTCCTCTCAAGAGAAAGAAGTGGCTAACATTTGTCAAAATCAGCATTAGAAGCACATGCTTCAATGTATTCAATGTTATACTCAGTGCACCATTCCAAACACGACCTCCTAATCTCCCAGGATGGATCTTCATCCTGCAATAAACTACTTCCTTCGGTTTCAGAAATTCCATATTTGGTGAAATCCGGATCAGCAGAAGACTCTACATGCTTCAGCAGGCACCTTCTGTATTCAGCATGAACTGGATGGCCTGGAAGAAGATCCACTTTGTTCCCAATACACAATAATATTTCAAACTTTTGCACATCAATTCGAGATACCCAATCCTTAAGTTCATCTAGTGTTGATAGCTGCTCAATGTGACACAAAAGAAGCATGAATTAATACATCAACCTATGACGAGAACCTTGCAGCTCATACAACTCAGACCAAATGCTTGGACAGTATCAATGAGCTGAGGCTAACCTCATTGAGGTCAAAAACCATGACCAGAGCAGTCAACTGGCCAAAAAAGGGAAGTGACCCAATGGAAAATCCCTCGTGAAGATGAGCCATCCAAAACGAAACATCAGCAGTATAATACTTGGTTTCAATAGTCCACCTGCTAGTAAAACCTCATTACATACTACATGTTCGTAATAATTCTTAAAAGGCAGTTCAACTATGTAATGATTTTTTTCGTCCCGATGAATAAGAACAAATTTTACAAAATAAATAAAGTTACAGTACCCATGCACAAGTGCTTCAGACGAAGAATCAGAAGCATCTTCAAAATCAACTGACAGCAATCCTACAAATTAACATAAAAAAATTCTTTTAAAAAAAGGATTGACGTTCGATGAACAGTATATTCAGCAATAACATGAAATCAGATAGGCAGAGTACACCTAATCAAATGATTTATCCCAATTCAACATCGGAAATCAATTAGCAAAAAGAAAAGTTCCAAAAGCAATGGGAAATAGAATCTTACGGGAAAGCAGAGTGCGTTTGCCGACGTTGGAGGATCCGACAATCAAGATGCCGGGTCGCTTCTCAAGTGAAACCCGATCCGTAGTATCCATTTCTTTGCTTTTTATACTTTTTTTCAAAGGTAAAATGCTCGTTTAATCCCTTTAGGGAAACCCTGTGCCTATCGATCTTCTTCAACGCGGAATTTAAAACTCGAGTAACTCGATCATCCTATAAATACGGGCATCACTGACTGATGCTGGTAATTAAGCGCCCTCGTTACGTTGCTTCCCTAACACAGATTACAACTGCGGTGGTCGTTGACGGGTCTGGGCCTTTCAAGTAAATGATGAGGCCCAATAAAGGTCACAGTTGGGGCTCAGATCCACCAACAGAAGGAACAACCTTTTGCAAGCATCGAGGGGCAAATGGAGGGTGTAGATGGGGAACAGCAGTGATACGTTGGCGGGTCTGCAAAGCGTCGGATCAAGCTAGAATTTGTAGATGATAACTGAAAGTTATGAGTAGAATTCGTACCAAAAATGGAAAACAGAAGATAAATCGTACACCCAAGTTACCAAAATGATTTTAAAAAAGAATATTATCGTTCTTCCACAACCCCGGCGGCCAACAGAAGCAAACTCTCGAGCCAAAAAGCTACTTTCTGCTTCCCAGTCCAGACATAAACATCTTGAACAAACTACTTCTTCTTCATCTTAAAAGAAGTTGAAGAAGAAGATTGACGAAATTAGATTTGATCTCAATTCACCGTATTCCATGATTAATGCAGCAGCAGAAAGCGGCCATTCAAGAAACCAACAACGAGCCTTTTGAGAATATTGATCAACACCAGAACGTGAAGAATCAATCGATGAATACAGAAACAATGAGGTTGTTATATGGCCTAAGGAAAGTACCCCAAGGATTTTTGGAACCATACGGAACATCAATTTGTTTCCCCAAAGCCTTTAACTTCATTTCATTTTTCTTCTTGTAATAAACACTTTTACAGTTCATAATTCTTCCCTAAGTCCTTGAAGCTTCAATGTTTCTCATTGAATCATTTGAATTAAGGTGGTTTTAATGAGCGAGACACGACTAATCTAGAAGTTGATATACCGTTCCATCTTCTCTGTTTAATATTCTTTTCCGTGGTGGAAATGGGATAGATGATTTTCGATGATTTCAAAATGAGACCTGCAATAAAAATTAACAAAGAGACGAGCTTTACTCCGGTTCAAGCAATTTTTTTCAGTTCAATTATGTGGTTTAATTGATCTATATGCAAATTAAGAACTTGCAGGATATATACATGTACACACACACACACACATATATATAATTGTGAGATTATCCATTCCAAATCTCTAGTTTTACTATACAAAATTTGGTTGATATACGTACAACGTATTCATTCGTTAATTGTAATTCTCTTTCCAAATTGTGATTAGGCTATTCCTAATGGGATTGGTCAAATATGAGAAGGGAAATTGGGGAAAATACCAACAAAGTTTCTAAGAACTAAAGACCCGAAGCAAGTTCATGCTCGTGCTAAACAAGCCTGCAGAAGCTACCATAACCTTACTCATTTCCCTGCACAATGAAACGCCACCCAGGCCCAACCTCACGTCCAGCTCATCGCCACCTTCAAACCCTCCTCGACAGTCATCGAGCGGTTTGAACATCGGACCTGAAACCATTCTTCCACCAACTACAAGTCTCGCTAAAACAATTCTTGCAGCCGTGCTTCCTCCGCAAGCTCTGAGGCCAATAACAAGTGTGGCTGAATTTGCAGCCGTGTCTACACTAACTCTGAATTTAGCAACCAGTGCAGAAGAATCAGTATTCATGCCTCCGCTCCCTCTTATATTTGAACCACCAGCACCAACTTATCAGAGGGAAACCTTGACCTTATTTCCGATGGCTGTTTCCTTATTCCCTTTTTCACCGGAGAAAAGCTCATTTGATGAAGTCACTTCATCTCTGAAAGATGGTTGTCGTGGTCAAGGGACTAATTACTACTGCCCTTATTAGAGGTGGCGACTTTGCTAGAGAATTGGACAATCGGGTTTCCAGGAAAGCATTTCCATGACAGCGGATGCATAGAGTTTTCATGATTATCTTTCACTTTCTGAGCTTGAATAGTTGAAGATGAGGGTTGATTGAGTCTGAGATGATATATATCAAGTTCCTTAAGATCCTTTCTTTTATATTTGTAGCATGTTTATATTTAATTTTCTGGTTCGCAGTTGTCTTAATTTCTTCAACTGATGGCTAGCGATGCGGCTTATACGCATACTGCATTACCATAAGTGCTGTCCTATCAAATATCCGTATTGTTTATTATTTAAAGTATATGCAAATAACAAAGAAGAAGCCATCAGCAGTTGTTCTTCTTGAATTACATTTGATGCTGAATCTTTGTTTTTGGCAAGTGAGATTTTGTTTTGAAGTTGGCATACAATATCACAACAATTGAGATGGATATGGTTAGTTTTCCTCAATTTCTTGTTAATTAAGGATATCACGTGTAATAATTTATTATTTTGATAAAATTAATATTGAACCTGCATATACGTATACATATACATAGACATATATATATACATAGCAATAACACTTAAGGAAATTTTGCCTTATCATTCTATGCCTGTACCCTTAAATCCTTCCTAAAATGACGTATTTGCTTTTAGGGAACTTTATTAGTTAGTTACCAAAGCTAGATTTATAAACTCTCATTCAGGAATCCGAACAACTCAAAACCAATATTAACAGCATCGTGTTTGTTTTGGGCAAATAATACTCCTTTCTCAATGGAGCCATCGAATAATCCTTGGTTCTTCGCATCTCCATTTCTGCACTCAGAAAAAATTGAGTGGACTTGGGAGGAAAATAAGTTGTTTGAGAATGCCCTCGCTGAATTAAATCATGATTCTCCTTCTCTATTTGAGCAGATTGCTCTAAAAATTCCAGGAAAGAATGTCTCTCAAATCAAAGAACACTTCGATGCTCTAATCGAAGATATCAAACTAATAGAGGCAGTGTCAGAGTCAGACTATATCCCGTCGCCAAAACGTTACCGGACTGGTGATAAAGGAAAAGAACTTGATTCTGGTGTTAAAAATAAGATCATATATCAACAAAGGAAAAGAGGAGTTCTATGGACTCCGAAAGAGCACGAGTATGGTGCTTTCTGCTTAAAATATTTAAACTTTTCGTTTTCATAATATGATGATTTAGTATCAAGCAATTTCATGTGATCTAAGTAAGTTTTGCAGGTTGTTCCTCCAAGGTTTAGAGAAGTATGGCAAAGGAGACTGGAAGAGTATTTCGAGAAACTGTGTAGTGACAAGAACACCAACTCAAGTCGCAAGTCATGCTCAGAAGTATTTCATTCGCCTTCAAAACTCTCGTGCCAAGTCTTCTTCAAGCCTCAATTAATTAAACCTCAGAAAAAGAAACAAAAAAATTATGAAGTTTTAGCAGTATATTTCCATCTCTCTCTGCAATGTTTTCTCTATTGTTACTGATGATCTATCTAGCGCTCGTTCATTCATTGGTTTAAAGAACATTACAATTCGATAGACGCATGTTTCAAATACATTTATATTGATCTTCGTTATTTATTATGTTCTATATTTTATAGGTTAATGGGTTGAAGATTTTGCATGTATCATTCCATCAACTCAAATACACAATTAATTATCGGAATCAAGCACTTCTTTCAATGAAATCCTTTCAACTTAAAAAGTACCACAACTTAACGTAGGAATGTTTCATGTTAAGGTCACTACATTGTTCTCTAATGGCTATGTGATAAGGCGCATCCAGTCAAGAACAATAGCTTTGCTTCATGCGATACTACACTCAATGTTGAAACACGGTCCCTTCTGCATTTTGGAGAGGTTGGGCCAGCAAGTTTTTTGGATATGGTGTTTGCAGATCTGGTTAATTTGAGTATTTCAAGATCCTTTATTCCAATGTTTTGGGAGATTTCAACAGTAGTCTTGTTCTCTTCGTTAGTAATGCATCTGCTGAAGTTTTTTCCAACATCACTCTCTGTCCTTTCGAAGTCATTAAAAGTCCAGGTTCAAGCTTAGCCTCATTTTGCAAAGGGTTTGGCCGATGGCATTCCTAAGCAGTATGCATCATCTTTGGTTTAGTGATGGAAAAGCAGTAACTGCTTTCGTTCCATAAATATTACTATCTTTGTGTCATGTTCCCCGCCCGGTAAAAATGTCTCAAAATTTATTATTGGTTGCACATTTTATAGGGTGCTACTACTTCTTTGGTGGTCAAAACCTTCCATGTAATTCTCCTAATTCCTTCAACTTTAAATTTCATCATTTCCTTCCACTCAATTGGATAACTGCAATCATTGCATAACCTCCAGGATTGATGTTCTTAAGGTCGTATTTTATCAATAAATTGGACTTTTAGAGACTCTAGTATCCCTCCTCATAGAGCATTGGCGATCATATGAAAAAAATTAAAACACAGAAGAGTAAGTACTGAAAGATGCTTAGATTCACGACCAGCTTTCGCGATTAGCTTTCACTTATGCTAATGGTACGCGTCTGTTTCGTATATTTCCATGATTCAGGATTCTAAGTATGTTCATCACGCATTGGTTGCAATGATATTGGTTCTGTCTTATCTTCATTGTATTGATTAATGGCATAAACTTAGTTGAAATTCTTTTCCCAGTTTCTATCGTTATGATCTCGACATTTGAGTATTCGGTAGTCTTATCTTCCATGCATCGTAATGTTATTCGATGAACTAAAGAGGATTGCTCGAAGACTCATCAACTTGGGATGACATGTTTAACTGGCTACGCTGCTGGATCTGTTGGGGTTTTATTTCTAAACCTGCCGACAACATTCTCGCATCTCTCTATAGAGGAGGGCCGATAGCTGCGCGCTGGTATCATCTCGTTACATTCATGTTTGCCGATACCTTTGCTATGAAACAGGGGCATTGATTAGAACGTAATAT
The DNA here is from genome assembly GCA_019650275.1 of Xylocarpus granatum. NCBI lineage: Eukaryota > Viridiplantae > Streptophyta > Magnoliopsida > Sapindales > Meliaceae > Xylocarpus > Xylocarpus granatum. Next base: position 246,062 of record BNST01002771.1, read on the forward strand.
GTTCTTTTTTGCTGATTAGGCTGTCAAGAAAATTGGATTCATCAATTTATTCACAAGAAGCCTTCCTATCCGGATAGTGCTTGTTGGCCCAGTGGCGACTTTGCAATTGTTTTAATACGACACTACCCAAGTCCTAAGTGGATTATAAGTGCATATTTCCCAGCCTGATTTTTGTCCTCCTGTTGTTTGGAAGCTGTGCCTGCTGACTCTTTTATCAGTAAATTGCTTTGAGCTTTGAAGTAAAATGTCGACGTCCTTCATTCAAACTGAAGAGGTGAATTGGAGGAATGATTGTCATATGTTTTTGATTTAATAGCGAAGCATGTTAAAATAAAGTCAGCAACCATGGGAGAAATTTTAGTGTTAAGAGTACTGATGGTTCTTTTGTCATGTGAAGCAGATGTTAGTTAATTATTTTGAGTTGTTGTATAGTCTTATTTCTTCTTTGCTTCCTGTGAAATGACATGATTTTGGCATTAAACTCGAGCAGCCGAACTAGTGGAGAAGTCACCACGGAAGTAGAACTAGATGAAGTAGACTAACTCGTGGAGAGAAAACACTGCAGCTCTGGACTAATAGGCTCATGTTTATCCCATCCCCCCCCCCACACTAAACTTAGCCTTCTCTTGGATTCTGAAATATCATCGCTGGTACGAGTCCAGGGGATATTTATGCAGTAGCTTTTTCACAACCACCTATCATCGTCAGTGTAGTGTATAAACGCAAGGTTGTGAGCATCATTTCATACGTCCGACCATATTTTCAGTTCAGGCTCTTAAAACAAGGATGCAGTTATGGTTGTTCTATCCATTGTCTGAGATATGAGATATGTGTTAAATTACATGGTATCAAGTCCATGCAGCAGTTTCCAACAGTGCTCCACTGATTCGGATGTTTCCTTCTGTTTACTATCGGTATTAGATCTAGCAAAGAGTTGGGCAAGCAAAATTGGAAGAAACAAAATTCCGGGAAAAACACATTATCATTAAAAGAAAAACATCTTGATTAAACAAACAGCATGCTTAAGAACCATAAAACAAGGAAAAAAAAAGACTTGCATCACAAATAACTTAGACATAGCTATCAATCAATGATTTCCTCATTTCATCCACAATAGCACTTGGTTGAGCCTCCCTCAATTTGAAAACACTCTCGATAACAGAGAGCTCCGTAGCCGTGGTGTCTGACCCACAGAATGCAGTCCAGTCGTTCACAGTCAACCCAGCAGCTATCACTTCACTTCCGCGGTTCACAGTCCCAGCCACCAAAGGTACTTGCAGAAGTGTTGATAGTTCATCCAAGTCTTCAATGGATGTATGGGGGTGAACCTACACACACAAAGGCAGAGTTATATGTTAAGAGATACAAAGCCATAAAATGTGTTTCAGTGGCTGCTTAAATGATAACATATTTATTTCTTACCAGGCCACCTCTGTTGGAGAAGGAACAGTAACTTCCAACAAGAATATTACCAGCAATTGTCTGCCTAAAAACTTCTACTCCAAGAACATCTGCAATCATTTCCTCTGTTTCCTGGTGAAAACAGGAGAGATTGAATACATGATCATCAAGCAGATTCAAAATAATGAGAACTTGCTCATATGATCAATGCATTACTACAATGGCAGAAAGAAGGAATTGAAGTAATTTGTTTGTATATCAGGAGATTAAGCTTAGCCAAAGGTTTAGCCCACTTCCATCTTGGCACCTTAAGAGTACTTTTTGAAATGGCAAATTAGCAGACAGGCAAAGGAGAAACGAAGAGAAACAGAGAGCACACTATCTAATGTGTGTCTGCAAAATTATTTCAAATCCAATGCCAACTAAAGAAGAATTTTCAGAAACATCAAAACTAAGAATACAAGATAGCATTACCCTGTCAAGATCAGTGTGTGTAAGAGCAACATGGTCGTTGCATGCTATGCAATTTCCCAGGGCAGAGAGCCTCTCATCAACACGCTGAACAACAACTTGATCAGGTAGACTGTTTCTCAAGTGTTGAAGCTCTTCAACAACAAAATATACAAAAATATGAGATAATGGGCAAAATGTTTCTCATGCTAATGAGTGCATATTATAAATATCAATTGATAGTTGTAGTAAACACTCAGACTACCAAACTATGGCAGGGGAGAGAAAAAGAAAAAGAAACATCCAAACCCACAAGGAACAATATTCTTTTTTCCTTTTTTGAGTTTGTGTAAAGTAATATGCCCTTCCAGGCACTCAAAACTAAATAACTTGAAACCAGGCATATGGCATTGCCAAATACAGAATAGCCATACTTGAAACACAAGAAAAATGAAAAAGGGGAGAGCGAGAGAAACCATGTAATTCCTCACATTCAGCACAAAAACATCAACCTCCATGCACTAAAAGAATTTCAGCTCATATTACGAATAAAATTTTGTCACTGATAATGGCAACGTAAGTAATCATGACTTATCTAATGCAGAATCGAGCTATTAATCAAAGGATCCTCAGGCACAGTTAAAATTAAACTACAAAATACAACAGCAATCATATTAACAGCACCAAATTATAAAAGCAAACAACTGACCAAGAAATAGCTTCATGACAAATCATGATTTATCAGTATCTCACATAAAAAAAACTGAATTATAAGAGCAAATCAAAGATTCACCTTGGTCAGTGGTAGTGTGAGGCAAGAGAAGCCCATTTTTGTTTCCTGCCATTAAAAACAAAGAAGCGATAACAATTAGAAATCTATGCCATATATAGATTATAGCTGGGAGCTTACACAATATATGACACAAAAGTCACCGGCACAAAGCCTCCCAATAATCCTGGTGCCGCCAATGGATGCTTTAACCACAGGAATAACATCCGCTAACTCTGCCTCAAACGCACTGTGAATGCAAGAGGCTCGATAATTTTAATTTCACACAGACAAAACATTAACAAATTTACAAACCCAATAAACAAAAATAAAAAAAAATACCAAAAAATATTATTACAAAACACAAACAAACCTGTAGAAGCTTTCGGAACCTCCAATAGCAACCAAACAATAAGCATTAGTGAGCTTGGAAAACACACCAACCTCGCATGAATTCTCAAACATAAGTCCTACGCAAATCAAACAGAAAAAAAAATTATTAGGTTTTTAACTAAAAATAGGGAAAAGATAATTAATTTACCTAAAGCATCAGGAACTCACTAGTTGCCATAATAACAAATTAACAGAAATTGAACCGCACAGAGATGTATCAAATCAAAGCGAAAGCCCTGGAAGAACCAAATACGCACGCGATAATTTCATTAGCCAGTAAACACAAACACAAAAACGTATCAGGAAAATAAAATACCGCGTGAGGCTCCGGGTTCTGGTTGAAGATTAGGGTCTTAAGAAAAATTATGCTCTTATTTAGGGTTATGAAGGCGAATTTTTTTATTAAATTATTTGAAAATTATGCGGTGGATCCCACGTTTCTGGGCCCCAAAGACAATAATGGGCCGGTTGTCCAATCCACATTTGGCGAATATTCTGGTTAATTGATGATTAAATGGCGTTTCATTAGCACGTAATTATGGTAACTGAACAGGCGCAGGAGGATTCAGTCAGTTCACTCGAATTGGGAAATTCCGCCGGCGCGTGCGTTTGGGCTGCGTGATTTTGGGCTTTTCAACGTTGCGTTTTCAGGTCTCCCAGCTCACAGGAAGCTTTCTCCCGAGACAATTGATACCATCAACAACATTAGGAAAGGATCGCTGGTTTATAATAATTAATAAACGATTGACATTATATTTTAGTGTTATATATATTTGGATATTAATATCGACTTAAACAATCAAAATAGCATCCATCTAACATCTTAAGATAATAATGTCAAAAAAAGTATTTTCAAAACTCATGCTAAAGTTACAACATAAAACCAAACCACCAAAACTCAAATAAAAGAATGAAGCGGTTTCTGAATAAAATATTATTACACACTTTTCTCAACAAAAACAGATGAATAGAACAACTACCAGCTATTGCCTTGGACAAATCTACAAGAGAAAGAGCGTCTACTGTAAAATTCAGCTGAAGAGAACCCCAACGTACTGCCCTTCTCACAATAACCGCCGCCACCAACTTTCTCCTCCTCGTGAATCGGAACGTTAACCTTTTCTTGCTCACTCTCCGCCTCTGGCGCCGAAACTTTTGAGTACTTGCAGCCGTAGATGATCTCCATTTTCCTCATCTCCCCCCTAGCTTTGTTTGCTCGGGTGCATGTATATTAATTTGTATATTGAAACGGTCGTATGTCACACGTGGTTTCTTCACCATGGTCCAAGGACAAAAAGCAGAGTACTTAAATGAGTTTGCAGCTTGAAATTTGCAGATGCGTTGCATGAATATTATTGTATAGAATTTGCGCAGTCGTGGTTTACTTTTCACCTCACTATTATGACGTATCCAATGCTGTCGCTGCCACTTTTAATTATTATGCTGACAGCACAGGCACACCCTGCCTTCATTAAAATTCGGAAATGGGATGATGCCCCATAAAAATTAACAATTCGGTGGCTCAGCCTTGTCGTCTATTCTTAGAAACTCGTTCAAGAGTTGTCATTCCAACTTGATTTAAACATTTATTATATGGTGTAACGAGATGAATTGCCATCGAAGAAACGGTGGGAATTTCTCTTAATGAAGTTGATCGGTAAACAACATCACATGATCTATTCTTGAAGGAAGGAATTGGCCTCCTAATTGTGCAAGTTTTTAATAGTAGAAGGGATCTTATCGCATCATCTAAATCCTGTAGTCTTCAATCCACTAAATTTGTGCGGCAAGTCTGTAATCAATGATTAACGAAGGGTGATTTTTTTTTAAATTAAAAAGAAATAGTAAACTATTAATAAAGTGACAGTTACCAAACAAAGAAATCAAATTATGGGATATGTTAGCTAACTGTTTTTAACATCATCAGCTTTTCAGAACGAAGAAAAGTCACCTCCTTAAGTATGAAAATGTTAAAAAGTTTCTTTAGGCCACTCACTTTTATCCATGAATCAGGCCGGGGTATCAAAGTTCAGTCAATAAAGCAGAGTATAACGATATAAATTTCATTGGTCTGTACATGGATCGCCAAATGTTTCAAGCATTAGACAAACTTTTCTCCCTACCTCAGGCCGAGAAAATTGTGTCTACACCAAGTACCACCCATTATTTCTACCTGGTTACTTTACCACTCATGGTATGAACAATCAACTTTTAATAACAATGGGTAATACAAAACTCTGGAATTCTTAAAGAAGACTCCGAAGTTTTATAATGAATAAATAAGAAGCATACTCAAGCTTAAATGGGAAATATTAATTAACAAGCTACATTTGATATCAGCAATTATATATCATAAAACACTCGTCCAATGTACATCTCTCCAAGAAAGGAACAAGTATAAAGAAAGAGAAAATTTGTCGTATCCATAATCCGCCCCCAAGTGGCTCGAGGGTAAAAGATCCAAAGACACAATAATGAATTTGACTAGTCAACCCATTACCGATTAGTCTTACATATCTCCCAAAACCATTCAATTGGAAAATTACTCACATTCAGAAGTTGTAGCGCAGGGGAAGGTATGTTGATTAATTGTAAACATTAGCCCGCATGGAACGTTGGAAATTCTCCAGATAAACAAAACAAAGACCATTTCTGTCACAGATGTATGCATATTGAGAATTCATTATTTGTTCAATAACGTCTAGTGATGGAGAATAATGTCCAGATTATGCTTAAAAAGGAAAACAATTTCTATTAGAAAGTGACGAAAAGTGTAAACTCAAACTTAGATTTTACAAAGAGGAATATGCTATGGAGTACAACAATTTCTTTCCCCTCCTGTTTGCCGGCTTCATGGTACACCTCATTATGGTTTCACAAAAACACAGACACAGATGCAATAAAATTGATTTAAAAACTTACAATTAAAAAAAAAGTAAATCTACAATTGCTGAAATACGAGTCAGAACCAAGTCTTAAACACCCACACCTGCCATTTATGTGCCGGATCAACTGCACTATCATCTTTGTATTTCATATGACTTGCTAACTGTGACTTGCTAACTGCTCGTGTATCTATAATATGAATATCAGAAGCACAAGTAAGTCACCACCATAACTTATGAAATCCAGGCATAATCCTCAACTTCAAGAGACTGCTAAGCTCCCATACAGTTACAAGTCTATGCTCCAAATTTCATATAATCCATGAACAAAATGGACTTGATGACAATTTTAATAACTTGCTTTCTGTGAGATCAGATCATCTTAGTTTCCCACTGCAGCTCAAGCTTTCACATAGTCCATACCATTCCGTTTCCTTTTGTTGGACCTTGAGAAGAAGCACAAGTCAACCCAACTCTTTTTCTGCTTAACTGTTTGTGCTTTAGCATCTCTCTTTTCAACAAGATCAGCCATGTACTGGACAACTGCCTGTCAAAAGATAAAAACAAGAATTAGTTCTGGAATCAAAAACCACATTCTCGTCAGACATTCAAATGACAGAGAATTACCTGTGCACCCATTTCAACTACATGTCTAGGAGGTAGTTCCAGAGGATTTTCTTCAACATGAAGGACAAGTAATTGTGTCAGCATCCTAAAAGAGTCCGGAAGCACCCTGATCTGGTTATTGCTAATATCCAACTCTTCAAGCATCTCAAGGTTTCCAATAGATCTTGGTAGGGAACGAAGATCCGCAAAATTGTTTCCTATGTTCATCTTGACTAGTGTTGTAGCAAAACATAAGCTCTCTGGTACTGACTCAAGCTCGTTGAAGCTTACATCAAGCTCCCTAAGGCTTGACAAAGATGACATCGTTGTGGGTAACTGTTTGATGTTATTATAGCGGACTGACAGAACCTCTAATGTGTGTATCTTCCCTACAGCTTCTGGAAGGGCTTTAAGCCGGTTATAATCAGTACGAAGCTCCCTGAGCGAAGAGCACTGACCAATAGTATGTGGAAGTTCTTCAAGGTCATTAGTCTCCATATTCAACTTCTTAAGACTGATAAGTGAACCAATCGAATTGGGGAGCACAGATAGTCTATTTGAACTCAAATCAAGCTCTTCAAGGCATATCAATCCGCTAAATGTAGCCGGCAGAGTTGATAACTGGTTTCCCCTCAGGTCTAAATAGACCAAGCTAAGGAGATCTCCGATAGAATCCGGTAGCTCGACAAATCTGTTTGCATGCAAATCCAACTTAGTCAATGAAGAAAGACCTCCGATGGTGGGCGGTAAGGCCACAATCCGATTCTCAGATAAATCTAACGAAATCAAGCTCCGCAACTTTCCAATTGAATCAGGCAGCCATTCAATGTTATCCATCACCTTATTTTGAAGACTGAGATCTCGAGTCCCTTTCTTTGAAGAAACTTCAATTAAACTAGCCAATTTAATTAAACTTAACTTCTCACCATCTTGACCTACATGATGTATTTACAGTAAAGCGCGAGATAATGAACATATGAACCTCAAATTAAAGTGTACCTAACTGAGCGAAACTCTAAAGTCTCATACAGGAAATAAAATAAAAGCAGTGATGAAAAATAATCAAAAGCTAACCTGAAAGGGTATCGGCTTTTAAGCTGGAATCCAGTATCTGAGGAGTGGACGATTTAACTGTTCCGACACCAATACCATCTGAATGAAAAGAAGACTTAGCCTTCTTCACATAACTATCATCTCTAGTAAACAATTCCGAAGTCTTGACAGACTCCTTCTCAGAGTAATACAAACTGGCCGCCGAACTCTTATTATCACCAGTTGCAGCTGCAGTTGAAGTTGGCTTGGTTGTCTTAACAGCGGGAGCAGAAACGGAAGAGGAGGAAGATTTGTCATAACTAGCATTAGATGAATAAGAAGAAGAAGAAGGGAGACAATTAGAAGCTCTTTGAATCAATTCATCGAACAGAGCGTGGAAATTTTCGAGATCCACCAATTTCAAAGCCTCGCGCTTCTGTTCTTGGCTCTGAAAATACACCAAATTCTTCTGCATCTCTTGTAACACCGTGAACAACTCTTCTGGCACATCAGGGCTCTTCTTCTGCCTCGCAATGGCTTCAAGTCTCGCTTGATCTTCCTTCTCCACATTTCGAATCAACGCTGTCGCCGCTTCCACATCGTCGATCCCCGGCCTCGCCGGTAACGATTTGTGAATTCTCATAATCTCTTTCACAACTTCATCCATTTTTCTCCTCCTTGGTTTCAATCGTCACCACATAAAATCTAATTCGGACGAAACTGAAAATGATAAATAAAAATAAGAGAATTTTCCCATAGAATAATAAATCAGCAGCTAAGCCGATGCAGAATTCCAGCTAATTCCATGCTGCTTCTTCTGCTTCTGCCTCTGCTTTGGGGGATTCTGGATTTTTTTTATATAATATAATATATATATATATATATTATGTATGTATGTATGTATATATACACACGCGTATATTTAAATTATTTTATAAAATTGACAACGATAATGTGATTGGAAAATAATTTACTTTTTCTACTGATAATTTGAAACAAATTCCGTGAAATTGATAAAGACTTGTGGGTTATCACCAAGATCTACTCAGCGTCGCACGTCATGTACCGCCAAGTCAGCGAATTTCCAAATATGTCCCTAACGTCTTTCCTATATAACACGTTTGCCAACTGTTACCTCGTTGGAAGAGTTTTTATTTATTCATTTTTGGACCGTGGCTTTAATTGTATTGCATGCAACCATCATTGGCCGATAACAACAAACACGCGTTCGCACGTGATGATCTCAAAAGTATTAATAGATTTTTAAATCATAGGTGCTTACGTTATCTATTTATCAAATTTTTCGTTAAAAACAAATAAAATATTTTTATAATCATGTTAGCATGTGACCTATGACTTATGATTTACAAAAGTTGTTTTACAAATATAATTGTGAACTTCGTCTTTGTTTATCGTTTCACCAAAAAAATTTAAAAAAAAATTCACGTGAATCTTTTTTAATTAAAATGAGAGATAAAATAATGTTTATATTCTTAAATTGTTATATGCTGACAAACACAAATATAATTTATTTGTTTGTAAAATTTTTAAATTATTATTATTATTATTTACAAAAAATCTTGGGAAAATAGTTAGGACTTTTGTTTACAATCTGAGGTGGTGTTTGCTTTGAAGTTATAGTTTTTTAAGGAATAAAGTTATTTGACATTAAATTGTTAATGAGCTTTCAAGGTATGGTAGAATCAAACCAGTTGCAAATTTTAAGTGTCACATCCTTTAATGTTAAGTCATGTACTATTTGATTATGCTAGTCAAATTCTAGTACGTAAAGAATAGTTATTTTTGTATCATTGTAATAGAATATGGAGACATGTTTGTTACAAATAGGTAAGCTGTGTTTTTTTTTCTTATAAAATTGTAAAATTTGAAGGACCTCAATGTTGTTGATCCATTCCAATAGGAGGGGATGCTTGCTTACATTATTACATCATAATCATCAGAGAATGGATTATGGTTTTTTATCGTTAGAGGGCGAGGGACACGAGGAGCATAGGCGTAACTAAAGACAGATGGCGGGGTGCAAAAGCGTAAAAGCAGATGGCCGTCACCCTCCACCAAAGTCAGTCTGGATTAGGGAGGGAGTCACAGGGTCAGTTGAGCTGGTGGCGAGAGGAGAGCCAGGGCTTGGTTTTCTCAGCTGACAAATAAATGCATGAGGACAGGTGGCAAACGAAGAATGGGGACACGTGTTGGTACATGTGCAGACAGTGTGTCCAACTGTAACCAGCTGGCTCACGCCGTAACCCTTTTTTTGGGCCTTCCCAACTACAGAAACAGCCCACTTAGAGGGACAAGGATTCATAATTCAAGTTAGGAAGTGGCAATGCAAGTGGAGACATTGGTGCTACGAGTAAACACCCTCTCACGTGCTCTGCTGTTACCTGTCCCTTACGGCGAACCCCACCACCGCTCTGCTCTGCTCTTTTCTGCTGCTACCATTTCTATCCATTCCATTCATTGTTACTTACCCTTTATTTTTATTTTATTACTTTGTTGATACTAACATAACATTGGGAATAGGCCTTGCTATTTTGGCCGAATGGCATTACATCATTAATGGGATTCGCAAAGGAAAGGAAAGACAGTCACGCGCGCGTACTGCCTCTGGAAAGTGGGAATTTATATGTAATAATGATTATTTTAAGATTGCTGTGCACGGTGTAATAATTCGTTCAAGGTAACTTGTGGGACGGTACAAAAAAGTAGAATTCGTTGCATTCTCTTCTTTAAAGACCTGTTATAATTCGAGTTTTATCTTAAACCAAAAAATAAAAATAAAACTAAAAGTGGTGGTTCATTCGTCTTCTGAAAGCAAATTCAAGAAGCTGGTGATGGCTCCATAATCAGCCTCTTTTGACTATTATTCGATAATCACTTATCTCTCTTGGCTGTTTAAAAAAAAAGTATATTTTAAAATTTTATAAGAATAAATTATTTATATTTTATTAAATATATATATTTTTTAAAAAATAATTATTTAATCCATAACATTTGGTATCAGAATTAAACTCATTTTAATTTTAATATTTTAGCCAAACACTCATGCTTACTAGAACGCATTCATAAAAATTGCATTCATGAAAATTTCATTAATAGATCGTAAAAAATACACAGAAAGTTCTACTGTAACGCCAAGTCAATAAGTCTCGAGGTAGAGCATGATAACCGAGATAAAGCATGTTAGACATGCAAAAAGCCCCACTGTGATGCCGGGTCCATAAATCTTAAGGTAAAGCATGATAGGCTTGCAAGGAGAGGCATGTAGAGAAACTAACCATAACAAGGATGTCATAGGATTGGGTGGAGAAGAATGTGGCAAAATCCCACATTGAATAAAAAAAAAGATATTTTTGAGCTTGATAAGGCATACGGGGAACCCTACTATGATGTCAGGTCCATGCGTCTCAAGATAGAGCAGAATAGGCACTCAGGGAGAGGCATGCAGAAAACCCCATTATGACATTGGATTCAAGTCTCTCGTAGAACACGATAAGTATGCAAGAAGTCCCACTGTAACACTCCATAAATCTTGAGGTAGAACATAATAGCCATCACAAATTTGAGTGGGGGAGAATGTAACAAAATCTCACATTTAATACAAGAGTAGTCTTAAGGTAGAGTATGATAAGCATGTAGAGACTCCACTATGACAAGGGAGCTCCATTGTGATGCTAGGTTCATAAGTCTTAAAGTAAAGCACGATAAGCATGCATAGAGCTTTAATACGACGAGGGCTCCATCTTGTTATTGCTCTTGTCCTTGGTTTCATGTTTCTTCTTTCTATCCATCCTAACTTAACTTGGAGATGCAAGTTAAAATATATATATATATATATATATATATATATATATATATATATATATATTTGGTCAGTTAAAATTAATCAAACTAGTATTAATTTTTTATTCCGTGTCTCATCTATATTAGGGATTAGCATTCCTGTTTTTCTTTTTTGGTTCTAAAATTAAAGTCTACTAAAATTGGAAAACCGGATGCAAAAGTAATTTTCCAAATATTTAGTGCATAGAAAAGAAATAAGAGATGCTACGAGTCCTTAATGAAAATACGAGAAGTTGATTAGCAGCTATTAAAGAACGCCGTTTCAAGCGAAGCGAGGGTTTTCCATTCTTCTCTGTTTTCAGCCGACAGGAAGAAGAAGGGCCTCTTTGCACACCGACTCTTTTAGGAATTCTACGTCGTTTCGTTCCTACAGACTTACCGCGACGCTGAGTTGCGCCTCCTGCGACAGCCACCATAGTAGCTAAACGTTGGCTCTTTCTTGTAAGTTGTTTTTATCTGATTTTGCTTCAATTTCATCGGAACGGTCTTGTTTTCTTTAGTTTATTTCTCATCACTTAATGTCTTGTTTGTTAGATGCGTTGTCTGAAGAATATGCGGGTTTTTAGTAAACTTTGTTTAGTAATTGTTGATTTTACTGATTTAATTACCATGATTAGGTTTCAAACGTATATTTGGTAATTCTTCATGTTGATTTTGCTGTTTCAGTTCCATATAAATTTGTTTTGCTGCATCTCTGATTATGTTGTACTAACTTCATGATTATCAAGCTGATCACTGTGTGTTGTTTGTGTAAGTAATGATTTATGTTTAATGGACAGGTGCAGATTTTAATAGAGCTGTTGTAGGGTAGGCGCTTCTGGGGATCATGGGAATGGAGTTACCAAAAGATGAATCTCGTGATATGGAGGATGTCAATATTAGTGACTTGGAATTAGTCTACCATGTAAGAGAAGCCCTTACAGCAGTCCACTCGGTTAGTGCTTCAGTACCTGGCTCAACTTTTTCGTTGTTGCCTAATTAGTATGAAAATATATGCTTCTGTTTCAGCTTGGATAATTATTTCAGCTGTTGAAATTCTCATTTCATGTATTAGCTGTTTTTACAAATATATGCTGAATTTATTTGGACTAGGGGGATAGTGACAATTATAACCAGCTAGTTGCAGTTATGCACCTTAAAGGGCGTCTTAACCCTGACGAGAAGGCACTACTTGAGGTAGGTTGTTCCATTGTTTTTGTTGCAATCCTTATTTTCCAAACAATATTCATTCATCTTAGTTTAACCTTGATTTTCCTTTTTTATCAACTTGGTAGACAAGTTTGAAGGCTTTATCTGGAGCAGTTTCTTATATAGACATTGACCACCACGAGTCTCTTCTTGCTTCTGTAAGCTGTTTTTATGTGTTTTTGTGTTTATTCTTGGACATTAGGTGTTATTGAAGTTGTTATTATCCCTTTAATGATCAAGTACTTTGCAGATTTTTGGAATGAGCATGTGGAACTATGACCCTCATGTGATGGAAGCATTGATGGTCCTGATTATATCTTTGGTATGTTAGTTGCAATTGCCTATATTTCTATTCTAGAATGATTGGTAGGTTCTTTACAATTTTATGATTAATTTTACTCTTATTACATTTCAGGCTGCTTCAAATGGAAAATATGTTGATTCATGTTTAACCATGCTTGTCAGCAATTTCACACCACCAAGTTATATCATAGATAAGTTAACACAGCCGCATGTTATTGAAAGAAAGCACCAAGTTCTTTCCCGGGTGCATGGAGCTTTGAAAGATATTGCTGATTTAGTGCCTCTTGCCCCGTTGAGATTATTGCCCATAGTTCTGCAAAGAATGCCAACAGTTCGTAATAATCATGATCGTGTAAGTTTAATATGACCTTTTTAATTTGTTATTATTTGATTTATTGCCTACATCAGTCATAATGGACCATGCAGGTAAACTTTCTGCTCCCTGCTCTGTCTAATCAAATCTCTGGACAATTTACTGTACTGGTTATTTATGTCTCTCTCTTACATCGTTCTTGGTTTTTCACTTCTGATTAAGCTTTGGACTCCAGTGAAATTTGAGTTCTTAACTTCTGTCTTTGTGTTTATGTGCATGCATAAATGATTTTAATTTTAAGATTTCAGTTTTTATTGCATACACACCAAAATGGAAATGCAAAGATCATACTTCTTTGACATTTGAATAGACTATGTGTGCAACCTGCCTTGTGATTGTTTCTCTGAGTTAAATCTTAACCGGAGCTTGTTATTTATTGATTTTTATTTTTCATATACTCGTTTATTTCAATGGTGTTTGTAACCTCAAATCAGTTAAGTTGTATCACTGTATCAACTTGTGCTCTTTGTATCAGAAATTGTTGAATCTGAGGAATTTTGATTTATCCATTGCATTCCTGCAGTTAAAGATGATTGTAATATATGCGGAGAACATGCTAAAGCTGGAGAGTGGTTCAATTGGAGAACTCGTTAGAAGCACAATGCTTATGGCAATGGTGGATAGGCTGATAGATTTGGATGTAAGTTTATGAAGTTGCTGTGTGAATTAGTGCCATATAGTAGTTTTGCGTTTGTATGTATGATCTTATTTGGCTAAGCTTATTATAGGTGGAGATTGGATGGGATGACATCTTACATGATGACTTTTCTAAAGGTATATTTGAGATGGAATTAGAAGATGTGGAAGAGGAGGCTGTAGATGATGCTGACCAAGATGGAGGAGAGGTATAATCAGCATTTTTTGCTTTCCTATATAAAAAAAGAAAGATGCTACTGTCGTAGATTATTGGAAATAGTTAATTGTCACAAAAAAATTATGAACCATGGTAGTAAACCGGTAGATCTTTCTTTGGTGCTTAGTTAGCAGATTTCTCTTTAACTTGCTATAAGCTAATGTGAAAATTTTTTTGTAGCTTCAAAGTGGATCTTTAAGTCAGAAGAGTTTGAGTGGAAACCTAATTGCTGAATTATTAGATAGCATGATGGTACTAACTTTTGAGCATCTTGAATCCTGTGAAGGTGCTGGTCGTTTGATAGAGGTATTTCTAAAGTCTTGTTTCTTTCTTTCTATCGCTTTTTGTGTCCCCACTTGGGCTCTTTTATTTTTTTTATTTGAAAGAATTATTAATTGTTGTGATTAGGTATTTGAAATTCTTCTCCAGTCATTCCAGATAACTGTTCTGAATGCATACAAGTCAAAGTTTGCTCAGGTAGTGCGCAAGTTTTTTCTTCATATTTACTATTTTTCTGTTCTTGTAATGTTACATTGATATCTATAATATGTATACTTCTTTCTTTTACCTGTAACTATTTTGCATTATTCATTCTATCAATTCAGGACCGCCAAGTTTCTTTTTTACTTTTCTGTATTAAATATTGAAATAATATCATCTTATTCTGGGTTTGAGTATTTATCACCTTTGGATTGCTTTGATTGTAGTTTGTGATGTTTTATGCTTGTGCATTGGATCCCGAAAACTGTGGTCTGAGGTTTGCCTCAATGCTTACAGATATGTTTGTTAGTGGTGTTTATCCCCCGCTCACCAGGTAATCTTGATTTTTATCTCAATGCATAAAAATATTTTGTTGACTGTTGGTTTTGTTGTTTGATGACTGTGCTTGGCTTTTTGATTGATCAATTATGGACCTGTAATGTTGAATAATTTATTGATTTCTATTTATCTTCCTTATTTTCTTATATTGCATTAGAACAGATGTTTTTAAACCACGATGAGAACCTTTAGATTGTAAATTGCTGGATAACTTGAGGCAATAGTTTATGTAGAGTTTTGCCTTAACAAGTTTGATTTTATGAGGTCCCCTATTCTTATTATATAGTGAATGTTATCCAAGTTTAGGACTACACAAGCAGTCAAATATGTGCTTGTCCTGCCATTTAGGACTTTTTGGAATATTATACACTCATCATTTGTGATGGGACAAATTGAGAATAATACTATGCATCCTAAGTAATGATCCAGGCTTTTCCTCCCAATTGATGTGGTTTTAATTGATTGAATGATATTTTTGATCATTTTGAAAATCAATTTATTACCCCATTTCACTGGCAAACTGAATATAGCAACCTCACTTGGGATAGAAAACTTGCAACAATTACTTGGGAAGTGTAGTGTATTACTCATGAGTTGTTTGCATCATATCTGGTGCTAATTCTCTTCTCTTCGCATGCAGGATGAGTGCTGTGTCTTATCTTGCTAGTTTTCTGTCTCGTGCAAAGTTTTTGTCTCCTTCTTTCATTGTCAGCTTATTAAAAAGGTACAGCAGTATTCCAGGTCTAATATTCTTCTGTATGAAAGAACTATTCATTCTATCTTGTAAAAATTGGATCAGCTTGGGTTCTTGTGTGGCCTTAAATATTGTATAAAATGTTGCAAGTGTGGATTTTATATCATATGGTGACCTTCTTATGGGCTAATTTTTGAAATTTCAGGTTGGTGGATTGGTGTTTGGAGTACTGCAAAATCCAGGGGGGTGACATAAATCCAAAAGTACATAGAATTTTCTATTCGGGATGCCAGGTAACTGTTGGTTTTTACAATCTGTTTTGAGAAGAAATATTTGAGTTTAGTATTTCATGCAAAAGAAAGAACTGTGGAGTGACAACAAATTTCATGCTGCAAATTTCATGGGAAAATATTCATACTGCTTAAAAAGCTTTCTAACCTCTTTCCCTATGAATTGTGTGATCTTCCAATGACAATGTGCTGTTTATCTGTTGGTTTACTATGGATAATAATTTTTTGGTTTGCAAATAAATTGATACCTAATTTGAATCGAATCGATTTTTGTAGTGGAGTTTTGACTTTTTAATTCTGCACCACAGGCCATTATGTATGTGTTATGTTTTCGTATGAGATCTATAATGGATATTCCTCGGCTCAAATCTCAGCTTCTTCTTATGCCACTAGAGACAATTTTGAGTCACCAGTTGAACCCATTGAAGGTGAACAGTTGTTTTGTGCCACATCCTCAAAAATTATAAATTACACTTTCTAATCAAGAGGATTTGTTCATACTTTAAGCCGTGTACTCATGTTAATCTTTTATTTGTATCCCTTCTGTTGTGCGGCCTAATCTTCCAGTTATATCTTATTCACAGGTATGCCTACCGTCGGTAGTGACAGAGTTTCTCCGACAGTCAAGGGCTGCCCGTCTGTTCACTGTGTCCAAAGCCTTCATTTTCAATGACCTCTTGGAGTCTGATCTTTCCAGGGCATTTGGTGGGCTGGAAAGGCTGGACATGTTCTTTCCGTTTGATCCATGTTTGCTGAAGAAATGTGACAGGTATATTCACATCTTTTTGAGTGATTAATGTTTTAACATGGACATCAGTATACTTAAAATTCACATTTTACATGATCACAAGTTTTTTGCCTGTAGCTTTTGTGAGGGACTGTTGGGAGAAACCAAAAATTTGAAACGAATCTGGGGATATAACAAACTACTGCAAACGTCTATGTTTAATGAACTCTTTTAAGTTGTAGTGATTTAGGTCACATTGTCAGCCTGTGCTTAAAGTTTCTAACACTGATCTTTTTTTTTGTTGGGTCATGAATAAAAACATAGGCCTTAAAATACTGATTTTTTTTTAAATTTTTTGTTTCTGAAGTTTCATTCGGCCAAACTTTGTATACTGGTCCATGATTAGAGCTACTTACCATGATGATGAAGAAGACAGCAGCAATGAAGATGTTGAGGAGAACAGTGGGGATCATGCCATGGATGATGATGGCATGGCAAGGAGCCTTGATGAGCAAGATCTTGATCTTGATGAATTTGATTATGCATTAAACAAAATGTCCATTACACCTAAGAATTCCTTAAATTGTATGTTTGAGGGACAGTTAGAGAAACCAACGAAAATGCCATCAAGAATTAGGCCTTCCACAAGTCCGGAATCCTTGTGATGGGAGAATTTCATTCGACTTTCTACCCTGATAGACTGATTAGAGAATGGAAGGATTGCATTGCTGAATACTAACAAGAATGGTGACACTAATTATGCTACTTCTGATGGTGGGTTTGTCGATATCTATCATCAGAGGCTGGACAGAAGTTTAGGGAGATTGTTAAAGTTCAACCACAGAGTGAGTTCAGCTGGTAGTTTTTGATGTTGTATGCTTGTTAAATGTTGGACTATGCTGCCGTGTTCGGCACTGCGAGCTCAAGTGGCATTAGTTGAAAGTGTTGATAGATTGTCAGGTTATGACCATAATGAATGTTTTTTGATTCTAATAAATTGTTGGGCTTAACTTGAACGAATGATAAAGAAGACTTAAATGTTATTTTATGTTAATTGAGATATGGTAACATTAAATTTCTTATTTTAAAAAAGTACCCATTGGTAATGACAATTTTTACTCAATTATTCAAAATAAAGATTAATTTAACAGGGGCATTAGTTTGCTTCTTCCCATTTCATGCACTACAGCCCAGGCTGCACTAACTCTAGGCTGGTGTGAAAACATAGAACACAAATGAATTACATAATGTGCGTGTATCCACGTCCGTTTTAACTGCTCAGCCACAACTGATTCGCATAAAACAGGTCTATTTCCATAAATTAGGTATGCTTGGTGGATTGCTGTTACTACCGCCTCCGGTGCTCTGGTTAAGAGGGCTTCCAGGCCCACCTGATGATTCGCTTAGGTTTCCTCGCGATGGTGGGCTTCCGACTGCTGAAATTCCTGGTATAAACCTTGGCAATGAAGATAAAGGTTCAGTTTGGATCGTTGACTTCGTTTCCTTCCAGCCTTCAGCCAAAAAACTACCAACGATTACCTGCAATCAAAACATGTAACTGCCTCAATGAGAAAAATGCTTGGACAGTTGGAAGCTGCTTACTCAAATCACAGTTTAAATACTCTCGACTTGCATTATTTTATGCTACAGGATTTGGTTTGCATTCACACTGTCATGAACTAAGTCTTTTGCCTGCAATAAGAGCTTAGTTATCAATCTAGAAAAACAAATATCAGCTTTATGCATAAAGAACAACAGTGAATGTTTTACATAACAAATTAATTTATAATTAGGTTGGACTCGACTCAGTGGAAGGATGCATACGAGCTAAAACTTCAAAAAAGGAACCTGAACAGGAGAGGCTGCAGTTAGGAGTCCTGCAACACCACCACCCAGGACACGGCCATCTGGCCCAGCTAGTGACACACTCAAACCACCTGTTCTGCTCCGTTGACCACCATTCTCAGAAAGGAGAATTGAACCAGAAAGGGACAAGATTTCAAATCGTCCCTGCACCACACAAAACAAGGTATTCGAGGCTCTATATAAGCATATTTAATACAGCATAACAAAATTCCAGCACATTCACAATTCTCTACCAGCTTTCTAGACTGAAGCTTAAATTACGAAGTTATAAGCACATTATTTCCAAAGTCCATTTTTCTTATCTCTATATACAACCTTCAATGTTCCATACACAATCAGAGTAGAAACTCAACAATTTTGGGTTAACAATCCCTAAAAATTGCATTAGGATGAAGCAGGACCATTAAATCTTTGATTACTATTGCAAACTAGTATTGTTCTCCACTAAAAGAAATATCCTTAACATTTTCCAATGCAAACTAGCAAGCAATTACCTATGTAGTTTGTTCTTGCAAACTGTATTCTTTATTAAATATTATATAATATTGGTTAATACAAATCTTCAATCTATTCAAGTGTAAATTGATAGTAAATTTGTCTAAATTGATTATTTCTTTTATGTAAAATTATGTCTTGCTCATTGGATATCATATCATTTTCTTTTATTTCTCTTTTCCAAATCGATTAAGTTGTGAAGATATGACCTTACCCTACTCCCTTCCCTGCATCGTCATTCGGACTAAAACTCAAGGAACATAAATATAGAATGTGTAGCAATTATGATATTTCTACTAACCTCATAATTTACAGTTCCACCGGATGTCATCGCTTGACGAAGTGTTACATTGGATATAGCACCATTAGCTGACAAAATGCAGACAGCTCGTGGGCCATTTTGAGAAAATGACATTACCTTTGCCAATACATCCTGCAGAACAGACGGCACAATAAATAAATTCAATGTTGCTAGCCAAACAAATAGGAAAAAGACCAAACATTTAAAGTCAGAAACATTACAACTTCAAATAATAAGAATGCCAGTAAAAGAAACTTGTCATTCGTCTAAACAGATTAATACACCAAGTTCAACAAAACATCTACTTTTCCACCATCTGTAACCCACTTCAATAAGAATGTGAATAAAATAAACTTGTCATTGATCTAGACAGAATAATATACTAAGCTAAGCAAAATGTCAACGTTTCACCACCTGTAACCGACTTCAATAATTCTTCCTTTTCAAATTTATTGCAACATGGCATATGTATACCATTTACGCTATTGATAGTAAATTAAAGAAAAACTAGCCAAATCATGGAATTAATTGCAGAGATGACTGCCTTATGCATAAGTAAGCATGGTAGGAAAGAAATATTTAGCTCAAGTAAACATTTAAGGTCAACAAAAAATCTCCATCCAATTAGCACAATACATTGTACACAATAAGATAGGGCCCCTTCCGTTATTGTCCAACACAATAAAACTAATTGCAGTAAAACTTTTGTCCCTGGTAGAAAAACAAATAACAAACTATTTTTTTTTCTTTTCCTTTTCGTTAAAGAAAAAAAAAGTACCTCTCCAGCTTGCACTGTGATAACATGAGGCATAAATCCAACCCCTGATGATCCTGCAATTCTTTTTAGAATAAGTTCACATATAGAATTAACAACAGAATTCTCAGGTATGTGCATGTGCACCTACTCAATAAGCCAAAACGGTACAATCATCAAATTAACAGTCTAAATAAATGAAGCGAGCACATCACTGCAGCAATTAATTAGTTAACAGTGCTCAATGATACACACAACAAAGTCAACTGCCGCTTACTAAAACCTGTATAGGAGGGAACCAACACCACTTGGAAACATGGAAAAGGAAAATCCTTAATTGTCAAGCAACATAAAGTAATATCAAAACCATGTTTCTTTTTTTTTAAAAAGGAAAAAAAAACTGTAATTTACAAATTCTTCCAAAAAAATGTAACTAACAAGGGCATATAAGTCATTTTAGCAAACAGAAGGACAGTATTAATCAATTGTTGCTGTGAATTGAAAGGCAAACTAGCATTTAGCATACAACAGTATTTCTTTTATGTAATAAAAAAAAAGCAAAACAACACTACTTTAATTAAGCGTAGTATATATAATTTGCAGTACCAAAAGCGGCTGAATATTGTTTGCGTGTAGAGCCCGGAGGTCTTCCCCTAGCTTTCTTGTACGAATTCGACGAGGAAGCTGCCATCCCCATTGCAGACGGCGGAGACGTCAAGTTAACGCCTAAGCTGTTACCGTTACTACCGTCAGGACCATACTTCCTTGGACGCCCGCGTTTACGCTTGGCTGGCTCGCCCGACCCGCCGCTAAGACTGACACTGTTTGCTGCTTGCTGATGCTGATGGTGCTCTTGTTCGTGTTGGTGTTGGTGAAACAATGAGATGTTTGGTGGATAGGTTTCTGCAGTGCGCGGTGGCGGTGGTCCTGTTGGCATCACTGGCTTGTAAACGGTGGCGCCGTCAGCATTGAATGCTAACCGCATGTTCACCATGCTCATCTTCTCTGCTTCTTCTCTATCTGGCATTTTTTTTATTCTCGGGTCAGAAACCCTAATCCTGCAAATTTAAGTTCATATTTGGGAACAAAGAAAAAAAGATTAAAATTTATCGAACAACAATAAAAATTATTGAAGAAAAATCGAACTTACTGGAATCTATACGAAGAAGGAATTAGGGTTTGCGGATGAAGACGATGGCCGCTTCGGAAGGGTGATTTTTCAGAGAATTTCGTTATTTTTTAATTAATTTTTTGTTATTTTGGTATTTTTCTTTTTTACGTATTTTCTCAATTTATTGAAAAGGCAGACCAATAAAGGAAAATTACCATTCAGAGCACGCTCCCTCTATCCACGCTTCAGACATAATTTCTGTAATGAATTTACGTATATGCCCTCAATTGCCATTCGGCTTCCCTGGGTTAATAATAATAAATTATTTTGGAACGGGCCCAAATCTCATATTTTGCCCAGAATTAACCTAATTTTTTTGGATAATCATAGCCATTAACAACTCTTTTCTCTTGGCTCAGCGAAAAGCCGAGATTCAAAGTGAGTATTAAGTAAGGATAATTTTATTATATTAACAAAAAAAAATATTTATTATTATTAATAAATAAAAAATTAATCAAAAATTTATTATTTAATTAATATAATAAAAATTTGCAAATTTTTTTATTAATAAATATTTATTATTTTTATTTTATTCCTCTAAATGTCCTCTTTTACTTGAGAAAAAAGCCGCCTTGCAGGCAAGGGCAACATATAGAAGCCAAGCGGTCACAAAACAATTGCCATTGCAACCTGGAGGAAACATCTTAATATAGACATGTTGATAATCATACATCATCAATCAAACATTCTTTTGTTAGATCTACAAAGCAGCTTCATAACTGTATCTACCAACACCGAGTGACCAACATACATACTACATCGAAACATCAACAATATTCCTCCTCCTTACAGGCCCTGGGAAGTCCCTCCCATCGGACGTCAGAACTCGCATCCTCTGCAATTTGACTCGACCCGAAATTGTTTTCTACCAGTTCAAACGACACCAGAGATTATTTGACTGTCTTTTCTCTTACGTTTTGAAGCTATGACTTACTTACCTTCCAATTCGATGGTCGGATCAGATTTCAACGGTGGAGATTTCCCTTTGCAGAGACTGTAACCACTGCCGCTGCCATCTTTCGCTAAGGAGATTCACATAGCCCCTCAAAAGGCTTCATAGAACAAAACCTATGAATAGCCAACGCTAATCCTTAATGCATTTTAGTGTTTCCTAATATGTTGTTACCATGGACATTGGAATGAGTTGTTGCTGAAGCTTGTATGTAAAAACCCCCACCCACACACACACACTCTTCATTCGTGTTGGTAACGCTAATACATTACTGCTTTAAGACTTGACAGACTGACCTACCTAAAGTATTTTGTTTTTCAATTGAAACACCGCCCCCACCATAAAAAAAAAGAAACCCCCAATTAAAAATTATTTTTGATGAAATGATTTTACTTTCAAGATTAAATTTAAAAATATTTGAAATTACATAAAATTTTCTGTGTCAAGTGTAAGAAAAGGTAAAGGGTTAGAACGGTCTAGGAAAAAAAAAGAAAAGAAAATACACACGCACATACTCTATTGTAATTTATTGTTGCATAAACTTGTTGAACTCGTCTTGAAATTAATCTGATAAAATAGTTAGCCAGTACCTGTATGTATGTGTTTAAAATTAAAACCTCAAAACTCTCTTTATTCATTTACTGATACACATTTTTAACCCTGAAAATCTTACTTACAAATTTCCATTATGTGAATAATCCCCTCGCACCCATACAATGCAATGCAGCCTGGCATCCTGCCAGAGTAGTTTTGGTCAGAAAGCATCATCAGTATATCCAAGATCCAAGCTGAAGCTGAAGCTTTCCTTCTCAATTAACTCCTCCTCGAGTAAATGACTGGAGACAGTGAAACAATGTACATAACACAGGGATGGGAATTGTTTGCTTGCAATGAACTCCGTCCTCGTCTCTGGTTATCTTAAAATCAGGTTTAGATGGGAAAAAACAAATATGGTACATATATGAATGAAGCATTAGATGACTGAATATCTATCTCACTGTATCTATCAACATGAGTGAACAGCATACTCAAATTAATACATCAATAATCCTTCCTACAGGCCCTGGGAAGTCCCTTTCTGATCCTCTTCATGGTAGGACTGACATCTGCTGCAATTTTACTTGACCTGAAATTGTCGCTACTCATTTCTACAAGTGAAAACAACAACAGAGATTATGTACAGCTTCGAATTTTGTTCCTCAACATTCTTTGCCCAATGCAAGAAAAACATCATGAATTACTCACCTTCCAAATTGATAGTGCCATCGCTTTTGAACTGAGGATGTTTCTCTTTACTATTGTATCCGGTTCTTTTAGCAGAGACTGTAACCACTCCTGCCTCAACCTTTTGCTCAGGAGTTTCACATAGTCCCTCAAAAGGCTTCATATAACAAAACCTATCATGTTTCAAAAGCAAACAATTAGGTGATTTTCTACTAAATCTTTCAAGACTTAGGGCATTCATTATTCCTTGTACTGGTTATTGATCTCATTTTTTTCATAAATCAAATTGTATTTGTCATAATGTTAAAACAAAGCTTTTGCAAGCAGATAGCCACGAGGAGAAGAACAACATAATGATCAATAAACTGAATGTTAAGTAAACATGAATACCATTCAAGTGGTAAGCTAGTGGTGTTGAAACCGAGACTCAACATCCTCCACTTCCTACACTTATTACACTGCACCCATTCTTGATCAGGTTTATGTAGTGCCCCATCCTTAATCTGGAGGAAAATGAATTTTATTTTATCAATTAAAGGGGAAAAAAAAGAAAGAATACTTGCTGTAAAAAAATCCTAACAGACATTGCTAAACAGACAATGAAGGATTAAAACAGACATTAAATTGAAGTTTTTACGCATTTATATTATTTTATGATTCAAATTAAATGTAGTCATGACATGAAACACTAGAAACCATACAAATAATTTTTAAGTCAAAGTATGATTGTAGTATTCAGAATCCAATATTTTAACACAGTGTTGTGAAGCATATATATTTGAAAGATCAAGTTGGAAATAAATATTAATGATTAATTTTTCTCCTCTATCCCCTTGGCTGTGCTTAGCTAATTTCTCCTCCAGTTGGCCTGAATGCCACATTCATCTATACAAACAGGTTTTCTTGTGAGCAAAAGACTTGTATGCAGAAAAGAAAGACATAAAATTCAAAAGCTGAAAATTAACAAAACAAAATGACCACAGCAATTAGAGAAACAAGTACTTTACCAACTGCAGTGAATCAAAATTATTGTCCCAATATTCATCCGCTATTTTCCCCAGCCACTCCTCCAGTTGAGCATATTGTTCACAATCCAGAAATCCCTGCTTGTTGTTATGCACCCAAACACGACCATTCCCATCATCCTGTACGGGTAGGCAAAAGCTTTCAAATGCAGTAAAGAGATTAACTAAAACTTAAAAATAGAAGTTTTGTTATGCTTTTAGAGAATTAAAAATGAAAAGCAGGCCATGGGAAAACCACACCAAAAGCAACCTAAATATGAGAATCTACAAACTTCGACCGGAACACATCTCATTATCTCTAAACAGACATGTCAAATAATAGTTCCAAGTGAACCTCCCCACATCCAGTATAATTTATGATTATATCTTTCAGAAAAAAATAAAATAACAAAAACGCACAGATACAAGTTCAGAGAAGATTGCCAACCATTAAATCAGTAACATCTATGACACCAATCACACCTCGACCTGTATCTCCATTATGAATCATGCCCCCAACTCTCTTGTAAGCCTAAAAAGGTAAAGCAAAAGAATGAGTAAGAAGAAAGGTTAATGTACATAAGCAGAAATGCATCTCAATAAGTTTTTAAGGAAGCTCAATTGTAAAAGGAAATCCAACAGCAGTTGATTTGTACCTGTGATTCAAAAACAAGACTTATTAAAACAAAAAAATAAAAGAAATGAGAAGCAAAACAACTAGTCAACTTAAATGGAAGTTTTCAGAAAGAGAACATTTTCAGAACAAAGACATAGAATAAACTACCACAATCTGACTAAGACAATTTAGGCAAAAACAAAGAAACTTTAAACTCAAACAGTATCAGGTGGTAACAAACATTTAAGGGTAATATCGCATTATGAGTCAAAAACTGACCTCAATTAAACGACCATGCCAATATAAGAATATTCCACAGTTCATTTGTTCCCATTCTAATTGACAGTGACCCAGAGTTAAATGTACAGGTTTTCCCATGATAGTACTGGTTTCCACCCAAGTCTTATTCAAAGACTTTGCTAATGGTCGACTTCTAACCTGTTAAAGTAGAAAAGTTTGGGGAAAAAAGGGATTAGGCAAGCAGGTAAGGCAAAAACAACACTCAGCCTCAAAACAAGACCTAAATGGCATGTGATTACCAATGAACCTTGAACATATATCCTCATTCGGGGAACTAAGAAGATGACTTCTAGATAAGATCGAAGTGAAAAATCAAGTGGCACCTAAGACCAGAGAAGAGAAATCATAAGCAAGAAACAAATTATCAAAAATTATAAAATTAGGTGGAAGATTATGCCAACCTTTTGACTTATCTGACCAGTCCGAGATCTAATCCTCCTAGAACGAATGAGTATGTCTCCTTGGTGAAAAGAGCTACCACCATTCAGTCCGTTATGCCACTCCAAACAATAATTTGACCCCCACTCATCTAAATTCCATACATATATTTGTGTTCCAGTGCATTTATCCCGAAACAAACCAGCTTTTTCACCAATCAAATACTTATCAAATGGTGAAAATTCCTTGATACATTTCAAATTGTACTTTGCAGAGGCTTCAGACTGGGCAGTAGCATCCAATTCCATAAACTGTCCTTTCCTGTAGTAGCTTACCACGGGAATCTCGACATTCTGCAGCAATAGAAGCATCAATTAAGCTATTTTTAAAAAAGTCAAGTTCATAGTCATAAATAATGTAGATTGAACAGGAAGAATTAAAACCAAATAAATATCAGGTGATGACTACCATACATCTTTCCCTTGATTTAAGGACTGTGAAAGAAAAGCTA
This sequence comes from Xylocarpus granatum, assembly GCA_019650275.1. Classification (NCBI taxonomy): domain Eukaryota; kingdom Viridiplantae; phylum Streptophyta; class Magnoliopsida; order Sapindales; family Meliaceae; genus Xylocarpus; species Xylocarpus granatum. The sequence goes on from BNST01002771.1 coordinate 272,278, forward strand.
TAGATCTGGAATCAGCAGTCTGTGTAAGAACCAGAGCATCCCTGCCGAGCCTCATTGCTCCAGTCTAAAAATATCAAGATAACCATTAGGCACCATGAAATCATCCGAGTTATGACAGAAGCGCCAGAAACTATATTCATATGTCCATTTGAATAGAGGAGATTTGAAAAAAAGAAAAGGGAAGACACAGTTCAACTCAAAATCTTCTGTCCCAGTTCATTTATGCAAAACCTCATGGAACAGTGAGAAGAAAAGATTTCCTAGTTTGACAACACACCGAAGGAAATCATTAACCAGTAAACTCAAGGGAAAAAGCAGTGAATACATGAATTTTCTCATAATTTTCTCTCTTACAATCCTCTATTATTAACCAATATCGAACAGGATGAAAGAAATTAATTCCATTTTCTTTTACATCACTTGTGCTCCTCTTATTCAATTCTCAACCCTCAGTTACAGGTGTTGAACCAAGCATTAAAAGACTAGCTATAAGCACTCAACAAATTGTAAGTACCAATACATCATCTGGTACCAGTAGAAAAATTCCAGACTGATATTTGCCATAGTTTACATAACATACAAGCACTAATAAAAGTTGAAATTGAAATACTGAAAAGAATATCATATCTTAGATTACTTGATGAGGTTCCCATATAACATCCAGACAAGCAAACCTTTGAGTGCCATTCTGATAATCAAATTAAGCAAGTCTACCTTAAATCCAACACCAAATCTTCCAATACGATCTGGATTATCTGCATCAGGCTGCTTGTGCCCAAAGTATGTCATTCTCACAATCTCTTGATGAGTCATCCCATGACCATCATCAATAATTGACAGCATAGGAATATCTTTTCCAGCTTTCTTGAAAAATATGATCTCAATAGAAATCTCCAATCTGTCACAATACACCAAAAGAACCAGCCTATCAATACAGATAACATAAAGACTAGGGGAGAAATAACATGAATAAAAGAAGTAAACAAACAAATAAACTAAAAGACGTGTGAGCAAATTGATCCTACTTAGTTGCTTTGGCATCCCTAGAATTATCGACGAGCTCAGCTATTGCACCAAAAATCCATCCAGAATGTGCCTGACCAAGAGTTTGTAGATAACTTGGGTCTGCCTGGACATAATTTTTTTCAAAGGGTCCATTCTGCTTCACAACAATGGGCTGCGGTGTACTACAATTTTCAAATGTGGACTCAAAAGCAAGGTTTTCTCCAACTACAGGTGAGAACTTGAGACTGGGAGAGAAATTATCTCCACTGGTAGCTGAAACTTTTGCCCCTACAAACATGTTTTTTCTACCAGAAGGCTCCTTGACCATGTGAACAGGTGAAGCCGGACTACCGTTAATGTCAGTCTTTGTTGCAGCTGGTCGCACTTGACATGCCTCACCTGTAATCCACCAAAGTATCCCAGTTATAGAACACAAATTGACATGTAAGGTAATAGCTCCCATAACAGTATCTAAATATACAGAGTAATTGCACAAACTTAGAGCATCTAGTTATCTAGCAATAGAATAAATAATAGAATAAGCAAAGTGACCAAAAATGTAACATTAGAAGCTATAAGCTTCAATTCATAATCAAATGGTAATAAATAAAGAGTCACCTGATTCTGCATGCTTTCGACCTTTTGAGGCATTGCAAGTTTTCTCCGTCTGATATGCAACGGTAACATGGCTAAAATTTGACATTTGATCAGGAGGAAGTACGAAGAACTCCCAGCCCTTAAATTTCACAACAGCAACCTTTGGAATATATGGTGTCAAAACTTCAATAGTATGTCTCCATGGAATGAAGTAAACAATATTAATATAGATATCTTCCTCTTGTGCATTTAATGTGCTTGTGTGAGTCTTTAAATCACCAACAAGAAATGTAACATTACTTAAAAAGAGAAAAGAAAAGGAAAAGAATTAACTAGAAGAGTGAAAAATACACACATTAAAAAAAAGGAGGCTAAAATTCACCGCTTAGTTATTGATTAAACAATTAATTGTACAAGCATTTCTTAATGTAAAATAAACAAACTAGATCAAGTCATTGCTGACATACCTAAGATGCCAACAGCATTATTATAACAACTAGCTCAATTTTCATTCGAGATTTAAAACAACAAAAATGCTTCCATCCTTCAAAATGAAAAAATGTAGCCAAAATTTTATAGCCGATAAGTTTTAATGGGCCGAATGAAAAACAATGTTTTCAATATATGGCATTTAAATTACCTAAAGTAAAAAATTGTTTAAAAAAAAATGGTATAAACAATTAAGTTTGAAAGAATAATGTAACTGAAACAGTGCCACAAGCAGTTATTACTTGTCCACTAAGAAATCCATCAAGGTTCTGTGATCAATAAACATAATGAAAATGAAATAATAACACTTTACCATGTCTCTGCTTTGCAGATAAGTCAAAAATCTCCCCCACTCCTTCCGGTCACGAGAACACTGAGGTGCAGGACTCAGGTAACAATGAGACATGCCATCAAGGTGTAATTTACTTTTTGCAACAATATCAAGTACGTTCCAGTGGCAAGGTCTGTTAACAAAATTACTCCGATTATCGTCAAGTTCATGTATGTATCCGTGAAAGTAATCAAATTATAGCAACAAAAGAAACAGATTTGTTGGTTATGATGCTTTCTACCACAACAAAAGAACAAACAAAAAGCAAAGATTACTAATTATTAGAAATTGAATGCATACATTTCTTCGGGAGGGTTTAGGCATCGAGTCCGGCAGATAATTTTACTATCCTTGCGAAGAAAAATATAGTACTGCGAAGCATCTGCCGAAACAAAAGTAGAAGTATGAAAAATGAAATAATGCATTAAATTGAAACTACTCCACTTTGCTCCATACGCATTTTCTTGTATATTCCAATCATTAAGAAATTAAAGTACATTAACCTTCGCTGCTGTTCTTATCTACGTCCGACAGCATATCTAACTCTTCTTAGTTCTTAAACCTCACCTGTGAAATTAAGCAAAACAGCAACAACAACGACAACAACAACATCAAGTAAACAAATCGGATTCGACGAGTAATGGAACAAAATAACACTAACTTGCTGATGAAGTATGTTAATACGAATGGCTTTTTATTTTTTATTTTTTTTGCAGTAACCGTACCACTGTACCAAACCCCAAATCCTTGCAAAAGCAAAATGATGTTTTTTGTTTCAACAAAGGAAATCAAAACACGAAGACGAAAACGATTGGCCACTCATTACAACCATAAAAGGAAATATTTGTTTTCCTTTTTCAAAATGGGGGGAGAAACAGAAAGGTGACTAGCGAAGCAAAATGAAGAAGAAAGCAAAATCAAAGAGAAACGATGGAGATTAGAGACGATAACAGTGAGCAAAGGCCTCGTTCGAAAGTGGGACCAACAGAGTTGTAATTACCACTTCATTCTGTCGCGACTGCACCGGGACTAATTGTATTCTACTGTCTATTTGCCATTACGACCTCGTTTCTTCTCTTCTTCACTTTGACTCTGACTTCGAATTTTATCATATCAAAAAATTTTGCGTGCTTTTATTACAACGTATGCTTACCTTATGATTGATGATGACTCTTTCCTCTCTAAACTAAAGCATGATCGTCCGAACCCAGTTAACCGACTTTATCGTTCCAAAAAAAGAAGTCACGACAAAGATCGTGAAATAATACAACCGGCTTTTTGATTTGATTGCTCCGTCTGCTGGCAAGAGTTCCAGGCGTTGGGCTGGAAACGTGCTTTCTTTCTTTCTTTGTTTCTTTTCTTTTAAACTAGAGTGGATTAACGGCCAAGCGTGCCCACGGGACAGGACAGACAACCACGGGAAATTTCTCTGAGAAAATAGTCTATTTACATTAATTTCAGTGCTAAATTAAATACCTCGTAAGGAATAATAATAATAAAAAATAAATAACACACTTTGTTTCGTTCATTTACTAATTACTACAACAAAAATGATTAGTTCATTTACAGACACAAATTTCTCGTCCAATTTTAACTCTTAAAACTCTAATTCTGTAAATTTCCATCACCTCTTCATTTGATTCCTTCATAAAACATCAACTTGTGAAACCACAGCCAGTCTCCGAGATGCAAGACCATTTCTCCATTCCACTAAAGGTAACCATACAGCGCCGAAATAGGATCGGTCTACATTTGATTCTAAACCTTCAGTATCCCAAAGTGTCGACCTCCACCTCAAGCTTTTCTGAATGAATCTACTCGTGCGCGTGCACATGCCTCCTGGACAGACGGAATACAAATCAACGAAAAAATGCATAATACAGGGGATGGGATTTATTCGCTTGTAATGGACTCCATCCTTATCTCTCCAACATCAGCCATCTTAAAACCGGGTTTAGAAGGAAAGACAAATACAGTAGATGCAGCATTAGAGGACTGAAGCTCCGCTGAATATCTTACAGAACTCACTGTAACTTTGGGTAGCTGTAGCAGACCAGAGGCAAGTGGCACAACTTTGTAACTTAGGATGTGCTCAGATTTTGGAATAACAAAAACTGTGTCAGTGTGAGACCCCGATAACACAAAACTTGGTGCATCTGCTAGAGAGAACTTGACCTCTTGAAGCAACTTAGTCTGGTTTTGAATTTTAACCACGTATGTGAAGGGTTCTCCAAGGATGGCACAAGGAGGACACTCCAAACTCACAACTAAAGGTGATGACTCCACTTCTACATCCGGTAGTTTATGTTTAGTCACAACCCCACTAGAAGCAGAATGATTATTACTTCTGCAGTCCCTCCTCCATCTCAGACACACTGATCCCAGCCCAAGCTTTGAGGAATCAACTTTGGGAACCATTGCAAATACCTTCTTGAACTCCCCACCTGGCACAAGAAACAAAGGGCCTACAAGATCTTCGGCTCCATGTTGCACAGAACATAAACTTTCAGTGCCACCCTCATCATCAATGACCACTGATAGTAACTGCAATGGGACCTCTGTGCAGTTCTTGGCAGAAACAACAAGCAAACTTGTTTCATTCAAGGGCAGTGATACCAACTGCTCAGAATCAGGGACTGGCTTGATCCTTGAGAGCAACAATGGATCCCGATGAAAGGGCAGCATGAAGTGATGGCTGATAGCAATGGCATTCATTCCTTCAATTTGCAAACTCTTGTGGACATGGACCTTCTGTGCAGTTGATTCATTGCTAAGTGGGGAATAACCCAAAGACACGAAGAGCATAACTGGTTTAGGTCTATGCCACTTGATTTCTAGCTTGCAGGACCACGACTCTCCATTTTTTAGAAATGGAACAGAAACCAATCCAAAAGATTGCTGAATCTTTTCAATTTTGTCTGGACCCAACTGATATTCATCTTCCCCTTCAGGCCCAACAACACCAAGAAGCTCAACATGATGACTGTCCATGGAGGATGGCTCTGTTTCCCTTGGACTGAACAAACCACCTCCTCTTACATCCACCAGATTGATCTTTAACTCACCAGCATAGATGTCGTGGCCTCTGGAGGCCACAATAACAGGTACCGTGAAGCTCTCTCCGACCAACGCAGGGCCAGAAGCACCTAAAGTAACATCTACTTGTGGTTCTGCTTCTTCAACTTGAGTAGCCTTTTGACTGGAGAATGCTAGAGCAGGATCCTTGGTTGGAAAAGTCTCCACCCGGTCTTCAAACTTCCAAAGAGGTAAATCATCCAGAGAAGCAGGACTTTCAGCTCTGCAACAGATTGTGAAGTGGGGTCCCATTTTTGCAATTACAGAGATGCATTCAAGCTTTCCACTTTGTTCTGGATAAATTCAAAAGTTATCTTAGAAAATAGAGAGTAATACATGATGGGTAAAGAAAATTACTGAGATACTACTAGGAATTCCAGTGCAAGTGTTCATGGGGAATTAATGAATATTTAAACAGGCAAGCATTGACTTTGAAACAGGCTCAAAGGTTAGCTTGCCAAATACATATACCAATTCAACAGTAAAATTCCTGGAAGAAACAGATTTAGGACTCGCAATTCGTAGTTCAAAGACTGTTTACTCCCATGAAATGAAGATGACCTGATAATAGAATAGATACCAAGCAGCCAGCGAGCCAAAATTCTAATGGCTACAATCTGTTGCCTGTGAGAACGTAAAACTGAGGATTACACTCTAATGCACTAGTTGCATATCATATATGGTGAGGTCTCATCAAAACTTTTCAAGTGTAAACCCCCAACAGAATGAGGTCCTGATAATAGGACAAATCATGCTTATGCTATCAGCAAATTTTAATACTTCCTTGTGGAAAGAACTTTGATTCGTATAAGAATGTTTGTTTTGAACCAAAATTAACCAAAAGAATAATAAAACCAGACATAGTGCAGAAAAGAATAGTTCACTCACCAGATTTGATGCCATACGTCAATCTTAGCCATTTGTTTGTAACAAGTGTCAAAGAAGGAGTTTTCTCTACTCGATGATCTGATTGACCATCATTTGTTGTAGCTAATTTCTGAGCATTCATGATGACAAAATTGCACCCAGATTGATTGAAGCAGACTTCTAATTGATCAATCTCAACTGCCACGGGTAATTGTGATAAAAGTGACACAGTAATTAAGGTGGATATACCAGGCTTGATAATTTGTTCGTGAAAAGCAACTGAAGCAAGAAGTGCTACTCTAAGGGGACTGACAAGATCAATCTCTAGATGAAGCGGATTATCCGCACTTATTTTGATACCATTATTGTCTTCAACTGACACTGAGCTTGCTTGCCCAGGGACAAGCCCAAATATTTCTCGGTGTATAATTTCTCTCTGTGAGAGAGTTGGGGGACCAGCTGGACCACATTCTTTAAACCTGAAAGGCTGAGCATCTGGACCAGATGATACTGGCAGAGCAGCCATCTCAAGGGAATATTCAACAAAGTCCCTAACTGTGCCTAGTTTCCTCGAGCACTCTCTTAGGTAACCCAAGACCTCCCATAATAAAGTAACCCATCCCTCTTGTCTATATTGACTAGCAACACCATCAAAATGTTGTTTTGCATTGCTGAAATCACCCAATGCAAAATACTCTGCAGCCATCTGGAATCCACAATAGGAAGCCATCCTCCGGGCTTTAAGATTACCATATGATTCACAGGATTTTTTGAGCAAAGCAACAATTTCATAGGTATCTTGAAACCTTTTCCCTTCTGCAATAGCATAGCGGGTGTACTCTTCATCTGCAAGACTGCAAAGTGAGATGAAAGTACAAGGCAATGAGTTACAAATATAAGAAATGATACAATTGACAGTAATGATCTGCATATTCAGCAGTTATGACATACACTTGCATAGTAGCAGCTTCCCCTTGCTCAAGTAATTGAGCAAATTGACCAACATAAACTGAAGGTACTACAGAATCAGCACCACTATCAATCTTATTAGCAGATTCTGACATTGAAAGAGCAAGTTCCAATGATGATCTTTTCTCCTTCAAGTAATGTGCAGATAACTGTTTCAAGACAAATTATTGTGATTCAGCTCATCAAAAAGTATAACCTAACAAGTAAAAAGTTACATGAACATCTAAATAATCATTCAATATAACACGTGCAAATGAACTATCAATTTGGTAGGTTAAAGAAACTGGAGCATTCTACATCTAAAGGTTCACTGATGCAATTATACAGTGACAACAAACGAGGAGATGTACGGTCATTGCCAAGGAAAGATTTTAAATTTCATGCTTTAACTGTGGATAGAAATTTTGGAAAACTGGTATGATAGCATAGTACATCGTTCAATATTGTTGAGTAGAATATATATATCACTGTGTAGCAAGTGATCACATGATCAATATCAAAAAGTCAGGCTTCCTAATGTTAAGTATGGATGATGTATTGCTGAAAGTCATTAGTATACATTTTAAAAGGAAAGAAAAATAAACCTAGCATGACATATACAGAATTGCAAGGAATGGTAATTTTCACCCTAAGAAAGTCCTACTTGCTAGGAAGGTGAAGAAGGATAATGACCTGATAGTAAAAAGATGGATGAAATTCCCACTCAGTCAAAAGTCTATCTGCACTGCCTAAAACAAGTGATGAAATGATTTGAGTTGAAACAAAGCTTGTCTCCAGTAATTCAGCAAACACCAAATATTGTCTGCTCATCCATTCCCAGTGAAGGAATACAACCTCAGGTGCACCAACAAGCTTCCTGTACAAGGCATTGTGCTGATGGAACCATGTAACTGCTTCTTTTATCTTACCACCGTGCAATAACAAAGTGGATATTTTAAAATGCAATAGCTCAGCAACAGTTTTTATCTCAACTAAGTGTTGAACAGGCGGCAGCCTTGTTGATGTTCCAATCATCTGCTTATAAAATCAAGTATAAGCATTGCATAATGATTATGACACGGTTGAATTGCATAATGGATAAAAAAAGACAGCAAAAAAAAGTATATAAGAACAAAGCACCTCCCGCAGTGTATGATAAGCATCCTCGTAAAACCTTAAAGCTTCAGCCCAATCTCTTCGAAATTCTGCATACACAGCAACCTAGTAATCCAAAGTATTTAGATCAGTAATTTGCAATTGAAACAAGCCAAAGAGATAAGAAAAATGCAACCAGGTCATATTGTCTAACTTCTAAGTTATAATTGCATAAATGGGGGCAACAAAATGTCCCCTCTATGAGTATCTGTTGACATAGAATAGGATAGCACAAAAAAAAAGCATTGCATGCCATTGCGATCATCCCAATAACAACAAGCCCTATAAACAAAGCCTTCCTTTTCGTTTTTAGGCTTCTCCAACATTAAATGTTGCTACTTATAGCATATAATTTTCCAATTTTACATACCAGAGCAGTCAACCTAATGTCAATCATACCAAATGTAACAAGCTTTACATCAACATTGTAATGTACTGGAATAAGCATTTGTTGAATGAAGAAAACAAAACCAAACAAAGATCCTTACTTTAAAGGAATAGCGAATATGCAAATCTGTAGAATTGACGCTCTTCTTCTCAACACGAGTTCTAATTCTTCTTCCTTCATCTCTGTAATAAGTAATTGCTAATTCTGCAAATACACTCCCCAGCCTTCACAACAAAAACTAGGTTTGAATACAGTGTAAATAAAACTAAAGATCCTCAGCCAAAATACATAAATGAATAAACAAATATCATACCTATTAAGAGATTTTTGTAATTCAGATGTATTGTTAGGATGGAAAGTAACAACGTATTTGGAATCAACTTCCGCACGCTTTCGCAAAGCAATAGAACGATCTTCATTAATAACATCTCCGTCATTAACGATCACAACAACCAATAGTTTTATATTCCTCGGACGAATTGTAGCCTTGAGATTATCGAGATCGGAGCAAACCTGAAGCCATTGAGCGGGATCTCCAGAGACCTGATCGGAACTGAAAAGAGCGGCGACAACGGAAGGAACTCTAGTACGATGTTTAATAAGCCAGTCCCGCTTCAGTATTCCGCCTTGACTTTGACCTGCGGCGGATGATGAGTCAGCTTTCTTGGACAGAAGGTGGAGTAATTTAGATAAGTTCGGCAAGGCTAAAGTGTTGATCGGCGGCTGATCAGAAAGCAAATGCGTTGAGATGAGGTGGTGGTGCTCCACCGATCCGACCAGTGATACTAAAGTTACTGGCGGTGTTCGCCACTCTTCTGGGTATTCTTCCATTTTTCCTACTTGCTAGGATTTCAGTCAATTCTGTACGTACAGATTAGATTTCTCCAAGCCGCTATGCATTCTGAGTTCTGATGCAAGTGCAGATTCGTTGTCTATCCAAATGGGCCGGGCTTTGCCGTATTTTTTGGGCTCAATTCACGAAATGTCTTATGAATTCTTTGGTTGTAACTCGTTTGAAAATTATTCACACCAACAAAACACAGGCAATGACTTCAAAGTATGACATCTGTAACTTCAAATAAAAGCATCTGTCTCAGTACTAAACGTAAGTTTCGTTTCAGGGAAGAAATCTAAGATCTTTCAAAATGAAAAGGAACCCACTTCCACTTGCATTTCTGTTCCATGCGAGTACACCAACAAAAATTCAATTTTGAAGCAACTAAATTGACACAAATCCAATAACATGGCTGTTATTCTGAAATAATATTTCCTGCTTTCCAAATTCCAATCATCATGACATAATATGCACCTCAGTTTCTTCCCCCACTCCAAAAAATGAACTCAACCCACTAAATTAAACCAAAACATTTTGCAAGATGAAACCAATAACCAGACAGAATTCTCCTTCATTAATAACTGATACTTTACAGATGACAGGTAATTACAAGAAATTTGTTCTGAGGTTGGACTTTAGTTGCAGAATGTAGCTATCTTTACCATATCCTCATGGCTGCGGAAGAGAGACCATTTTTCCTGCAGAAAATTTTTTCATTTTCCCCCTTCTAGTGGACCAATGCAATGACAAAACGGAGAACTTTCTTCAAACCGCAAAATATTTCACACTCCCTGAGTTCACTGTGATTTGACATTGTGAACCTTGATTATCATCACTATAAAGTACCTGCAATGCTCAAAGACTTCAAACTAAATGAGTAAATAATTTCATTGATAAACCTCCTGATGCAATTATGTATTTCAGTATCACAGTTTCTTGTCAATCAATTTTTAGGTACTTGCACAGAAGTACAAAGAAAAATACAAACTCAAATCAAAGACAAACTTCAAATTACATCACCTCCCTCTATAAAATCTCAGTTTCCAGATCTATGTGTCCATGTCTTGCTCACTTTTACCAATCCAAATACATCATTACATTGTGTTTAAATGAGCAAAGTCATTGTTTTACAAAGACATAACCAGCTGGACGCTTAAATGAGGCTACAGAAACTTAAGATGAACACTAATAGTATTTCCAACCAAGATTGAGAAACATTGATTTATTCTTTATTTGAAAAAAAATGCATGCATCTCTAGATATGGGCATAGTACATTATCATTAACCTTGCTTCATCACATTCATGTACAATTATCTATATGATATCATGGACTGCCAACACAACTTGAAATATACTGAGAAAGCAAAATTTGGAGTAAATGCAGCAACGAACCAGCTAATCTTAACACCTTTTCTCATTAGTCATAATAAACATTGATATGAATGCATAATTCATTCAAGTTTGTTATATATAAACTGCATTGCAGAAGAGGAAAACAGGCAATACCTCTAAAATCCCGCTGCAGTCCATGGGTTACCTAAATTCTAGATTTTAAATAAACAAATAGATCACAGCAATAAGATGGGTTAAATGCTAACTTCCTCCTCAAGATCCTATAGAAATGCTAGGGACGCAAGGAGAATAAGGACGAATTGTTATCATGGACAGTTCTGGAACTGGCAGCTACTCCTGTAAAACCCAAGGAAATGGTCTTAAACCAACTCTTAAACATGTGTCTCACTACATGAAAGTTTAATTTTACAACAGTACTAAGTTTTTAAGCCTCAGATTCTAGAGCACAGATTTTATCATACAAATTCTTGAGAATGCTTACAAATGCACCTCAAACTAAAAATACAAAGGCACCTGAAAAGGAGAGAGAAGAGAATAGAGAACTACAGATGTCAATAGTGAGGCTTAACAAACAAATCAATAGAAAAGCATCAAGGAAAATTAAATAAAAAAAGACTAGCATAAATACTAAATAGTTATTTGTGTAACCCACTATTAGAATAATTTCTATTGAAAATAAGAACATTGCATTTCTAAAACAATACTATGCTTTTATATTCATATATGCACCATGGTATTGCAAATCTTATCTACAGACAGATTTTATACAAGCTTTATCTTATACAAACTTTATCAGAGAGCATAGTGATCCCAACTTAATAGAAGATAACAAAAAGTTTCTTAAAAAGAGATTATTGCCTGTATGATATGGTGGTTGAATAATAGGAATTGGTGCTGCAATCACACCATTGTCACTACCCCCCCCATGTTGCATAACATGATGACCTGTCGTGTGAATCATTGCACTATCATGACTACCAGGAAAATGATGATACAATTGTCCATGAGAGTATATTCCTGGAGCCCCATAAATGTGAAAATAATGTTGACCCTCGTAAGGAGGGTAGACATTCTGCAAAAGATAAATTTATCAAAACAAACTAGCAAAGTAGTTAGCGCACTCTTTTATACGTAATATCACCCCGTAAAAGATGAATTCAATGAAATTAAAACAGAATTGACCTGTGCACTGAAGTATCCTGGTCTGTATGTTGGATACCTACATTAAAGAAAATGAGCAAGTGTCTAGAGATTTTTTTAAAATTATAATTTTGATTCTGTAACAAAATATTATACTGTTAAGAAACAAAATTTATGAAGGTTTTGTGTATTTGAGAGAGAATGGGACACTGTTGACCTAGAATTTAAAACTAAAATTACAATTACTACTCAACCAGTGAGCTAGAAATGCCATTGAAAAAATGAAACTTAAACATCCAACTCACCAAAAAATGCTAGGTTGACAAGTATAATGGTGAGCAGGACTAGCAAATGTAGCGATGGCAGGCCTTGGACGCCCTATAATAAGACATTGAAAATCACTACCTTTTTAAATTCGTAGCATCAAGAGTTTACACAATTCGTAAACAATGAATGTTATACATTTTATTAGAAATAATAGAAGATTAAAACTTGAAGGAATTAATAGCCATGTACCATATATATGTATAGCATTAAGGTCTGTTACTGTAGTGGTACATAATCCTAGTCATCCCATGAAAAGAAATTGTAGATAATATTTAGGATGGTATTAAATATTCCTCTTGGAATTATCTATGAGTGTTCCTGCAGGAATTCTCTAGCTATTGAAGATAAGTTATAGCTAGAATCAACTTGGTCTGAGAAAGCTGGTATCAGATGTTTGGTGCTCAAGGAATGTGTAGTAGTAGATAATTACGTCTTCAGTTATCTAGAATGGACAAAGAGTTCTTCCTGTTTCTTGGTTCCATGAAGTAAACTGTTAAATACAAAATAAATACCAGGAGATTGCAGATCTGGTCGAGTTCGGCCAAAATAAGCAAGGTTACAGTTTGCTCTCCGGCCACCGATCACCGGACTAGGATTAGCACAAGCTCTCTGAGCTGATTCTGGATCACGAAATGTCACCTAAGAATATCACCCAAAACAAACCACTATGATTAGGTGCTTGATTACAATGACAAATATGCAAAATAAATAAATAAATAAATAAAGCGAAAGGACTAACAAAGCCGTAGCCTTTGGAACGACCGGTATTCTTATGAGTGATGACGACGGCTTCAATAATGTCTCCGAACTGCTCAAAATAGCGGTGGAGCGTGTCGTTTTTGGTTTCCCAAGCCAAACCACCAACGAATAACTTCCGGTAAGCACTGTCACCGCCGGCAAGATCATTGCCATGAGCCATCAAGTTTGTAATCAGTAAATAACGACTGCTTCCAGCTACTTGAAGAGCAGCAAAGAAATCAAGCAAGTGTTTTTGCTACATGAGCACCCAGCCCCAGCCCCAGCCCCCTTGGGGAAACAAAATATAAGTTTGTGAGTTTGAAATCATAATCAGAAAATATTAAGTGATTTTAAAACTTGGATTTCCAAAGAGAGAGAAAAAAAGAAAAAGCGACTTACGAGATTACCTATCAAATTCAAAGAAACAATGAATGATTCCGATTAGTCAGTTTTTTCATACAGACAAAAATATGCAGTTAAGTTGGGGAAATGAACCGATTGCGATTGCGTGGGAAAGGAAAGGAGGATCTGGCATTTGCCAAGTGAGAATAATCAACCAATGATGCTGCACAGTGTCAGAGAGACTGTACCGTACCAAAGAATGGACCTTTGAGTTTGTGGTTTCATTTATATTAAAATTAAATATATCTTTAATTCTTATAAAAACGACAAGATAATGCCCAATTCAAATTCAAAATTTTAGTTGGACAAAAATAGATAGAGATTAAAGCATAAAGATTTACGAAGTTGTCCAAAAAAGTAAGCTTCCTCCCCCTTTTTTCACGAAAAAGACATTGAATTCAGAAAGGACGGTGGAGGGATGTGTGCGTGCGTGAGACATCTCCTTTGCTAACACTTATTGCGCTGCTGACTTACCATCATCCATCAAATCATTATTCTTCTTCGATTCTTTTTTATTTTTCCATACGTCCCATGTAACACAAATCACGACCAAGGTCGTCCCTTTCATAGAAGTTGGGGTCGGGGTTTCATTTTGAATGAGCCGGGCCTTTTTGAATAAGCCACTCGAATTCGTGAGTATTAGTGGGCCTCTCCTTTGTGGCCGCTTTGACTCCTGTGAATTTGCAACTTCAAACTCTTATTGAGCATCTTAACAATCAATCAATTAATTAATCTCGAAATTTCAAATTACAATCAGAATCAAAAGATAAAATAAACTGTGCAGGAATTCCGTAGTAATTAGAAGAAAATGTTACAATCTATAGTATTATTTAAAATAAAAATTATATTAAAAAGAAACAAATCAATGTATTTAAAGTTAAATTTTGTTAACTCTATAAAATATTAATAGAAGAAGAATTAAAATTTATAGAAATGCATGTAACAAGGTGAACATGTGCATATGCATATGTGTATGTATTATAGTTAAACTTGCATAATAATCCTCTTACTCTTCAATTGGTACATTAGTTATAACAATAATAATAATAATAATGATGGTAAATTCAAAGAAATGGGGTGGTTGAAATTTTTGGTGAGAATAAGTACCCATTAATTTTCAAACAAGGTGCACACAAAACTAATTTTCAATATAGAGAGGATATTTTCTACTTTTTTTTGACCTGGGCATGCAATTGCAGGGTAGGCTATTAATTGAAGCATTGTCCTCGTCGCGTTGAAGGATTCACACTTGCTACGTACTCAATTGTTGTTGTTATTAACTAAACCAGCCTAGTAGCGCAGTTGGTTGCAGTGCGAATTCCCATTTCCTTTCCTTATTATTTATTTAATTAAAGAAAAATAAATTCATCAATTTATCATTATTTTATTTTATTATATTGTCGTAAAGCCACCCACCTGACATTGAATTCACTTAATTTTTGTTAATATTACCAAAAAACCTGTTTTAGTTAATACTATCTATCACTTTATATATTTTATTTCAGGTATATTTTGTTATTTTTATTTTATAATTTTAATTATTATTTATTTTTATACACTATCATATAAATAAAAGAGCGAATAAATAATTGATCATAAAATTAAATACTATGATAGGTATTAATTATATTTAATATTTTTTTATTATAATATTTTATTTTGTTAATTGAAAATTTTACAGTCTTATTTTGATTAATTTAATAATCTCTTACCAGCCAGAAATAAATAAATAAATAATCACTTAAATTTTTGTTAAAGCTGTTCGTTATTTATAGGTTTCATTAATGAAGGGGGTAATTAGGAATGAATGAGTGACAGACGGGCAGCAAGCAATTAAACGACGAAACCAGCCACCCGGCTGTCCATGCTAACAGACTTTTCTTCCTGTTCGTAGAAGAGCATCCTAAAACTTAACGTTGCTTTTCCCTTCAACTTTCATTACATTTACACCTAATTCTTCCTTCACTCTCGTGCCATAATTAGCAAATACAATCTTTCTTTTCTTTTTCCATAAAATAAAAAATTTATACACACACAAAACATAATCTCCTCTTTTCTCTTCCTAGCTTACCGGATGGAACTTCGCCGGAAATGTATTGACAAGCCTCAAAATTCTTCACGTTGTTCTTCACTGAAGCCCCATAAGCAGCCCGATGTGTGGCCTCTGCCGCTTTATTTCACAAATGGGGTGTTCTTCACGTTGTTCTTCTCCGTCCCGTACTTTCTCCTCCTCAGATGACGTGAAAAGATTCGCACTTCAAGTCCTCTCCATATCGTCACGCCCTCGGAGATCGCAGCCTTGGTTTGCTTGGTGGCCTCCTTCATCTACCTTCTTGGTTTCTTTGGCATTGGCTTAGTTCATTCAGTTATCTCCAGTGGGGATATTGTTGACGATGAAACGAACCAACAGTTATCAAGGAAGACAGTCGAGCTTGCACCACCGCGGCACCATTGATCTCTCTGTTCTTCGTAAACCGAAACTGGTTCTTACCCCAACTTCTACCGTCACACCTTTGTCCGAGGACGATGAACAGATTGTTAAATCAGTTTTATCAGGAGTTACTCTTTCTCATTCACTCGAATCTAAGCTCGGAGATTGTAAAAGAGCAGTAGCGATCAGACGCGAGGCATTGCAAAGAATGACAGGGAAACCGTTGGACGGAATGCCATAAGAAGGTTTTGATTACGAGTCGATATTGGGACAGTGTTGCGAGATGCCAGTTGGGTATGTGCAGATTCCGGTGGGAATAGCAGGGCCGCTTTTGCTTGACCAATGGCTCAATGGCGACGATGGAAGGGTGTCTGGTGGCAAGTACAAACAGAGGATGCAAAGCTATTTACTCATCAGGAGGAGCCACTTCGACGTTGCTGAAGGATGGAATGACCACAGCTCCCGCCGTCAGGTTTTCCTCCGCCAATAGAGCTGCTGAGTTGAAGTTCTTCATGGAAGATCCACATAATTTCGACAGTCTCAGTACTGTTTTTAACAGGTTTCATTCCTTGACCTTCCTTTTTTGGGGGTTAAGAGCTCCTTAGTTCTTGGTAATTTGACGAAATCTGACACAAATTTGTCAAGGGAAAAATGAATAATTGGGAGGTTGGCCCCTTTTTTGGATTTTCTTCTCACTTCATCACTTTGACTTCATTTTCATTTGTTATTCTTTTCCTGAAGAATGACATTTTTTGATGTTGATGTGCATTTTATTTCTTGAATTGACGGTCTTTTAGCAGATTTATTAAGAGTTTGGCTAAGTCCTTTAAGTCCTTTCACGGTTCCCACAACTTTATGACAATATCGTAATCAATTAAGTAATTTACTTTCGGTGATGCTTGCAGATCGAGCAGATTTGCAAGATTACAAGGAGTTAAGTGTGGCATAGCTGGGAGGAATCTCTACATGAGGTTCAGCTGCTGCACAGCTGATGCCATGGGAATGAACATGGTTTCCAAAGGTGTCCAAAATGTCCTCGATTTCCTCCAGAACGATTTCCCTGACTTGGATGTACTCGGCATTTCTGGTAAGTCTCCTGCCTTTTTATTTCTTTTTCCGGTACTTCAGCTACATTCATACAACTAAACACACCAAAATAGAAAAACTGTCAAGGTATAATATATGTATACAATTGTTGATGTTAACTGTACAGGTAACTTCTGCTCAGACAAGAAACCTGCAGCTGTAAACTGGATAGAAGGGCGTGGAAAATCAGTAGTATGCGAGGCAATAATAAAAGAAGAAGGTGTTAAAAACAAATGTTGCTGCGCTGGTTGAACTTAACATGCTTAAGAACCTAACAGGATCAGCCATGGCTGGAGCTCTCGGAGGATTCAACGCTCATGCCAGCAATATTGTGTCAGCAATTTAAATTGCAACTGGCCAGGATCCCGCTCAGACTGTTGAGAGCTCTCATTGCATCACCATGATGGAAGCTGTTAACGATGGCAAAGACCTCCATATTTCTGTTTCCATGCCTTCCATTGAGGTACGTCCTAGTACTGCTGCCTCTAACTTAATTACTTAGAAACACCTTTGAATTTTATGGTGTTAATATTTATCTTAAGTTCATAATAATTCATCCAAAA
This sequence comes from Xylocarpus granatum, assembly GCA_019650275.1. Taxonomy (NCBI): domain Eukaryota; kingdom Viridiplantae; phylum Streptophyta; class Magnoliopsida; order Sapindales; family Meliaceae; genus Xylocarpus; species Xylocarpus granatum. The sequence continues at coordinate 290,009 of BNST01002771.1, forward strand.
GTCTAAAACTTTAATTTTTATTAAGTAAAGGTTGAACATTAGGTGTCCAAAAATAAAGTTTTAACGTACAGCAGGTGAATTTGAAATACTTTACTACCGAGTAAACAGCCCTAAGATGGGTAGCAACTAGAAGCCGCCAATATCCATTGAAAATCTTTAAGTTTAGCCCCATTATATCAAACAGTACTTTTGACTCATTATGTTATATATATACATATATATTCTCCTTCAGTTATTTTATAACCATTAGTGTATCATAGGTTAGGAAAACAGTGCTTTTGAAACATTACCTGACTCATTTCTCTCATTCCAACAACATTAATGTTTTCTGACTTTCGCATTAATATTTAATTCATACATGTAAATGAATATATTTATAACCAGGTTGGTACGGTGGGAGGTGGCACACAACTGGCATCTCAGTCAGCTTGTCTGAATCTCCTTGGTGTTAAAGGAGCTAACAAAGATAACCAGGTTCAAATTCAAGACTCTTGGCCACTATTGTTGCAGGTTCAGTTATAGCAGGAGAGCTTTCACTGATGTCTGCTCTTGCAGCTGGGCAACTTGTGAAGAGTCACATGAAATACAATAGATCCAGCAGAGATGTCACCAAAATTGCCTCCTAAGGGAGAATATGCAATCCCATGCAAGCATCTGTAACAGAAATTTTTTAATAAGAAAAATAAATTAAAAATTTGCAATTGATTAGAGAAAAAGCCGAAGCCTGCTACAGAGCATAAACATACATGTGATTTCAAGTCTCTTTCAAATTAAAAAGAAAAAAAGAAAAGGCCTGCAATTGTGAATTTGTACAGGAGAGAATTTGGCTGGATCTTGGCTTTTGTTTTTAGTTTGGTTTTCGTTTGTATCTGATAAAGAAAGTTAGACGGATGCATGTTGGCATCAACAGACTCCTAATATCTGGTGTCTTTTGTTTTTTGGCATCCTAGCTGGCCTAACAGGAGAAATTATGTGATTGGCTTCCTGTGCTCTTAAGTTACATAGATCGTTGTTAAACTGTCTTCATAATTGGTTTCTTTTATTATTTTAGGGGAAAAAACACTTGTATTGGTAGTGTGATGATCTATCTGTATCTGTTGTGTTAATTAAATTGTTAGTGTCTTGTAGCTTTCAACCTTTTTTTTTCACAGTATTAATTAGTGTGGAAGTAGAATGTAGGTTTTTTGTTTTAGCAAAATCGCGTTGTTCCATAGTTCATAGATTCATCTGTCTTTCATTATGTTATGTATTGGTTTAGTTGTTAGTATTTGCCTGCTCTGTCTGTCTTCCATTTTCCATTATGTGTAAGACCTATATAAGTTGGAAGTTACTGTAGATTTTTAAGTACTTTGTATTGGGTCACAGATTGATCGGTTGGGTATCGACCATAAATTGTCTGCTTCATTTTTACGATCGAGTGGACCATGTGTGAACTCCAGTAGTGGTGGTGTGAGGAGGTAGGGTGGTGTGAATACAACTGCAAATCAAAAAAGGTGCGGCTGATTTGTGTGCATTGATTAGATTTCGTCTTACAGGTGTGGCGTTGTGGTAGCACTGTAAATCCGAATCCGTCTTTGTTGATTATTTTCGTTAAGATTTAACTGGTCTTTAATCGTGTGGGGTAGATGTTGACAAAATTAAGTTCACGAATGTCATGTGATTATAAGTAGTAAATAAATAAATAAACAAACAAACAATAGTATATAGGGTTGAATGTAATCAAGTAATAATCTCTAAGCCAACCGGGCAAGCATGGCACTTAAAACGGGATGATTTAGTTTGGTAAGAAATGTGACAAGGGATCGGGAGAGCAAGAGAGTAGTATCACCACAGTGGAAGGAATTCGAAAGCACAGGGAAAAATGTGTCGTGAAAGTAAAGGGACTTGCGCATCGGATGAAGCAGAAGCACTGCCGCATTTGCCTGACACCGAAGCAAAGCACCATCACCATTACCATTTAGGCAGTAACTACAATCCAAGAACCCATGCCAAAGAATCACTGGATTAGGATTTTGGGTCAATTCATTACATTGATAATTCCCTAGAAATAAAAAATCAAAGCCGATACCAAAAAAATAAATGGAAACCAAGCCAAACTCCAGCTCACCACGGGATGGAACCGTATATATTTATAGTCTCTGTTTTGATGCATCGCCGTTCATGGAAATCAAACCCACGACCACATGATTAAAATCCATGCGCTCTACCGTCTAAGCAAAGACAGTTTCTTCTGAATTAGTTGCTTACTGTTAATCAATAATTGTAAAATAAAATAATTGCAGTAACAGTGCCCAAAGAACTATGGATTGGACCGGACCTTGGTGCAGCTGTCTTTTGAGAAAGCCTTTCTTCTTTTTATTTTTACGAAGAGTAATGTAACTAAAAAAAAAGGATTGGAACTTGACGCAGCTGTGTTTCCAAACATGAGAGGAATTAGGAGATCCAAACCAAAAAGCACAGAAAGGTAAAATTTCTCTATATGGAGGCAAATATTAAAAAAGGTGTGCCATGCGTGCTCATACGTATTGAGATCAAAAGAAAATTCCTGGCAAATTGTCAAACAAGAGACTGTCCAAATCAGACCCAACTCATCCCAGCTGATTTAATGATGTGCTGGCATCATGAAATTCAAAAAGCCATTCAAGAATGCACAAAGCTGTAATTAAAATTTCAAATTCTCAAACCAGGGAAATGCCATACAGACAAGAAGGCTGATCAAAAAAATTTCAAACATTTGATTCATTCCATACGACAATTCCATTCTAAAATGTATTTCAAATACGCACTGAAATCATATTCATAATCCAATTCTTTTTTCTAACCAAATATTGATGTCAATAAACAGAACAATCTTGTCACTAGAACTGGCACAGACAGAGCCTTATTTGTCTTATTTAGACTAAATTTGCTTCTACTATGAGCAGCTTCCATATCCCCACCACGTCCTACAGTGAAGATTCACTCTTACCCTCTTGGGACCCTATCTCTTGCAAGTAATGCTCAGCTTCCAAGGCTGCCATGCACCCTGAGAAACAATAGAATTGAAGGTGCTCAGCAAATATAATGAGACACAAGCTATTCGTTTGAAAAAATAATAATCTTAGAAAATATGAAATACAATGATAGTAGACCAATCTGCTATTGTGTGAATGAAAGCCATCACCAAAGACTTTCACATGCCAGTAAACGGAAGGGAATGAACAGATAATTAGGTCCTTTAATTTTGTTTTAATAATCACACATCTTCCATCAGCTCAAAATCCTATGTTTAATCATTGTATAGTTTGTTTGAAGCATAGTACACCACCACCATACTATGCAGGTTATGCCTGTTCTTCTCATATATTGCAGATGATTTCCCACTGTTCTACATGCACTGATGATTGAAATTCCCCCAAAAGTCAAAATGTTTTCTTATGTGAACAAAATTACCAGCAAAAAATTCACCAACCTCCTCATAGGCCAAGGAAAATTGTATTGACATGATGACATCAGCTACTGGAATTAAGGTTGACTTCAACCTTACATAGATGTCCATAACATTAGAAATTATTAAGCTAAAGTCCATCTCAACTCAGGCAGATTGAAGCAGAGAAGAAGTTCAACAAAAAGAACACATTCAACTGTATAACAAAACCAGCCAACAAACAGGTAAGTTAGTAAGCCTCAGACTCCTTGATTTCCACATTTTAAAACCTTATCTGGCCAAGAGGAAGTCTGCTAAGTTTGAGCTCAGCTTGTACAGGTCCAATGACTGATAGAACATAACAAGTAAATGGCTACTCAAGTCTCAAAAATTCAGCCCAAAATACAAAAGAAACATAAAGTTTATTGGTTAAGACATTGGATAAAACATGGCTTTGGTGATAAAAACCATTTCTAAAGGAGAAATTTTCAGATGATACACCCAAACCAAGTCATTTAGTACCTTAAAAGCATTGGCACTCATGACTTAGCACAATGATAATTTGATGAGTTACCAAATTGACACCAGTAATCACTCAAAAGTTTCAACATATCCAAATTCATTATTGTTGCAAACCAATAGCACCAATATTTGCATTCTATACACCTTGCTTTGAAGCTGAGGATTGCACAAGATATATGTCATCTGAAGCAATAAACTATAGCTGATGCATAAAAAAAATTGCTTATGGTGAATCTAATTGGTTAGAATACATACACATTATAGCAAAACTCATTGATTAATCAGAATCTTTCAACATAAATATAACAAGCACCGAGGGAGAACTAACCAGTGCCGGCAGCAGTAATAGCCTGCCTGTACTTCTTGTCCTGAACATCTCCAGCAGCAAAAATGCCACGCACAGTAGTCTGCGTAGTTCCCGGTTGAGTAACAATATAGCCATCAGAATCCAGCTTCAACTGGCCATCCAAGAACTTAGTCGCAGGCTCATGTCCAATGGCAAAGAACAATCCAGATACCTTCAAATCGGAAACTTCTCCCGTCACCACATTCTTCACCTTTAATCCACCCAGAACCTTCTTCTCTCCTTCCCCGTAAGCCTCTACAACAACTGAATTCCAGATTATGTCAATCTTAGGGTTTGAAAGTGCCCTGCTCTGCATAATCTTGGAAGCCCTGAAAGAATCCCTTCTATGAATTATATAAACTTTTGACCCGTACTTGGTCAAAAAGTTAGCTTCTTCCATAGCAGAATCACCTCCGCCAATCACGGCCAACGGTTTATCCCGAAATATAGGAGCGGCTCCATCACATACGGCACACGCCGAAATCCCCCGGTTCCAGAACCCTCCGGGACCATCACCCGAACCGGGAAATTGCAACTTTTTTGCGACGGCGCCGGTGGCGACGATTACAGAATCAGCCAAAACGGCTTTGGAATCTGTAAAGACTTTAAAAGGAAAGGACGAGAAATCGACTTTGTTTACCGTTTCGGTGAATATCTGTGTGCCGAAACGGACAGACTGGCTGCGGCAGCGATCCATCAACTCGATGCCGAGGATGCCATCGGGAAATCCAGGGAAGTTCTCGACGTCGGAGGTGGTAGTGAGCTGCCCACCGGGAGCTATATCGTTAGCCATCCATCCTTCAAACAGGATGGGTTTCAACTCCGCCCGGGCTGTGTAGATGGCGGCAGTGTGGGCGGCGGGACCGCTACCGATGACGCAGACTTGTGTCTTGAGGGTCTGGAGGTCGTCCATGGCGTTGCCTAATTTAGGAGCGGTGGTCGTCGAAAAAGAAGAAGCGGCGGCCGCGGCGGAGGAAGTTGTGACCAGTCCGAGAAAGGTGCGTGCTTTGGTGAGCAATGACTTCAGCTTATTAGGGGCTCGATAAGTCATGGAGACGAGACAAATGAGTTCAGCTTATTAGGGGCGATAGCTCATGGGCAATGCGGTACGCACGTGTATTGTTTTGGGCTTTTGGGCGCCAAAACGCGTTCCGAGCGGGAAATACAAAGTTTCCAGAAGCTTAATATACAAAGGTACAAGTACAACGCAAATTAGGAAAAGGATGTAGGTATATATTATGTTTTATTCGAATTCATTTTGCCCGTTTGGGGGGGCAAGCTTAGCTTATCTTTGCTTTGCTCTGCTACAATAGTTTATCCATTTCCTCCACTGTCAGAAAGCATAAAAAATCAAAGTAAAAAAAGGGAAAATGGAACATCCCCACGGCCGACATCTTGCTCCAGAGAAGCCTAGGATTTGGCCCAACATAGGCCAACAACTTGTTCCCGTAGAGATTATGGGCCGAGAAACGCCCATTGGACAGTTTGAATGCTTTAGTTGAAAAGCGGGCGAATTAGTGCTGGTGGCCAACTCGGCATTATTACTGATAATAATAAAGAGAGCCTAAACATCAATTAAAATAATACAAAGAGAGAGAGGCAAAATCACTGAGGCATAACTCCACAATTTCTATAATATTATTATTTATTTTGTTTTAGCTTTAATTTTTTTTTGATTAGTCAAATAATGACAATGGGTTAGGTTGAAATTGTGTTCTTAAGAATTTTCAACCCTACCTACTCTGAACCTTCCCGCGATTGCCACCCTCCGGATGCATTATATCACCACCGTAGATTTTTTTTTCATCAATAAAATGAAACATTGATCTTTCGTTTATCTTCTTCTTCTCGCAGCAGAAAATACAAAAGTTGAGGATGGCATACCATATCATGTCACACCATATGAATTATTATACAGACAGAAAGACAACCAAGCACTTCTTCCCAAAGCATCGAATGAAGCAAAACAAATGCAATCAACAAAAGTTGTAGCTCTCCAAAAAAACATATAATAATATAATGCATGTCAAGGATATTTACAGTAATTTGTAATCTATCATTGGCAGCAGCCTGGTTTTGGATCCACAGAAATAGAGGACCGTTTGATGAACTCCAAGCAGTCTGCAATGGCTTCTGCATAGAAAGAATTTGAGCGCCCAAATGATCTCATTCTACAGTCTGCTGATTCCATCACTAATCTTCTCTTGCTGCTGCTGCTGCTGTTATTTCTCTTTATACCATAATTTCTGTTGATTCCTTTCTTCAGCGACTTCAGAGCTTGCCCATATGAAAATCTCCACCTGCTTAACAGCCTGAACAAGTACACAAACCTTGCCCGTAATCCTTGAACTGAAAATCTCCGGGAGTTGAGCTTAAAGCCTCTGCTTCCATGGCTTCTCCTTCCATTAAATCTGTTGTAGCTCATATGACTCATCTTCCAGAAAATGAAGACTAGTTACGTCTTTCTCTCTAGTCTCTCCGTGTTTGTGCTGGGATTAAGTCATATAAACGCAAGTAGAGGTTGAAGGAGGACTTTTTGGAAGCTGTGGCGTGGATTGTGGAACTGAAAGGAAAGAACTTGGAAAACGGTGTTGCTTTTTCGAGTGTTTTGTACTGCGTGTTGAAGCCTTTGGAATTTGGACGGTCTTGCGTGGAATGATCAATGTCGTATATATTGTATTTGTTTACACGCGATTTGATTAAGAATTAATTTTTGTGTGTTCAATGTAATGAAAAAAAGAAAGTAAATGCAATAATTGTAGAGGTAGGGCCAGGGGGGACAGAGGAAAAGAAAAATTGCAACTATTACTTTTCCAAATTAGCTGACTAAAGCAACTTTATGATTAAGACTAATAGTTGTGTGTTATAGTAGATAACCATTTTAAAAAAATAAATAAATAGGGACCAAAAGTTTTGACTAAATAGTTTCGAGGAAGAAAAATTAAAGGATTGGCAATGGCTAGCTTTTTTGAACAAGAATTCTGGTGGGTGTTTTCTTTGATTTTCACGCTTTGTATTGTATCCCTTTTAGAAAGAAATAGTTAAGAGCATTATTATTATTTGCCGGATAATAATTTAAATCTTCAGTAACAACAACAAACATACAATAATTATAAGAAATATAGATTAGTGGGGGATGTTTTCGTCCTAACCACCGTATCTTAGTCATCACTGATCAGATCCAGTTCAAAAATTCTTAACGCAAAATTTGAAGCAACCGCCATGGCATAAGTTGTTGGAAGATGGGCGGTAGTGTTTTTCAAGGAGAAATAAATAAATAATGAACAAACTTGTAAGTACGAAAAGAAGTAAGAATGCCATGCCACGTTTCCATTTTCAGTGAACTAACAGATAAAAAAGCTCGGCAAGTTGTGATGCTATTCGACTTGGGTTAGTGTACATACAGGTGAACATTTTGAACGGCGAAAGGAAACCCAAACGTCTATATGAGCGCAGGTCATCAACTACTATTTTTTTTGTTTGGTAATGGCAGGAAAAGCTGCTGATAAAGCCAGGGCATCCATGCAGTTTCAGTTTGACAAGCGCAAGGCAATTGTGGTATGCATCAGCATTAGCCGCTGGCTTCACTGAACTGTTGAACTTACAGGGGGCTATTCTACATACACTGCACACTTGTTGTTCGTTGATCGTTTTTACGTGTTATGTGCAGATTTATTGTATACGTGGCAGAGCGAAGGAAGAAGCAAATGCATGCCGTGATTTCCTTACCTTACCTTACCTTACCTTTCCTTTCCTGCTGTATGCTGTACGTATTTTGTGTTTGGTGTAGGTGGTAGGTGCGCAGGCAGCCCAACTTCTTCTTCTACTTGCTGCAAGACTTTCCTGCCTTGTGTTTTGGCGACAAGTGAAAAAATATGTCTATAATTTATGTATGTTTGTTAATGGTTTGGTTTGTTCTCAAGTCAACACAACACAACAATGGGACAAAACCTTGAGCTCTCTTTCTTTCATTCTTTTGCCCATTTAATCAGCACAAGATTTGATAAACCTAACACATACGACATTTTTATAATTCAAAGGTTTACCTTGGCCGTGGCTGGCTGGCCTGCCTTCTCATATTGTTCAGTACGTGCAAGCATATGCTGAGTTTGGAAATTTTACTTTGGAATTTTAGTCTACCTAACCTAAGCTGTATACAAATTTTGTAATGACATATGAATTTGAAAATCATATGTAGTTCAACCTTTTAGGTAACAACATCATTACATCTTAAATTCTATAATTTTGCAAAACCAATTATTGTTCCGTGTTTAGTTACAACGACTATTTTTCATGTAATAACATTATTATTGTTCTATTCCACTTTAAATATTTTTAAAAATTATTCTACTCTTCACTCCCTCCCATATTCATCTGCACTTCAATTAGGAATATAATATTATTGTCGCAATCAAGTTTTTTTTTATATGAAATTAAATAGATCCAGAAATGCATTAATTGCTCCAAGACCGAAAAAATGAAGATGATGATGCATAAGATTCCAATTTTGCCCTTTTTACTTGTTCCAATCCATCAATTTAAAGCGCGAGCAAATGTAAAGTTTGGTAATGAGTGGATGAAAACACATGTGGCCATTTCGTTTTCAAGTTTTTATCTTTTTGGTCCCAACAAAAATTTGGGCCGGGAACGGGTTTGTCACCTTTTACCCCTTCCGGATCGGAGTTCTCCTACCCAATTTTCCTTTTAAAACAATTTTTTAAAATTGTTTAAAAAAAGAAAAAAAGTCATCGATTTTTTATTTTTTAAAAAAACCCGTAACCTAAATCACCGAAGTCCGAACCCGTTTCGCCGTTTCCCTCTCCTCTTCCTAATCGCCACCATAAAACTGCTGTAACGAACAGCGGTCCGCGCCCGGATACTGCTGCTGGTAACCTACCGATTCAAAAGACATTTTTTTTCTTTTGATTCTTCAAATCACCGAGAGCGACGCCCACCACCCTTCATCGACGGCGCCCCAACAAAGGATTAATTTCTCTTTATAATTTCAGATTGAGCGTTAACCACGAACTGATTTAGTTCATTAATTAGACCAAATCCGTTCGTCCATTTTTTTCCTTTATCGTGCTTGCATGTTGTGACTTTACGTGATTTGTTGTTTTCACTTGACGTAAATAGTTTGAGGAAGAGATTCTAACTAGCTTCGTTGATTTGATTCAGCCATTGGCTAATAAACTGTTAATATATAGATACTAATTGTTTCTCGTTATGGCTTGCCTCTGGAATTTTTACGTACTTTGACCAAAAGATAAACAACATTGCAGTAGATTGGTTAAATCAGTCATTTCCTGCAGATTTAACTGAATCTTCTACACGAAAAATGAACTTGGAGCATGAAAAAATAAATTTAACTTGATCGATTAAGAACTTACACTGAATGACTGTGCTTTATGTGTCTTGTGTTCATGTTGTAGGAATTACGAAAAATGACAAACAAAAAGAAGTCAGTCACCACAGTTTCTCCGCCTCCTCCGCCGGATGAATCCCCTGCTGCCACAACATCCCCATATGCCAGTACAGACTGCTCTCAAGGAAAGCAACTGATAAATTAAATTTGTAAAACTAAGTTAGAACTCATAAATTTTTGAAATTTAGTTAGAATTCATAAACGAGGAAGATAGAAGAAGAAATTAAGAGAAAGAAACCTTTCTTTTTTATTATCGTTCTCTTTTATTACATTTGAACTTTAAATTTTAAATAGTTTAACAATAATAAATTTTAACTAAATAATAAAAATTATATTGTTACTAATGGTCATTTTAAATCATTTATTCTATTACCTAAATTTTACTATCTTTATCTACGATAGAATAAGTCAACAATTATAATAATTATTTTAAATAATAAATAATATTTAATAATAAAATAAAGATAATAAAATAAAATAAAATAAAATATCTTTATTCTTTTACATAGATTATATGTATGTTACGTAGCCTAGGTCACATACCCCTGCATGATTACATGCGGACATATCAGCAACCTCTATTGTCAGCGTGTGCTCAGATACCTATCTCATATCCTGAGGATGGGGTGCTTAGCATTGAATGAATAATTGGCAGAATTAGCAAAAGCTTGAAGGTCAGTTCTTGATCCTCTGTGGAATCCACACCTCAGCTTGAACTTGATTCCAGGTGATGTTCTATGGTTAGATCTTTCTGAGAATAAGGAAAGAGGCATTGGTCTAATGTCGGGCCCTGATTGCACAGAGGACTTCTTGAAAAAGTTCAATGTAAAGGTGATGACAAAATCCAAATTTTATATATTAGGTCCACATGTTAACGACAAAATCCAGATTTTATCATATCTCAACCTTGGCATGGAGTTTTGCAAAATCAACTAGTTACATTGATATGAGAACTAAAGTTTGATGTGTTTTGTTGATATACTCAGCATATCATAAGTAGACATTTTTTCTGCATGCATTGTTTGAAAAGGTAAAGGCATTTTGATGGTTTGATCTTTTGTCATGCACAACTTCTTGTAAAAGCCTTGTTCATGAATCAAACATTTGGTGATTCATTTCTTTTTATCCTTGCTCTCTCTAGCGTTGTAAACTTCATGCATAATGTAACGTACATTATTTACCTTACTGCAAACCTCCTTTATGATCTCTTGACCTATTTAAGTTACTCATTAATGTTGTGTTTTATTTTGGGAAATGAAATGATTGATAGTTGTAAAAGAGCAGTTTTTTTAGCCTTAGGCCTAGCACAAGAAACATAGGAGGCTGTCTTTAACTTTTTATCTACAACCCAACTTTTGAAAACTAAGCTACAATTGTTATAGAAATAAAGACATTTCAACAAGATATACTGTTAGCTGAAATGGGGTTTAGGCTGGATTTGTCCATCTCTGGAGAGGGGTGGTTTGGTTGGTGGGTTGGCAAATTAAAATCATTAAGGCATGTTTGAACTTGATCCGGACTAGTTTAGATGAAATTCTTTTGTGTAAACCTTTTTGTTATGAGTTGCTGAAAAGCTAACATAGAGGCTATCTAACTGGATTCAGTTCTTGTTCTATGTTGATTGTAGAACTTGCTATCATTCTGTGTTATAGAATTACTGCATGTCTATGATTGGTCTGCGAGCATAACATATACCTTTCGAGAATCAGACTGAAGAATACTGCTTATTTTTATGATTTATTAATTGCAAAGCTGTCAGTTGCTTGTGTCTATTTTTCCTGCTTCTTTATAACAAACTAGTTGATAAGAGGTACAGGAACTTGAGTTTTAATGGAATCACTAGTGAAAATAGAAAACTGTCAATTACTAAACTTTATTAGTTTTCTTTTTATCTTTCTCTTTGATTGTCAGCTAATGTTCCCAAGCTAGTAGATGTTTAGATTGGTAATCTTGCGGTTCTAATATTGCAGTCGTTATTTTTGTTGCTTTAGTTAATTATCAGATCACATGAAGGCCCAGATGCAACACGAAAGAGACCTAATTTATCAGGAATGGATAATGGGTACATGATAGACCATGACTTAGAATCAGGGAAGTGAATTACTCTATTTAGTGCTCCAGACTACCCACAGTTTCGGGTATCTTTATTTTCTTATTTTTAGTTTCTTTACTGCTAAAGTTAATGCTCATGCTTCTATACAAATTTCTTCACAAACTGTTGATAATATTAGGCATGGTCTTAAATCTAGTGCATAACATCTCTATCTCCATGAACATAGGGGTTCCATTTAGGATTTATGTTCATATAAACATTGCTTATCCCATGGTCATGATGACTCTTGAACCCCTATGATAACCATGGGGTTCTCAAATGACGTAATTCTCCCTGTTGATTTATAACTTGCCATTTGTCTGGTTTTCTCTCTTTCTTGGACTTTTTTCTCTTTGCTCTGTAATCATTCTTTGCTGTCTCGTTGCACTCAACCTGGCACCCTTGCTTCCTTTTAGAAACAACCTTAAAACACATGTTGAAATGCTAAAATTATTTGGTTTGCATGTTGAATGCATTGTAGGAACCCTGTACATGCCTTGCTAATTTTAATGTCATTATTTAACTACTTAAGATGTTACTGGACATGTTATTCAAAATTAGGTATTGTATGTTGTATCACACATGGGACAATTCCTCTTTCCAGCCTTTTTAGTTTATTTTTTTCCTGCAGCTTAATATATGGTATGTTGAAGAGTGAAGAAGTTAGTACCTCAGTGTCAAATAAATATTCATTGAAAGCAATGATGACAAGAAAACTTCCCTAAATTCCATATTCATTTTTTGAAATTTCAGAGCACATTTATATAGAACAAAGGTGTGACTTTGATTTCATATAATGTGTATAATATGTTGGACAAAAGGCTATGATATTTGACTACCTTGAGAGTTAACATTAACCTCATAAGTATATTGACTTGTAATTAGATTTTTTTGGATAGTAGCGAATTGATGAGTTTCTTCAACAGCTGAGTTTATGTATAGCAAGTATAAACTCTATTTTGGAGAAACTTTGCAGCAATAATGATATAGTTTAGGGTAACTAATTGGGGAAAATGGATATTCATGCATCTTGTATTTCCTGAGTTGCTTAATTGTTCCTTTGTCCATCATGTAGGTAACAGAAGATAGGTTCAGAAATAAAGGGGTATATATAGTTTTAAGACCCCCTAACTTTGGCCATCAAGATTTTCATGTTTTTGAAGAAGTCACTCCAAGACCAGAGGTGAGTTTTTACTTATAGCTCTCATACAGGTCGATCCCTTCTATGATTTCAAGAATTTAATTTACTCAGATGACGAGTTGGAGTTGCTGTTGGGGGAGACTTCTGCATGAAAATATCATATAAATATACCAATTGTACATTTGTATTCTACTTGTTTGTCTTTTTGTTCGAAGGGTATTTTTATTTTGGCTGCCCTTAGTAGCTGCTCCATTATCAGAAACACATTGTTGTTGTCACATAACTTCTAATTATTAGAAATACAGCTCTGTTCTAAGATGGAGACTCCTTCTTCTTCTCTCTCTCCATTTTTTTTTAATTTATCTATTCTCTTCTGGTGTATCTGTTTTTATTAAGCGTTCTCTTTCCTTGTGATTTGGAGGGCCAGTTGGCCTTATTTTTTAAAATTGATTCACAGTTGCATTCATGAAGAATTTTCCACTTTATTTGAGGGCTGTTAGGAAGTATCAGATACGATAAATCTTATGTTCATATCCTATAACACAACTTGTGCTGTTGATACCCAGCTCTTGAAAACTATTTCCAATATACTTCTCCATCTATTCATTTTTCATCAACTATTATTCTTATTAGCGTCATGAATAACCCTCTCATGAATAAATTTTTGTTGTACTACTATTTGGCTTTATAAAATGAAACGTTTGTTTACCCATGAATTCAGTCTACTGGAATCTTGAGACAATTCAGACCTCCGTTGGTTTAAACTCAATGTTCTTGCCCTAACGAAATTTTCGAGTTCCCCTCATGCCATAACCTAAAAAAAATGCAGTCTCAAATGTTTGAATTGGTTGGGCGCGCAAAGTTATATCATTGCCACAAACAGCAGCCTCTTGTACAATGGATGAAAGTTGAGTTTAAGCCTCATTAGATTCACGCTGCTTAGAATCTGCTGTAAAAGGGCGACTTGGCCAAAAGTGATTTCAATTACATTTTACCAAACACCTAAACTGATTTTTGGCTTGTCAAAAACATTTTTGGCAATCCCTAACAAGCCCTTAATCCCAGCAAATTTGAGCTAGCTGCCTATCTAACAATAAAACACATTCTACAGCCTCTTTCACCATTACTGCCAAGGATGGAAAGCACGGGAGGTGGTAACAAAAATGTAAGGATTCTACTAACCAACTAAATCATCATTGTCAACGAGAAATTTATCTTATAATATAAATCAGATACACAAGGGTTAAAAGTAGTAATATGGACACATGCAATTCGGACAAGCAGCGCCAGCCAAAGTTAGCTTCAAAAGAGGGTTAAAATTCAGCTAAATAGCTTCATGCCCCTTGCTTCCCATTCTCTTGGGCCTATGCGTAATAAACGTCCCAGAAAACTACTGGCCAGATTGCTCAAACGGGACACGAACAAACAACTGGCCGTGCAGTGTGACCACAGCCGATGTTTGATGGGGGTCAATTCTTGAGGGTAAGCTCACAACCTGGCACCGAAAAAAAAATATTGTTATATATCTTGCAAATTTTTGTGGGAACAAAAAGGCAAACAAATTAAGCAGCATCCTTTGATTTATTTAATTGGAGAACTTTAACAAAACTTGTTCATTTTATTTTTTTAGAGATTAATTACATTGCCACAGGTTATTTTATAACCAATTATCAGAAGGCAAAGGTGGGAATAATCAATCATAAATATAATTTGAATTGACTAAAAATGCTTGTTTTTGATGAGCATACAGCCTCATAACCCAAAGTCAGAAAACACATTACACTTCTGGATAGCAGTCTTTACATGAATAAATTATGCCATTCCACTAAAAAGCCATAATCATATTTAATGACTCACAAGAGAAACATAGGACAGTTGAGAGAAAGCATTTTCACATGCATTCCCTATTCATGCTATGCACAACCTCTCCATCCAGTATCTGTTCTCACAATAATCACAGTGTTTACTTATTTAACATCATGAAATATGTGTGCACCTTTTTGAAGGGTGTGACACCCCAAGGATTATCAGGATGCTCAGGTTCACCACTTATAACCAGGCGTCCAACCGGATCTGACTGAACACGTACCTGAGTTTTCCAAACAACAAGATATCAAACACTTTCAATTAGGATACATCAGCAATAAAGTACCATGAATTAAATAGCAAAACAAACTGACACCACCACTATAGCTAATTTCTTAATTTCTCTAGATAGCTAATATGAATTTTCTCAAAATGGTCACACTATTGTATGACATATCTCATACTTCCAGAAAGAAATGTTTTGTTGTAAATTGAATTGAATGGATCCCATGTTCAACAACTAATCAAGCAGATCAGCTGCCTCTGTTGCTGATCCTTGGTTCATCATCAACTAGTGCACATACATGCATATTGAGATATCTTCAGATTTTTTTACTCCTCTGCTTGTGTTGTTTGTGACATAAGTGGATAATCTCCACCACCCCCACAGGAACAAAAAAAATAGCGCCACATCAAAATAGCCATCAGGTAAAGCAAATAGTAAGCTGCCACCAGATACATCAGTTGCCCTAGCAACTAACAATTATCAACTTGAACTTGACACACCTTATAACAAGCCAACTATTGACTGAAGTAACTCATGTCTATGGAAGGTCATAATAGAAAAAACTGCTTCTGAATACCTCCACAGTGCTAAATGTGATATAATGATAAGGAAGATGAAAGAATATACAAATCGGATCACTCAAGTACACAAGCTTACCTCCTCACGGAGAAGCCCCGGCACTAATGCATAGACCTCAAAACAATCTTTCTGCGACATTAAATATATTTCAGTACAATAAAATATAAAAGATATTCTGCAGATTCTATCTAGTGCAAAGTGAACTTACAGATCTCTGCACATTGATCTTCACCCAATCAGCTGGTCGTCCAACATCAACTATATCTACATCCAATCTAGCAACCAAAAGAAGAGAGAAAAAAGAGAAAATAAATTCACCCAATTTCACCAAATCTTATCTATGAATCAGACATCAAATGGTCAATGTTTATAGCCAAACTCCATTGCTAATGTAACAGAATCTTAACTGTGATTTGGATGTTTTAATACGTGCAGCTTTGACAGCATGTTCCACATATGATGGCTTCTTACGTTTAAGTAAACCTGGTCATATAGGCAAGATTCAAGATGGGAAAATGTTGGTAAACCACACTATGCACAAGGATGAGATCTTGTTGGAATGCCTACCATGCCGCTTTTCACCCTTTTGCAGAGACAAAGAATTCTTATCCTGCATATTCAGATTGATTGCATTAACAAAAAATGTGAAAAGAATAAATATTCGACAAAATGGAAAATAAATTTCTCAAGAGTTGAAATCAACCTTGATTATAGGGTCAGTGACTTCACCATTACCAAGAGCACGTTGTGAGTGCCAGCCCTGCATGGCACGTGTGGCGGCATCCCTCCTTGCTCTGCCAGATCCTGAAGCCTAATTACCATGAACACGTATTAACAACATTGGAAAAAGTTAAAAAACAGGTATGAGTACCAATGACAAATCTATTGTAATAATAGACCCTATTTGCCTCCACAGCCAAATAAATCATTCTGTAACATAATGAAATTCGAAAAAGGAAAAGCATATAAAATGTTTTCACATGTCATGTAATTTTCAAGATTGAATATTTTAGACAGGTTTCCAGGTAAATAATTTTGGACAAACTGGAGCTTTAGTTGGTCAGAATGCAGGCTTGTTTGTCATCCTTTTGAAAGAAACTTAGTCTGACCAACTAAAGCAGATCAGAACTAAGTTTGGGCAAAGAGAACCCAACAGTAGACTCATTTCCCTAACTAATTCATCTTCTGCTCATTGTAAATGGGTACACCTGTAGGATGTGAGTTTAAATTAGAACATCTTTTCCCATGGATTTCTATTAATAAACCGTAACAATTTCAATGACTTAGAATGGGAAAAGTACTGCCATGTAAAACCAAAGAAGAAGAAAATCATGTAATTAATCATGAACTTAGTTGATTTTACCTGATTGTCAATATTCATAGGTTCTGACTGGGAAGCAAGAGGTAAACTAAGCTGACCACCAGATATCTTATGTCTTTCATACTCAAGAAGTGCCTGAACGAACAGATTATAGAAACTAAGCATATGAAACTAAACAAAATATTATTAATGAAAGCAGCTTAAAGAGAATGTACAAGCAATGAAGAAAGTTTTGGCCAAACCACTGCCAAAATAATTGAGAAAAAAAAGAGAAGAAAGATCAGACCTTGTTTGGATCTCAGACAGATAATGTTCAAAAGTAATTGGAGGAAACATGGTCTAGTTATTATGCTAGTTCAATCCCATTTCAAACTTCAACAGGCACAAATAGTAAGTCATGTCTTTAAGAACAAATACTAAATATCAACTACTTCACATGTCCTCTATTGCATCAACATCAAGGAATTATGCTATACCACCAAGTCCACACAATTTGGACTTGAGCTCTGAGTGCTGAATGAAAGCAATAACAGGCTACAACAAACTAACAAGTGACTTCAGTATGTAAGAACAGTGAAAAGGCATAAAGAGCAACTGGTGAGTGCTAGGGATCCAACTAACGACTTTGATGGATATGAAAGAAAGCCGCGTTCCAAAGTTTCCTGGTTTACTTGAACAGAAATTTGCAGAAAAGCACTGGCTCATGGGCACATCATGCAAACAAACTGGTTAAGTATATGTAGTGTAAAAGTTGCAATGAAATTCAAAAATTAAGTGTTTTTGTGCATCCATCTAGGTGTAATATAATAATAGCAGTACAATATTTATAATAAAACACAACAAAATTCATGACTCCATAATCACCTTCTCATAGAAACCTCGGAATGTCCACGACACCGTCGTACAGGTCCTGCATAAGCAATAGAAAAGGAGGTAAAACAACGATTAGTCACGTGAACTAATTGTGATTGCACAGAGAGAATGCATATCTGGAACAGTGGATGGAGTTAAAAAGTAAAATAAAAGCTGAGCCTAGGTAATCACAGATTTATCAATGATTAACAGCAAATGTCTTGAGACTCTGGAATAATATGAAACCAATATATATATATATATATATATATGTATATATATATTATATATATATATATATATAAGGGACCCCAATATGTACCTACATGGCAGTTTGCATACAAAAACCAATAATAAGATTTAAAAACAGCATCATATACTGTTCCTTACTTTGGGGGTTTGAAGGACTCTCCCACTTGCCGCCACAACTTACATGAGGTCACCTATCCATAGTCAGAAGTGTGTTATCTATCTTTACAGAAGTCACTGAAGAAAGTTTTTGAAAAGGAAAAAACAGAACAAATTCAATTCCTGTAATATGCTACCATAGTGGTTCCATCAAATCATATTACAAATCTAGCAAAAGTAATACAGTTTCCAGGAAATGCGCAGACAACACTATCACAAAAGGTAACTCTCATCTCCAAGCCATTTGTTAACTTAACTATTGATTACAGTAAACAATCATTCAATGATTATTACGAACAAAGTTATCTTAGTCTATCCATTTAAAAACCATATTGGGTGTGACTCATTGGCAGACATTCAACATAATACACCACCAATACAGTAAATATATTGGTATTTTCATGAAAATATACTAACTTATTCCAAAAAGTATAAACATTTATTATTAATTTTCATCTAAACCTTAGAGATTAACATGACATCATACAATCATTATTACTCTTACTATTTCTTCATATAACATAAGTTTATGAGTTTAAATTTTGGAAAGTGCCCTGTGCATGTTGCAATGTCAACCGGGAGATCAAGATAAGACTAGTTTATACTAAAAGACCATCAAGCTTGAGCTCCAGCCATATAATTCTATAGCACATAAATTCAAGGTTGGGAAGAAAGAGAATTCCTAAAACAAGAAAAGAAGGATATTCAAATTGGTAGTAGAAACTGTTATTTCATATTTAACCAACATTAACCTACATTAAAGTAGCAATAAAATAAAAAATGAAAGTGAAAATTATAAAAGCTTATCAAATTATAGAGTAACTAGTGCATACCTTGTCATAGCCACCCAATCTAGTTACAGCTCTCCACAACCTTCATTCCCATAACATTATTAAATTAGACCAGACTAAACAGTCACTGCCCAAGAAAATGAAAATCTATCATCTACAAGCAAGCAAGTCAAAACTAGATACTTACTTCAGACAATTCAATCCCTCCCCATAGAACTTAGGAGGCTTAAATTCAATGCTCTTCTCCCTAAAAAAATTTTCAAGTTCCTTCATGAAAGCTGATTGCTCCTCTTCTGTTCCTGATTCACTACCCTCATAATCTCCATCTAAAAGAAATGACTGCCCCATGTTGGATTTCTCATTCGTAGCTGATGTAGCAAGCTCTGTTTTCTTACCCTCGTGTTTTAGTTCTCCCACATTTACTCTTTTAAGTTCTATGTCAGAAGAAGCTGCAGTAGGCTTAGGAGTAGCAGGTTGTGCTTCTGAAGAAGGTTTGACTTGGGAGTCTGCAAGGAGTTCAGGTTTGGAATCTGCAGAAGGTTCAGGCACAGAATCTATGGTGGTTTTCACTCTGGATTCAGCAGGCCTGGAAAATGAGGGGGCTTCCACCTTGAAAGCTGCAGGGGGTTCAGGCATGGAATCTGCAGGGGCCTCCACCGTAGAATCTGTCGGCACTTCAACCCCAGAAGCTGCAGGGGCCTCCACCGTAGAATCTGTCGGCACTTCCACCCCAGAAGCTGCAGGGGCCTCTACCATAGAATCTGTTGGCACTTCGACCCTGGAAGCTGCAGGGCGTTTGGGGTCGACCGAAAAAATGTGGTCAATCTCAACCCCCATGTCTTCTTTAGTATCAGGAACTTCACGAGTTTTAACTTCGATATGAGCAAGTGGTTGAATATCAGGCTCTGCGGAACCTGTAACTTCACGAGCATCTAAAGAAATGCAAGGCGGTAAATCTTGCTGAGGGGTGGATTGTGAATTAAAGTTGTTAACATCTAAAACCGTCTTAGTCTCAACTAGAGAAATCCCATGCTCAGAGGCAAGAGAATTAGGCTCTTCCAAGGGCAGAGAACAAGAAGCCTCAGCATGAGCATCAGTAGGATGCTTTTGTTCGGTATTCTTCGAAGAAGCTGGCACGTCTTCTCCTGCTTCTTCATTCTTCTTATCCGCCGTATCATTACTCATTTTCGGTTCTATACCACAAAGCAGAGCATAAGTTAGGAGAAAAAAAAATGACAAGCTGTTCGCAGAAATAGTTAACTAAAACCACAAAAAAATTAAAAAAAAACCGAAAATATAGAATCCAAAGTTGAAATAAATTTTTGTTGAGAATAATAATGTAAAACGATCTATGAAAGAAGATTGCGTGCATGAATTAAGCATTTCAATTAATTTGTGAAAGGAATAACAAAGTCGAGAGATAGAAAATTAATTACCTGCTACCGAGAGGACGAATCGAGAATTGAGGACAACTGGAACTGATGGGAACGACTGAAATCTTTTTCGATATCTAATAAACCCTAATTTATATACTCTGCACAATTACAAAAGAAAATGCTCTTGATCAAAATCTTAATGACAGGAGGACAGTCTCCACGTTTATTTTGTACCTAATAATAAAATGACGTCGGCCCGGGCACGTTTATTTGACGGCCTGATAAGCCCATGCTGAAAGATTCGGGCTCTAATTATTTGGTGGAGATGTTTGGGCCTTACTTTCAATTGACAAAACTAATTAATTTAATTTAATTAATCAGCTCTATTTCAATTCTTAATCCAATCAAATCAAATCAATGTGGCATTTTCCAGAAGAATGTATGGTAATTTGGAGATAGTAAGTGAGCATCCCAATCAAATGACAGCACAGTTGTATGATTTTCCAGCTCGAAGAAGTATGAACGCCAGAGAGTGAATCTGAATCATGACCCACTTGGGTTTAGATTATATTTTTATTATATTATATTGCTTTCCATGTCATCTTAACACAATCGATAATGACTCTTAGAGGTTAGTTGTCTTATTGTAAGACCTGTACAGCATCGCACCATCATTTTCAAATGTAATTTAAAAGAGCTATATAATAATATAATATTTAAAATATATAATAAATAATATTAAAATTTAAAATTTTTTATTAATTACTTAAACAAATATTATTATGAGAATTCTTCTTTTGTAATTTTTTTTAAAAAAATTATAAATGAATTTGTTACATGTTTTTTTTAAATATATAATATATATATATATATATATATATCCGTGTTGAATTTGTTGCATGTATTTTTTTTTAATTACAATTGTTGAGATGGTATGCCTAACATTGCTCGTTACAGTTACGAAGGGAGCTAGTGAGCCCTGGTATTCCTACCTACGTGCCAGGGCGGCAGCAAGCCACCACTTCCCACTTCCACTCGCCACTCCACTCAATTTCACGGTAAGTGGGTTTTCCTTACTTGTTCCACGATGTGAACAGCCAACTGAACTGAAATGCACTATCATCTACCAAAACCAAAGATCGAAGTTTGAGCCCAACAAAAGGCAAGGCAAAGAATTCTCTGCATTTGGTTTGTATGTATCCCTTCTTCTTCATTTGCATTTTCGTCTTTATTTATTCTGCTTCGCACCGCGAATTGTATCGTCTTTTCTAGGATAACTTGCAAATTCTAGGTGATATACATCTCCATTCGCCATCAAACCCTCACAAACATATATATATACTATATATTTTTGTTTTAACCTCTGAATATACACACACATATATATATATATATATATATAAATATGTGCGTGCTTCCTGATCGTTGGATGAATGCTACTTGCATGCTTTTTGTTGCTACAGTTCCCTTATAGCCGACTTAGAACACCGCTTCACACTGTATTCAAGCTTTCACTGATTTTCTTCTTCCTCCTCTTTCAATTCAACTTGCAAAGTGTAGTATTGATTGATGGCTGCTAAACTTTTCTTTTTCTTCACTATTCAAGGGTTACATTTCATATACACAAGGCTTTGATTTTAATCTCTGCTTGCGATGTGAATTTTCTTAGTTAATGGATTTTTAATGAGTTATTAAAGCTCGTTTCTATAACAAGTATTGATCATGTGGTAGTACGTGTCGTTTTCTCTATAGGACTGGAGATAAACTGAGGCTTAAGGACTCTGGCAATGGAGCTTCTCCACCTCTTTATGACTGCATTTATACCAGTTTTAAAGGTACTCTTGCTCACTGCTCTTGGCTTATTTCTTGCACTAGAGCGCATAGACATATTGGGAGAAGAAGCGCGGAAGCATTTGAACAATGTAAGTCTTATTGCAATTTTAATTGCAAAATTCTTATTCCTCGTTATAGTCTAAATGTTAAACTTTACCTTCCAAGCAGTTAAGGGATTTGGATTAGTCTCTGCCTCGCTAAATGAATTCTTCTAGAGGAAGAAATAATAAATTACTTGCTTACGAATACCACTTGTAGATTCTTGATTGGAAAACATTTTTTTATTTTTTTGCCTAGAATAAGAAAATCTCATCTGATTACTTTCAATTTATACAGGTTGCATTTTTTGTCTTCAATCCAGCGCTTGTTGGTAGCAGCCTGGCGAAACATATGACAGCTAAAAGTGTGAGAATGTTGTGAGTTTGCCTTCTACTAAATAAAATAATAGGCAATTACTTTCTTCTAATGTTTACTTTATGTCTTTTCCCTTGTTTTCTCATTTTATAAAACTATGTAGGTGGTTTATGCCATTCAATATTCTTATCACGTTCATCATTGGCTCAGCTCTCGGATGGGTAGCCCTAAGAATAACAAGAGCTCCTCGTGATTTATGGGGCCTTGTTATAGGATGCTGTTCTGCAGGTACCTTTTTCTATATCCCTCTCTATATATTTGGCCGACTCAAGGTAGGTGGGTACAAATTTTATAAGTTTCCTTTTTTTTTGCCATATGATCTTAACTAAAGGTCTGCTGAAGTACCAGTACCTTTTTCCTGAAATAGATCAAGAATAAAATCAATTCTTTGTTTTATTTCTAGGAGTGGTTAATGATTTTTTTTGGTGAATTTCGATGGTCGCATTAAAGATTACAGGGCAGTGTGTCTAGCCCTGTGTCTAGGAGGCTGAGAAAAAGTTTTAGCTGAACTTGAAGATGCACTTTTTTTTTGCAATCTATAAATTTGTTTTGGCGCTGATGTGACAGGTAACTTGGGGAATATGCTTTTCATCATACTTCCAGCGGTATGTAAAGAAAGTGGTAGCCCATTTGGCGACTTTGACGCCTGTTATAACAAGGGAATGGCTTATTCTGCACTTTCTATGGCAGTATGAACTTAGCCTAACTTACAAACGTCAAGATAAGCATTTTATTAGTTGCCTTCTGCAGAATGAGTTGGTGAGAGTGGCATACTGATTCAGGACCTGTTTCAATATTTCTTCTTATCATATTATTGATGTTTCAGATTGGATCCATCTACATGTGGTCATATGTGTATAACATAGTGCGGATATGTTCAAGTAATAATTCTGAAGGAGAGGAACAAAATGAGAATATAAAGCCCATGGGAGAAACAGCTGAAAATGTTTCAAATTCTCACAGGGGACCACTGCTGCCTTTAAATGGGTTCTCAACTGGAAAAGACCATTCGAATAAGAATCATTTTGAACTCGATTGCCCTATATCCGAGAAGAAACCAGAGGTTTGATGTGTATATATCATTGTACTTATTTCTCTGTTGTTGAAGCTTTTTTTGTCAATTTTTTTTCTTTTTCTTAGATTTTGTTTGAAAAATTCCTTGACCATGTTCAGTTTTTCCTCTGCTTTACTTTTTAGTAATGATCTTTTAATTAGTGTGAATATAGTAAACTGAAAATGTTGAGGAAATTAAATCTCCTGGCTTTGTTAAAATGCTTGACAACTTGGCATCGTGTAATATTGCTATATTGAAGATCTTGGAGATATTGCTGGTAGCTTTTGCATTTCTGGTCATTCTTCAGATGATTTGAAAGCAAATCATCTTACTTCGCCAGTTTTTTGTGGCAGGTGGCACCTTTAGGAAAGATAAAGCACCGTGTCCAAACATTTGCAGCCAAGATGAACCTGAGAAAGCTCTTTGCACCTTCATCAATTGCTGCGGTACGCTTATAGCCACACGATATTCTGAAAGTTGTCACCTCTTTGGATAATTTCCTTTCACTGTGCACTTGGAATATATATCTAGTGGCCTGGAAAGGTAGAAATATAAGCTTTAGGAGAATATTATAGCAAAAAAATGATTATATGTATAAGATATGCACATATGGCATAAGCTATGCAAATAAATATAAAATAGTCTCATTGTCTTGATTTGTTTAAACGATATTTCGTGAACTCATCAAATTGCATTTAATACTAAATTATGATCATGGTCACAAAGCCTTAATGTGGGTATGTATGCACATGGTGCATCAACATGAGTCTTTTAATTGTTTAATTTAAGTTATCTGAATCATTCAATTTGGATTAATAATGTTATATGGATAATATAAAAATTATATAAAAAAAATACATACTCTTAATTAGATTAAGATCTTCTAATTTTTTTAAATTTTAATTTTTAATTAGGTGTTGACATATAATTTAATTAATAATAAATAATTTAGATTGTATTTTAATAAAATTTACAAATAAATTTAGTATTGGTGATATATATATATATATATAGCATTGTGAATTGTCCAACTAAAACACATGTTATGTTAAATAGATCATTGGTTTTACGGGTGGTATAGTACCTCCGTTTCGGAAGGTGCTAATTGGTGAGCATGCTCCTCTTCGAGTGGTTGAAGACTCTGTTTCTTTGCTGGGGTGAGTGTTATTCGTTTATGCTATGCAGCACTCGACGAAGAGGTTTTGGCTTTGTTGTGGTGATTGATTAATTTAGATATTACCTTTCAACTTTCAACCTATTTTCGGTAGCCCTTAACTAGTAAGTTGTAGTTCTTAAATCATGACCAACAGACTTTGTTCTTCCGTCAAGATAGACTGCTGTCCACATCATGTTTCCTAATATTCTTGTTTCTTTTATTTGGTTCACAGGGATGCAGCCATTCCAGTTGTCTCCTTAATCGTTGGGGCCAATCTTCTTAGAGGCAATCACTAAGCCTAATATCAATTTTTATTTTTATTTTTCATCCTTATTTTGCGTTACTTCAGTTTTGTTGGAGTTCAAAGTCAAAAACAACGATGATCGTGTTCTTTAGGTTTGAAAGGCTCACGGATACATTTGCCATTGATTATTGGGATCATAACTATTCGATATATTGTTTTGCCACTGTTGGGGGTGGTCGTTGTTAAAGGTGCAACACATTTTGGCTTCGTGAAGTCAGATCCATTATATCAGTTTGTTCTTTTACTTCAGTTTGCGCTCCCTCCGGCAATTAATATTGGTACAAGACTATTGTAAATTGTTGTCAACTACTCTGAAACAATTTTCTTTCGAATTCTGCTAATACTGTGGACGTATGTAGGTACAATGACCCAATTGTTTGGCACTGGTCAGAGTGAATGCTCAGTAATAATGCTGTGGGCGTATGCATTGGCGTCAATTTCACTTACATTCTGGACAACATTTTTCATGTGGTTTGTGAAGTGACACCCTTTCTTCTGCTGCCTTTCGCATGCCTCGTGCATCTCCTCCCATCACTCTATCCACAACTTTTTGTTTCGCCTTCACCTTCTTCTTTTTGTAAGTGTACCTTTCTTCAGTGTAAATTATGGTTAAATGTAGAAAGAAAAATTGATAAATAAAGGGGTTGCTTACAATGGCGCACTCTCTCTTTTGAAGTATGCTATGCTTATCGTATCTTTTATCTGGTTTGATTTTATTTTACATTATTTTAGACTGCAATAGAGCATCGTTCTTTGTTTGCTTATCAGCTAGCTTCGTAATTTTGACATGATTCTATCAGGGATGTTCAAACAGGGAGAAAACTGTGTTTCAGTGTTCAATAATATACTAAGAATTTCTATGCTGCTGTGGAAGCGATAAAGTATTGTCGAGATTAATCCCTATGTATTGAATTGAAGACTCAAGTCTGGTGTTTGGACAACATTCTTTTTATGGCTTATGACATGAACACACGGTCTCTCTTCCATTTGCTGTTTAGCATAACTTGGAGACGCCAAAACAGAGACACAGCAAATATTTAATATTTTTTTAGATAGAAATAATGAAACATCAAATTTTGTTCTGACCTTGAATTAAAATTTCAATTGGTATTAGACCCACCTATTTTACTATTTACAAATAACTAGCATCATGTATTTTGCTTGTGTTATGTGAATAGTAGATTATTGATCACATAGGCAATCGCTTTTAACGTATGCCTTTGTGGTTACGTCGATCAAGTGATGCGGATCCAACGGCGTGGGAAACCCCAAGAGTTAAAAAAAGAAGACGCTTATCTTATGGCACCAGCTGCCAAAACAATCATCTTTCTGCTGCCTCTCTTCCACCAGATTACCATCGATCAACCGCATATTTCATACAAGTTGGTTTTTGCGGCAGCGACCGGTGCTTGGCTGTTTGCATCTCATATAAGAAACAAGTTGGTAAAGGCACAAGGGAGTGCTTGGTTCTATTGGATTTTGTGAAAGATTGATGCTTAATTCCTGCACTTTCTAATTTTTAACTTTTTGGTGGGGCACTTACGTAATTGTATTATTATTTAGCAGTTCTACAGTGCTGACTGCAGTTCCATGATTGTAAAAAATATTATATTATTTGGAGCAAATATTTATTTTAATTCTTCTTTATATTTTGATCAATTTTAATTTATTTTTATTAAAATAATTATTTTTAATAATTTGATTATTAAACCCTAATTTTTGCTTCAAAATAGATATACACTTTATTATTTTTTTTTAATCTTTTTCACTTTTGAAATTTAAATTATTACTTTAAATAGATTATACAATAATAAAAAAACATATATTTCGACTTTTAATTACAAATTTAAAAAAGAGTAAATTTTAAAATTTTAAAATTTTCTGTTAATTTATAATTAATTTTAAAATTTAAAAATATTATTATAAAATAATTAAATAATATTATAAATTTCAGTTATAAATACAAAAATTTATTATTATTAAAATATCATGTGATTTATCAAAAAAGTAAATTATAGAAAAAAAATTAAGAAACCTTGGATTAGCTAGCCAATTCAGGGTAGTAATGGTGGCCCGAGTGGGCTAGCTAACCCAATCTACTATTTTTTTAATTAAAATAATAATTAATATTTAAATATTTATTTTAAATATATTTAATATTAATTTAAATTTATTAAAATTAAAATTAAAATTTAATATTTATAAGATTTTATTTTTTCATCTTACAAATTAATTAATTAATATATTTAAAAAATTAATTAATTTTTTACATTTAACAAATAATTATCGTTCAATTAAGCAAATATCTAAATATTTATTTATTTTTGTTATTAAGTACACACATATAATGAAATTTAAGTTTTATGATTAGTTGTTTATTGATGAAGCAGAATTTATTATTATTTTTTTAACGAATTAATTTAATATATGTTACATGTTTATTTAATATATTTTTATTATATTATATTATGAAAATAATTAATGTTTAAATATTTAAAAATAGATATTTTCATATATTTCAGATATATGGTTAAAAACCTACCTATTAGTGTTTGACATAAAAGATTATATGTTATATTATTTGATGATTTACAAAAATACTATAGTATAAGGGTTCGATTTATATTTGTTTTAAAAGATATCAAATATCATGAATTATTAATATAACGTATGACTGCACTAAAATTAATCTAACTGAATTCAACCTTCAACTAAAAATAAGTTTTAGAGACAATGAGACGGGATCTCTTATATACATGGATATTGATGATGATTATAACGTTTTTGATTTTCTGTGCAATATTGTGCTGATATGATCTAGACATTTCAGTTCGCTTTACGTCTTTAAAGAGTCAGTAGTTGTTAATAATCCTAGGATAGCTTATAATAATTTGCTAATTATCAATGCAGAAATTTTTATACAACTATTTATTTCTTATTGAGATAATAATTAATTCGACTGTGGTTAATATTATTTACAATATATTTTATATAGTAATTTGATTTTTTATATCAACTAAATACTCAGACATGCATAGCATCATATCTGTTTTTCTGTCCTAATCATATTGTATCTTTAACTTCCTGTAAAAAAATTAAGCATATTTAGAGAAGCATTACGGAGGAAGTGAGTGCCCTACAATTCTTTTCCAGCCTTAGCTGGTCAAATGATGGCAAGCGCTTCCTTACAACCGCCAGAATGGAAATCTCATTTGGATTCTTTAACTGAATCTAACTTCAGCCCTAGGACAATAAAAGGTATACATACTTGGAGAAACTTATCATATACTGTTAGGCTTGAACTTCGTAAGAGAAGCAGTAGCCTCTTACTCCAAAACTACATGTATCTGTGCATGCACATTAATAAACTTCGTTCTAACAATTGATTTAATTATGTAAACAATTGTTAAGCTACATGGCCACATGACTAACTTCATTGCATTAACAACTCCAACTCACCTGGCTTGCTTTGCACATGAAGCTTGAAAGAAGCAAAACTTCTTCAAAAGTAATTGCCTTATCAATCTTCTCACCAAATATTCCCTCAAATCTCTGCCAACACATTCCAACAATTATCCATCACTCAAAATGAAATAACACCACTAAGTTAAACAACCTATGGACTTAATAACTACTCCACAACTAAATTATGCACAAACCTTGAGCTGGATTACAAGGATATTAGGAGACTGATGTATAGACATTTGCTTCCTCGCTGCCACCAATTTCTTGCAACTAAACAAGCGTAAGTTTACCATTCAAACAATATCAAAATTCAAAAAAAAAGCTAAGTATCAGATAGAACAAACGTACTTATCACATTTGTACTTATTGTTGCCATCCAAAACCTCAGGCTGAAAAAACTTCTGCATCGCTTCTTTGAGCGAAGAACTATTCAAAATGGATAGCACCAAGCCATATCCCCAAAGCAACCATAGTATGCAGTATATTCGAAGAAAATTCTTCGTTGTTTGCTCGATATTCTCGATATCCAGGTGAAACAGGTTCGCTCTTCTTGCTTAATTCACAGTCTGATTTAAACAAGGCTTTTTTCTTATTCATCTTATAAACTCACTACAAAACCATGATATTTTGCAATTTCAGATTACATCATTTACTTTACTCTTCGACCTTAATATTAATGGGATGCTCATAATAGTCATTTACTTGAACCGCATTATATTTTTACTCTCTTGCAGTGTATTTAACGTTTAATGGAGCATACACAAATAAACATTGTCAACATTTTGTTAAAAAAGAAAATTCATTTACATCTTTCATGTTCATTCTAGTTGCCATATTACGCGCATACACATATATACTTAACTTACTTTTTAAAATAACACTAATAATTGTACAAATACAGAAAGAATAGTAGGCAACTCCTTTCATTTGTTCTTTATATGTAAGCTGAGTAGAATACCCAAATCAATTACATTCTTAAGAGTTGTAGTCCATATTCAAATCTTTTCTTATGTATTTTAGCCTTCAGGCAATCATACTAATAATTGAGGCAACAAAAACTATTATCGCAATATTAAAACTACAAGTTTGCAATTCTAAACATCAACAGACTTGTTAACACTAATTATATGTGATTAAAATTTTTATTTTTCAAATAAATCATTGCACAAAATTTACACTATTGAATTAGTGCATTTAAAACTTTTCAAGCCAATGAAGTGACGAGTCAATGGGAAAGCACAAAACACAGTAACGGATGTGTATCCTTAAGCAAATCTAAGAAGATTGGTAGTCAATTCAGATGACCATCAGCAATCAATAATGGAGGGGCCGGTTAATTTGCTTCCAAGAATAATTTTAGATAGGAAGGCAAGCAACGCATCCAATCCAATTATAGTAACTTTGAGTAGATGAAAATATGATACACCATCATTAAAATTATTAAAATTATAAACAATTCCTAGTCATATGATTACTACCGTCGAGGCAGGCATTACTCAACTAACGCACTTGCAACTCCTAGTAATAAAAACGTTATCACCATTCATCACGTGACAACAATAGGCATACGATAGTGGAGGTGGAGTGAGCTCGTCAGGATTCCTGCTCAGGTGGAGTGAGCTAGTCGGTATTCCTGCTCTGTACCAGTGCGTCTTAGATTTCCCCCTGGCTCGTCCGTAAAATTTTATTTTTTCCTGATTCTAATCACCTCTGTCACTCAAATTAAATAATAAAGAATCATATGTATCTAAACATTTTATAGCAATAGCAATTAGCAATACCAGTACCAATACCGAATTCTGTATCTCCTGTGATGCTAATTGTCATGAATGACAACCATTTTTATCCCACAATAATATCATCCACGCAAAGCCGCCTTCCAGATGCATCGAAACTGAACGAGAATGGAGATCGTGATCCACGGTTTCCTTCAAGAAAGGAACTGTACATAATATGTTTCCAAGTCTTCCAGCTCGTCAGTGTTGATTGTTATGGCTCAGCATATCTTTACAGGCCGTTGGACTTTCCATACGTTAGGTTTGCCCGTGTTGCACGACAAAGTAAAATTCAATGCAAAAGCTGCACCCATTTGCGATTGTGTGCTCTCGTGAATGCAATGATAGTCAAGTAGTCTGATACTGGTGCCGATGTAGATGCCGACACTGAAAGTAAAAATATCCTCATCTATGAAAAGCTCAAAAGATTTCTCGTTTGTTGTTTTAACGGCTCCGGATTTTAGGGTAGCTTGTAAGTAATGTGTCCCTCCCTCCCTCTCTCATACGCATCAAGCGCTAGTACCAGCACCAGCAGTTGCAGTGAGCTCATTCTTCAATTTACTTATTTTTAGACAAAGTACAATTCTCATTCTTCCTCTATATATTAATATAACACAATCACAGATAAAAACAATACAGCATCCTCCTGAAACCTTTATATTTTTATTTAAGCTCTCTCTGGCTTTGCTTCTTTTTCATATGTTTTGGAAAAATGGTTTCTTTAGGGGGTCTATCTCAGGAGTTATTGCTGCATCTTTTATCTGCTAGCACAAATCAGCATTTGCTTATCTGCCAAGGTGTGCTTTTGGTTCTAGCTCTTCCGGTTGCTAATTTTCCGGATTTTGGCTTTGGTATCTTTTGATTAACTTTTACTTGATGCAGGTTTATGTAGTTTACACGGGAACCAGAACCGTTGAAGACCCAGATGATATTCTGAGGCAAGAGCACCAAATGATTGCTCATGTTCACAGCGGAAGGTTTTTTTTTAATTTTATTTTCTGCATTCTTTTTTTTCGATTTTTTTTTAACTTTCTTGTTTGCTGATTGG
This sequence comes from Xylocarpus granatum, assembly GCA_019650275.1. Taxonomy (NCBI): domain Eukaryota; kingdom Viridiplantae; phylum Streptophyta; class Magnoliopsida; order Sapindales; family Meliaceae; genus Xylocarpus; species Xylocarpus granatum. Next base: position 321,409 of record BNST01002771.1, read on the forward strand.
TTAAGTGTAATCCGTAATTTGTCACAACAGCATGGAGCAAGCACAGACATCTCACGTTTATAGTTACAATGGGTTCAGAGGGTTTGCTGCCAAGTTGACAGACCACCAAGCTTCCCAAATTGCCGGTGGGTTGGTGGGCATGACAAACATTTTCAAACCGCTATATATTTCTTTCAATTGCATGTCTAACATCTCAATTTTTATGACTACAGAGATGCCAGGAGTCGTTTCTGTGTTTCCAAATATGAAGAGAAGGCTACACTCTACTCACTAGTGGGATTTCATGGGTCTTATTGGTGAAGGAGCAACGGAGATACCTGGATTCTCGACAAAGAATCAAGTCAATGTTATAGTCGGCTTCATTGACAGAGGTGAGAGAGCAATTTTTTATCAATCTCATTTTTGTTCTACGGTACTTATTCTAAGTATATCCTTTACAATGCACCTAGTTCCCTCCCTTTCTAGCTAACGGAAGGTGCGATGCATTTTGTTTTTATACTTGTCTAAATTTGCTTCTATTGAGGATTGAGTTGATACTTAGCCTTTTGTCTTGATTAATGCTAGAGTTCACAAGTAATATAGAAGTGAACAAGTGCAAATTCACTTATTAATATCTATTCACCGTCTTCCAACCCTAGTTTTACTGATAATAACTAATTGACAATAAGATAAGGCTTCATAACATGCAATTAATTGATTTGCGAATGCTTTTACCACATTCCACTTCAGTTCACTTGAGGATGCTTTAATGGGTTTTCCTTACTTGAACGAAATAGAAATGTTGTGTTTACTTTTGATCACCTACTGATGCACGAAATTTGGCCTGAATCCCCAAGTTTTAGTGATGCCAGAATACCTCCACTGCGAGCCAGATGGAAGGGGCAGTGCCAATCGGTAGAAGCATCCAATGCTTCCTCTTGCAACAGGTTTAACCATAGATATAACTTGTTTTGTTATTCATTCATGAATTGTTATTGATAGGTTCATCCTCAATGTTATTGATATACTCAGTTGTTCGTGATACAGGAAAGTGATAGGAGCAAGATACTATATGAGTGGGTATGAAGCTGAAGAAGATACTGTAGAGACAGTTCCCTACAGATCTCCAAGGGACATTTCTGGTCATGGTAGCCATACTGCATCAATAGCTGCTGGTCGCTATGTGACAAAGATGAATTATAAGGGATTGGAAGCTGGAGGTGCTAGGGGAGGTGCATCTAAGGCTAGGATTGCAGGGTACAAGACATGTTGGGACTCAGCTTGCTATGATGTTGACTTAATTGCTGCCTTTGATATGCAATTAGAGATGGGGCGCACATCTTGTCATTGTCTTTGGGTCCTGAGTCTCCCCAAGGAGACTATTTCAACGATGCCATCTCCATAGGGTCATTTCATGCAGCGGGCCATGGGATTTTGGTTGTTGCTTCTGCTGGAAATGAAGGAAACAAAGGTTCTGCAACAAATCTTGTCCCATGGATGTTCACAATTGCTGCTTGTTCAACGGACAGGGATTTTACTTCTGAGATTGCACTCGGTGACGGTACTAGTTTCAAGGTAATGCTGTTTTCTTCTTTGCGTTCAAAACTACTTTCTGGTATTTTAAAACACCTTATTGGTTCTCATTTATCAAATGGGGTGAAAGTCTAAGTCTCTCTGAAATGAATGCCTCTGCAAGGATTATCTCTGCCTCTGAAGCCTATGCAGGCTATTTTACACCTTGCCAATCCAGATGAAGCAACAGGTACTTGGAAGTGAGTGTTATTATGGTGTCAATGCCCAAACACGCCTTTAGTTATTTTTACTAATATACTGTTTGGAGAGTTCCTTGAATACTACCAAAGCGAGAGGGAAAGTTCTGGTGTGCAGACATTCCGAGGGTTCGACTGAGTCCAAGCTGAGAAAAAGCTGGTGGAGTTGGGATGATTCTTGTAGATGAGGCAGATAAGGATATAGCTACACCCTTCATGATCCCTTCAGCTATTGTTGGAGACCTGAGTGTTGATAGCATTCAAGTTTCTCTATTTTTTTTCTAATATAGGCTGCTATGTTATTACGAACCGCAAAGCCATATCTAAGATTTTCCCATGCAAAGACTGTATTGGGATCCGCAACTGCACCACGTAATGCAGCTTTTTCTTCCAAAGGTGCCAATGCCCTGACCCCAAAAGTTTTGAAGGTAAACTATTCGCATCTGCAGCAGTTATTCCAATATTCCACGTATGCATGTATATGTTTTATGCTTGTTTGAGTGATAACAAATGAAATTCCTCATTTATCAATTAATAATAATTAGGATTTCCCTTATTCAGCCTACTTTGTTTTTTTTTGTTGATTCTTTCATGATTTATCTGTGTGTGTCTATATATATAGTTTCTTCCTTCTGATTATTTGCTATGCAGTTTGCAGCCTGATGTCACAGCTCCTGGTTTGAACATTCTAGCAGCCCGGTCGCCAGCAGTTGAACAAATGCAATTCAGTATTCTTTCTGGAATTTCCATGGGTGCCCCACGTAGGCAACCTTGATTAAAGCTGTTCATCCATCATGGTCCCCATCTACTATCAAATCTGCAATAATGACAACTGGTATATTTCGCACTCTAAACCATTCTGTTTTTGAGAAAGGTTTATCAAATAAGTTGAGGTGTGATTTGAACCTCAATTGTTCTTTTTTCTCATCTTCCAATTATGAAGTTTTGGCCACCTTATATTAATTGTCTTAGCAACTTCAGTTTTGATGAAGTCATTTCATAATTAATCATCAACCCACGATCTTAAATTGTCTGTCAAAGAGTCCAAAAAAAAGTATTGTACCTTCTGCCAATGAAGTAAAAGAAGTGTGAAGCAAACCATGTCAAATATCGGAGTATCTCTTTCTTTTTCGTGGATTGTTTTGTCATTAGATCATAACTATTTTTTTGGGACCCTATGATTGAGTTTATTTCCAATGCAAAATGCAGCTACTGCCCTCGACAAGAACCACAAACCAATCATAGTAGGTCCTACAGGAAGAAGGGGCAATGCTTTTGATTATGGATCAGGCTTCGTAAATCCGAGAAACGTCCTTGATCCAGGTCTCATCTACGATGCACAGCCAATAGATTATAAAGATTTTCTGTGCTCAAATGGTTATGACGATAAGTCACTCTATCTGGTAACAAGAGACAATAGCACATGTAATCAGAAATTCCCGAGAGCTTCGGACCTGAATTATCCATCTATCACAGTGCCTGATCTTACGAACAACTTCTCAGTGACTTGAACTGTCACTAACGTTGTCCCAGAGCGATTAGTCTTTAACAGCCATGGCCAAAAGATCGATTTTACAGTTCATTTCAAGTTGGCTGCTCCATCAAAGGGCTATGGTTTTGGTTCCTTGTCATGGAAGAATGGAAACTCAAGGTCAACGGTTACGTGCCCTCTCGTTGTCCGGTTTGCACCTTCCAACATGGGGCTGGTCCACTAAGAAGGCTGTACATACTTGTTAGCTTAAAAACTATGAGATTCATTCAGTATTGTTATACCTATGCGGATGCAGAGTAACAGGAAGTTCAAAAAAGATCTACGTTTAACAGCATATGATTGGAGCCTGGAGATAGCAAGGGATATTGTTTTTAACATCATCTTTTAAACAACATACAATGCCAATAAATGAGACGTTAATGTATTTGTTAATGCCTTTCATCTCTACGGTATAAATTTACAAAAGCATAAATCCTTAATAGATTGGCGTATGGTAAATCCAGCTTGTTATCATCTATCCTATTTCTGTGTCACAGTTTACAAGAGTAATAGAGATTTCTATTAGCAGGCCACATTCATGAGAGTTGATCGCTCTTATTATACCAAGTACACAGAAGAAATCAGACAAATTTTGCCTTTTGAGTTGTCTCACTGGATGCTATCTTCAATTTTCTTATGTTAAGGGTTATCAGTACTTTCGATCCAACTGACCCCTCACCGAGTCACCCCAGTTTATGCATTGGCCAAAATATAAACATGAGATCTACAGAATCAACAGTGCCAGACACGTTCAGAACCAATCTGCAGACCTTTTAATTCCAAGTATTTATTGGTATTTAGTATCAATGTTACAACTCATCTGAAAGCATATAACATATTATCATCATTTCATCCACTAAAGGATTACTGATGATCATTTTCAAATATTTGGAAGTAGTCGGTAACCAGTAGCACCATTCAAAACACATCTAGTACTTAAGGATATTGAGGGCCCTCCAGGGTCTCAATTTCATAAGGATCAATGAGGCCTTCTAGCACAATAAGCTGGTCCAAGAGGGTAAGCTTCTCATCTTCAAGAGTCTTGACTTCGTCTTCTGCCTCTCTCAACTCCTTCCCCAATGCAAAGCTTTCTTCTTCCAGCAGCAAATATTTTCTTCTTAGAGCCCGGTACTCGTTTTCAGATGTAGATGAGTCTTGCAATGAATCCGAGTTTGACCTCTCTTGTAATTGGAAACATGGCGAGACTTCTATCTTCAAATTCCTTTTGGAGGGCTTCTGCCCTATTCCTAGTGGTAGTGGCATCTGTACATTTTGAATCTCTTTAATTTCATTTCCTTGCAACGGAAGTGAGGCAACATTTTGAGATGACATTTTCTTTTTACGTTGCTTCAAATTTGAAATTTCCTCAGACAATGACTCTCTTCGATCTTGCATAACTCACTTCAATAACTACTGCCATGAAATAAATTCAACAACACAAGGGACAGAAGAGTAAAGAGAGTCAAATTATATTTGAAAAGAAGAAAATAAATGAAGGCATTAAGTATTACAGCAACTGATATTTGAAAGGGCCAAAAAAATGGAAGATGCTTTTGGTGTCCATATGGCTCAGCTTACAAAAAATCATAATAGTTCAAAGGTTTTAGGCAGACATATAATCGAGAAGAGAGCTGAGCATAACTGCAATTCATATGCTATCCCTTCTAAACCTCAAAGTAACACTCCTCGATCATGTTACACTCTCTCAAGAAATAATCTACAGATTTCAACTCCACTAAGTATACACAAGAGCTAATAACAGAGACAAATTACCTAAGTCTTCGAATAACAGAAAAGGACAGAAAATTAAAAGAAACGAATAGACCACCTTGCAACAATGAGAGAACAAGAACACTTGAATAAAGGGATGCTCATTTCTCATGCGAATGGATCATTGACCACTAATGTTGTTGTAATAGACTGCAGGAAAGTAAGTCAAATTACATGCTACAAGGTGTTTGGCTGAAAGGGTGAAGGGTGGCAGTTAGCAATCAGGTTGCTTGCAATCACCGACTAATTTTCATGTTGTGTAAAATAAAAGAGAGATTGCTAAATCAGCATGCTTTCAGTTTCAATTCTTCTACGCCTGACTTGAAAAGGCAACAGGCCCTAATTTAGCCTAATTTTCCATATTCTCATTCCTAACCCAACGGAAGAACCCTAACAATTTACTCAAGAGGTAGAAGCACAAAATTGTTGAACAACGAAAACACAGAGAAAGATTACCTTCTCAATCTGAACCGAGAAATTAAATTTTGTTATCGAATTTGGTTAGAGATTATTGTAATTAGAGTGGAATGATTATGCGCTCATTGGCTTGACTTGAAAGCTCAAGCCTGATGCCTGTGTTTTGCGAGGAAAGAAAGGATAATTGGACCGGAAATCCGATGGTTGGTTTCGGACTGGGTCCATTTCTCAGGCAGAAAACAAAATAATCCATTATTTTATTTGCACATACTGTTTTAAATAAGTAATAATTGGCGCCCACACACCTTCCTTGAGCCCGTCTTCACATTGTAACTTTATCCATTCTGATAATTAACTGATTTATCATCGATTATATTATCTGTAAAGAGTCGGTTGTAAAGGGACCGTCTTTGCTGGATGGAATGGAATAAAAGCAATATGGGCCTGGAGCTCAGGCTGTCAACCTTTTTTGTTTTTTGTTTTTTTCCCTTGACTTGTAATAGTAAATAACAAAAACAAATCCCATATTGTTATTTATATCATATTTCTGCTAATTTGCATTGTAACAGTAAATAACCCATATTATTATTATTTATATCTTATTTCTGCTAATTTTTCCTGCAATAGATTGTTGTAATTTATGTATATAAATTATAATTTTTAACTAATCATATCAACATGTACAATAACAGATTAAACAAATACTTCTTTGACAGTAATTTTTAACTAAAAGTATAACTATTTATTTAGGTATTTAAATATTAAATATATATATATGCTTATTAAAATTAATTAATATTAAAAGTGGTTTTTAAATTAGTGTCTTAATTATATATCAATTAAAATGTTTGAGCCTTTTTTTGCACTTTCAAAAAAAAACTCTTATATTTATTATATTTACTTATTGATTCTTAATCATTAAAATTTCTTTAAAAAATAAAATAGATTGATTTATATAGACTCTTCAATATATATATATATAGAACTAATTCTCTTAATTTATACATTTGCTCACTTTCTTCTTTATAATAATAATAATAATAATAATAATAATGCTAATAGCAATAATGATGGTATTAGATATAACGTGAAGTTTTTATACAAACTCTGTTATGCAACTAACATATAAATTTTTATTTTGTTGTCTTGTATACTTTTTTTTTACTCATATTAATTTTTATTTACTCACATTCAAATATTGGGCATGTAACATTTGATATTATCTTTATGCAAACTCTTTCATACAACTTATATATGAAATTATATTTTTGTTATGTCTCACATTATTATTATTTACTCTTGCTAATTTTAATTTACTTGCAAAAAAAAAGAAAAGATATACAACATTTAATATAACAATCCATCATTTTGTAACACACATGCACATATATATATATATATATATATATATATATATTCTCTTTATTGGTGTATATTATTTAATTGGTGTGTTCAATTATCATAAAATTTGGACTTAACATTACTTTGCATAATTATAAATAAGATTGTATGATTGTTAAATAATTGCCATGGTATCAAATCGAAATTTTAGAACATCCAAATATTCACACTTAATAACAATTGTTTTTTACATAGATCATTATTATTTATTTATTGAGATGTTAACCAACTTATATTAGTGTTATGTTTTAAAAAGGAACTTATGTCAAATCAACAAAATATAACATTCAACAACATTGAGGAGAAACGGGCATCTACCTGTATTTAGAACTTAAAAGAAGGCTACCATTGTTCAATTTACTTACTCAGATTAAAGGGGAGTTTAATTGTACTTTATACATGGTGTAATTTAAAATTTTAGGTGCTTTGAGAAAACTGAACTTATTATTGTATCTACAAATAATAAGTCAACACCTATACACAGATTTTGGAAGTTCATTAACGACAATATGAACTATATTATTTGCTAAATAATGCCGGCATTTCTTTATTAAGTCATTTGTGATTAATTTTCTACTTCTTTGTTTTAATTTTTTTAAAACAAGTAAACAATCCTTTGGTTAGGAGTAAATACAGACTCCCTCAATGCTTTGGTTAGGAGTAAATACAGCCTCCCTGTACATCCCCCCCTCCACCCCACCAACCCCGCGCGAGCACAAAGCTACTCTTAAAAAAATCACCAATAACGCGTGATTTCGAATCAAAGTGACATCAACTAGTATAATATAATATTATAAACGGAAAGTTCTGAGTGATAGCCGGTAAGACCAAAAAACTTGTTCGAGTCTTCCTCCTTCGATCATTTCAGACATATGCAGCCTAGGAAACAGAAACAGTAGGTTGTTCCGGCCCTGGGAATAACTATAAGCATTATCGGTACCGTAGTCGTTGATCCACACAGACATAGTGGCAAGGCAACCGTGGGTAATGAGTGCAGCAGTAAGACTCGCAGCCATCGTTATCATATCGGGGTTTTGGATCTCGGAGGCTCAGAAACTGAAATTATCAGACCATGTTTTTGGTCCATTCAACAGCTCCTACTACTCCACCTTGTCAGTTATTACGCCAGCCACAATTAGCAATGAAGCTCTGCAAGTGACTCCTGATTCAGCTGGTAATTTCAGCCTTACTAATAGGTCAGGCCGTGTCTTTTTCAGTGATGCTTTTAAGCTTTGGGAAAACCAGCTGGGTCGTGGCAAGGAAGGCAAAAAGTTAGTTTCTTTCAACTCTTCTTTTCTTATCAACATCTTCCGTCTCAGCAACTCCTCGGCTCCTGGAGAGGGCTTTGCCTTCATCATAGCCCCCACCCACACCCAGCTTCCGCCCAACAGCCATGGCCAATACCTCGGTTTGACCAACTCCACCATCGATGGCCATTCCTCCAACCACCTCGTTGCCATCGAACTTGACACTTTCAAACAAGATTTTGATCCAGACGATAATCATATCGGTCTTGACATCAACAGCGTCCATTCTAACAAGACCGTGTCCTTGTCTGACTTGGGCATTCAGATCGCCCCTGTTGGTGCCAAATTGTACATGGTCTGGATTCAGTACGACGGGGTTAAAAAATTGCTTGATGTGTATATGGCGGAACAAGAGCATCCACAGGGACCGATCATTTCCAGGCCGGCCAAACCAGTCCTCAGTGCGGATCTAGATCTTAGCAGCTTTGTCAACCAGTACTCTTATTTTGGTTTTTCAGCGTCCACGGGGAGCGCCACCCAACTTAACTGTGTTCTGAGATGGAATCTCACGGTGGAAATCTTAACAAGTGAGAAGGGAAATAACAGTTGGCTGAAGATCGGCCTAGGAGTAGGTGTACCTTTATCGGTATTGTTGGTGATAGGAGTTTCATGGTTGGCCTATTACCTGCATAAAAAGCGGGTTCCTGGTTCTGATCCTAATATTCTGGGTACCCTCAAGAGTCTCCCAGGGACTCCAAGGGAATTCCGATTCCGGGATCTCAAGAAGGCCACCAACGACTTCGATGAAAAACACAAACTTGGTCAAGGTGGTTTTGGTGTAGTCTACAAAGGTGTGCTGCCCAAAGAGAATATTGAAATTGCCGTCAAGAAATTCTCAAGGGATAGCCTCAAGGGTAAAGACGATTTCTTGGCTGAGCTTACCATCATTAATCGTCTTCGCCACAAACACCTTGTTCGTCTGCTAGGTATGGTGCTCTGTTTTCTCTTTTTTTTTGGGCTATGGAATCCTTGATTTCTGACGCTGTGCTACGAATCAACCATGCTAACTTTGAAAAATTCCCCAAATCGTTAGTACCCAACAGATAGCATCCGATTCATACGATTATTGCTTCGTTGCTTTTAATTGCTTATACATTTAACTTATTATTGCATGTTTTTACAAGCCGTTGTCTCCAGGCCGCAGCTATCCAACCCCACATTTTTTTATTAAAAAAAAAGAAAGACTTAAACTTCTTAGATACTTCCTGTTTTGTTACTATATTTTGTAGCCGCAACCTGTACCGAGTATTAAATAGCAATGGTACATTGCATCCCTCGGAATTGTTGTTTGTTTTAATTAACGGGGCGAACACTGTATGTGTATTTTCAATGACTACTTGCTTCTTTGGCTTCGAGCTTGAACAGTTCTTTCCCTTCAGTACTCTAGATAAAATGTAAGCAGCAATACTTAAAATTTCTATTTTATTGAATTAATAGGCTGGTGTCACAAGAATGGAATGCTGCTTCTGGTATATAATTACATGCCAAATGGGAGCTTGGATAATCACCTTTTTTGTGAATCAGAGGATAAGGCAACACTATGGTGGGAGCTGCGGTACAAAATTATATCAGGGGTAGCATCAGCGCTGCACTATCTCCACAACGAGTATGATCAGAAAGTTGTGCATCGAGACCTGAAAGCCAGCAACATCATGCTCGACGCCAACTTCAATGCTCGATTGGGTGATTTCGGTCTGGCACGGGCCTTGGAGAATGGAAGGACCTCCTATGCAGAGCTAGAGGGAGTACCTGGAACCATGGGCTACATTGCACCAGAGTGCTTCCACACAGGCAGGGCCACCTGTGAATCAGATGTCTATGGTTTTGGCGCTGTCTTACTGGAGGTTGTGTGCGGTCAGCGCCCATGGACAAAGATTGCTGGCTTTCAATTCTTGGTAGATTGGGTATGGTGGTTGCATGGAGATGGGCATATATTAGAGGCCGTCGATGAGAGGCTAGGCAATGACTATGTTGCCGCGGAAGCAGAGAGGCTTTTGTTGCTAGGTCTTGCCTGCTCACATCCTATTGCCAGGGAAAGGCCTAAAACGCAGGCTATTATTCAGATATTAACAGGGTCTGTAGCAGTGCCTGATCTCCCGCCTTTCAAGCCTGCTTTCGTCTGGCCATCAATGCCAGATCCAGGCAGCATCAGCATCAGTATTACATCAAGCATGGGAAACACCACCGGTACCACTCCCATGACATCGGGATGGACAGAAACCAATAATTATCAAGGATATAAGGAGTACAGTGACAGCAGCTCTCTTGTGTCAGAACAACGTTATGGTTAAGAAGTTGTCGTTGTTTGGAGAATGGCTAGCTTATATGGCAAGTACTAAAGAATTTCATCTGCAATTGTGTTTGCTTAGGGACTTTCACACACAAGTTCTTGCCTTGTGTAGTGTTATGAGTAGTGTCATGAGTAGAAAGTATTAAACCCATTATATTATTTACAAAATTAAATTCAGCAATACTTTTATTATCTTTTACTTTTGAATTTATGAATTTATGAATTTTTATTTTAAATTTATAATATTTTTATACAAATTTATAAAAAAAATATTTATTTTTTTTATAAAATAGTGATTAATTTTATTTTATATTGAATATACTTAATATTTTATATAAATAATACATTTTATCTTGAATAAATACTAAAAATTTATAATTTTAATTAAATATTTTATAAATTTAAATTTAATATTTAATAATAGTATAAGTATAATTTAAAAATAGAAAAAAAATCTATCAAAATTTTACAAATATTTTTATAGATTTAATATTATTACAAATTTGTTTAAATAAATTTAAGAATCAAATATCAAATTTACAGTAAATTTAACGTGGGTTTAGAATTAAATTTTATTAACAAATACTAAAAAACAGCTTTAAAAATATCCATTGCAAACCTGCACTGATTCCATCCCTAACAGAAAATTTTGTTAGCACAGGTATAAGATAGAATTATTCCATTATATATATACCTTTTAAATAATCATTTATATTCAACTAATTAAATTTTTATTGATATTTTTTGATGACAAATTTAAGAACATATGAAAATAGTAAAATTGAAAAGATCGGAATAATTATTGAATTGTGAAAATCTAAGAAAAATAAAGTATTCATAGAACATTACAAGAAAAGTGTTAAAATTATAGTCAATAAATTTTAAAAGTTTTAGGAGAACTCTCACTAACCTCAATTAAAATAAATTTATAATTATAAATAATGATAAATAATAAATTAATATTTTAAATTTATTTAATTATAGTGGGTTTGCGAATACTCATTATGGAATTCATGATTATCTATTGACACTTGCATCATTCCTAAATATATTAGTAGTTTTAATTTTTTTTAAAAAACCTACTAAGAGACATGACTAATTCGTTCTATGATAAGGCAGTACTAACAAATTTACGAGTAAAATTATTATTCTTTTTTTCTTATTCTCTTTCTTCGTCTTTCCCTTAAGACATTAGGAATATGATATATTATTATTGAATTTGAATGTAATTATTACTATTCTATACAAAATCAACTGTTAAAAAAAAAGAGAACAAATTATTTATGTAAAGATTCACAGTGCTAGCAGTTTGAATACTTTAACTATGCTATTTTCTTATTTCTTTTATAAAAAAAAATTATTTATTGTAAGTTTCTTCTTTTTTATAAATAATTTATAGTTAAATACTACATTAACTTGGAATCAACTAATTGATGTTAAAGGTGTATGAACCTCACATGTTATCATTATTGGTTAATTATACAGTTAGCTGTAACTACTCTAGAAGATGTTTTAGACAATCTTACACTTTATGATTATTATAAGAGCAACAAATATTTTAATTTTTATCATTTTGCTTATACTTTACCTTATTTTTTTCTCTTCACGGAAAAAATTGAACACATTATAATTTTTATCAAAATTTAAAGAACTATTGTATAATTTAATAGATTAGGTATAAAGAACACATTATAATTTAGGGTTTAGGATTTTTTAGGGTTTAGGGCTTAGGGGTTAGGGCTTAGGGTTTAGGATTTTAGGGTTTAGGGTCTAGAGTTTAGGGTTTTAAGGGTTTAGGGTTTTTTAGGGTTTAGGGTTTTAGGTTTAGGATTTTTTAGGGTTTAGGGTTTGGGTTTGGGGTTTAGGGTTTGATAAGGAAAAAAAATTATAAAAAAATATTTTAATAATATGTCAAGATGATGAAAGATAACGATGCAAAATCATCTAATAACTTTTGCGGTAAGTATTACCCTTTTATCGGTGATGATCATTTTAGTTTTTAATTATTTGGATTATAATCATTGCTTTAACAGAAACTATTTAATGTGGTAGACACTATGTCTTACAAAGATGTTTTATTATTATAAGAAGTAAAGTAATTTTCGGTGGAAGAAAAAAGTTACTTAATGATTAAGCAAATACAAAGCTTGTTTTGATGGCAAGTTAAAAAATGCTCCATGATTATAAGAAGGCAAATTACGTTCCGGTGAAAAATAAAAAGTTACTTAATAACTAAGTAAATGTAAAGTTTCTTTCGATAACAAGTCAAAAATTGCTCTATGATCATATGAAGCCAAATTAGAAGGCTTAGGGTTTAGGGTTTAGGATTGAGGGTTTAGAGTTTAGGGTTTAGGGTTTGGTAAGAATAAAAATTTATGAAAATATATTTGAAGAACATGTGAAGAAGATGAAAGATAACGATGCAAAATCATCCACAGATTTTCACGTTGAGTATTACCCTATTACTGATGATGATCATTTTAGTTTTTAATTATTTGGATTGTAATTATTACTCAAACAAAAACTATTCAATGTGGTAGACACTACGCCTTACAAAGATGTTTCATCATTTCAAGAAGTGAAGTAACTTTCGGAGGAAGAAAAAGTTTACTTAATGATTAAGTAAACACAAAACTTGTTTCAATGGCAAGTGAAAAGATGCTCCATAATCATATGAAGGCAAATTACGTTTCGGTGGAAAAAGAAATGTTGCTTAATGATTAAGTAAAGACAAAGCTTCTTTCGATGAGAAGTCAAAAATTACTCTATGATCATATGAAGCCAAATTAGAAGGCTTAGGGTTTAGCATTTAGGGCTTTTGTGTTTAGGGTATTTAGGGTTTAGGGTTTTAGGGTTTAGGTTATAAGGTTTAATGTTTTTAGGGCTTTGAGTTTAGGGTTTGGTAAGGATAAAAATTTATGAAAAAATATTTGAAGAACTTGTGAAGAAGATGGAATATGACGATGCAGAATCATCCATAGACTTCCGCGCTGAGTGTGATTGATTTACCAGTAATGATCCTTTTAGTTTCTAAGTATTTGGATCATAATCATTGCTCAAACAGAAACTATTCAAAGTGGGAGACACCAGGTCTTCTAAAGTATTTCATCATTACTAGCAGTAAAGTAACTTTCGGTGAAAAATGAAGTTACTTAATGATTAAGTAAATACAAAGCTTGTTTCAATGACAAGTTAGAAGATTCTCCGTTATTATAAGAAGGTAAATTATATTTCGGTGAAAAAATAAAAGTTGCTTAATGACTAAGTAAACATAAAACTTCTTTTGATGATAAGTTAGAAGGTACTTTAAGATTATAAGAAGTAGAATTACATTTTGATAAAAAAAAAGTTGCTTAATGATTACGTAAACACAAAACTTCTTTCGATGACAAGTCAAAAATTGCTCTGGGTTTAAAGTTTAGGGTTGATGGTGTTGTGTTTTAGGGTTTAAAGTTTAAGATTTAGGGGTTTTATGGTTTATGATTTAGGTTTTTTAGGTTTTAGGGTTTAGAGTTTGGGGTTTAGAGATTTTTAGGGTTTAGGGTTTATGGTATAGGCTTTAGGGTTTCGTAAGGAAAAAAATTAATGAGAAAATGTTTAAAGAATATGAAAGATGACAATGCATAATCATCCACAGACTTTTAGAAGGCTTAGGGTCTAGGGTTTAGGGTTGAGTTTTTAGTATTTCGGGTTTAGGGTTTATGTTTTTAGTGTTTAAAGTATAATGTTTAAGGTTTAGGGTTGAGGGTTTAGGGTAGAGGGATTGGGGTTTAGGGTTTGTAGGGTTTACGGTTTAGAGTTTAGGATCTTGGGTTTGGTATGGAAAAAAATTTATGAAAAAATATTTGAGGAACTTGTGATGAAGATGGAAGATCACGATGCAAAATCATCCACAGACTACCACATTGAATAGTATCCTTTTACCAATGACGATCCTTTTAGTTTCTAATTATTGAAATTTTAAATTATTGCTCAAACAAAAACTGTTCAATGTGGGTGATGCTATGCCTTACAAAGATGTTTGATAATTAGAAGAAGTGAAGTAACTTTTGGCGGGAAAAAAAAGTTACTTAATGATTAAGTAAACAAAAAGTTTGTTTCGATGACAAGTTCAAAAAGATGCTCCATGATTATAAGAAGGCAAATTACCTTTCGGAGGAAAAAGAAAAGCTGCCTAATGACTAAGTACAAGAATACTTTCTTTCATTGACAAGTTAAAAATTTCTCTACGATCATTTGAAGCCAAATTAGAAGGCTTAGGTTTAGGGTTTAGGGGTTTTAGGGTTTAGGGGTTTAGGTTTTAGGTTTAGGGTTTAGGATTTTAGGGTTTGAGAGTTTAGGGTTTAGAGTTTTAGGGTTAGGGTTTTAGGGTTTATGAGGGTTTAGGGGTTTAGGGTTTCATAAGAAAAAAAAATTTATGAAAAAATATTTGAAGGACTTGTGATGAAGATGGAAGTTCACGACGCATGATCATCCATAGACTTTCCACGTTGAGTAGTATCCTTTTACCGGTGATGATTCTTTTAGTTTCTAATTATGTGGATTATAATCATTGCTCAAACAGAAACTGTTCAATGTGGGAGACACTACGCCTTTCAAAGATGTTTCGTCATTACAAGAAGTGAAGTAACCTTTGGCAGAAAAAAAGTTACTTAATGATTAAGTAAACACAAAGCTTGCCTCGATTACCAGTTCAAAAATTCTCAATGATTATAAGAAGGCAAATTGCGTTTCATTGGTAAAAGAAAAGTTGCTTAATTACTAAGTAAACGCAATGCTTCTTTCAATAACAAGTCAAAAATTGCTCTATGATCATTTGAAGCCAAATTAGAAGGCTTAGGGTTTAGGGTTTGGGGTTTTAGGGTGTAGGGTTTAGGATTTAGAATTTAGGATTTGGGTTTTAGGGTTTTAGGGTTTAGGATTGAGAGTTTAGGTTTGGAGTTTTAAGGTTTAGGGTTTTAAGGGTTCACGGTATAGGCCTTATGGTTTTGGGGGTTTAGGGTTTCATAAGAAAAAAAAATTTATGAAAAACTATTTGAAGAACTTATGATGAAGATGGACGATCACGATGCAGAATCATCCACAGACTTTCACGTTGAGTAGTATCCTTTTACCGGTGAGGATTCTTTTAGTTTCTAATTATGTGGATTATAATCATTGCTCAAACAGAAACTGTTCAATGTGGGAGACACTACGCCTTTCAAAGATGTTTCGTCATTACAAGAAGTGAAGTAACCTTTGGCAGAAAAAAAAGTTACTTAATGATTAAGTAAACACAAAGCTTGCCTCGATTACCAGTTCAAAAATTCTCAATGATTATAAGAAGGCAAATTGCGTTTCATTGGTAAAAGAAAAGTTGCTTAATGACTAAGTAAACGCAATGCTTCTTTCAATAACAAGTCAAAAAATTGTTCTATGATCATTTGAAGCTAAATTAGAAGGCTTAGGCTTTAGGGTTTGGGGTTTTAGGGCTAGGGTTTGTAAGGTTTAGGATTTTAGGGTTTTAGGGTTTTTAGGGTTTTAGGTTTAGGTTTGAGTGTTTAGGTTTTTAGGTTTAGAATTTAGGGTTTAAGGGTTTTAAGGGTTCACGGTATAGGCCTTATGGTTTTGGGGTGTTTAAGGGTTTCATAAGAAAAAAAAATTTATGAAAAAATATTTGAAGGACTTATGATGAAGATGGAAGTTCACGATGCAGAATCATCCACAGACTTCCACGTTGAGTAGTATCCTTTTACCGGTGATGATCCTTTTAGTTTCTAATTATCTAGATTATAATCATTGCTCAAACAGAAACTGTTCAATGTGGGAGACACTATGCCTTACAAAGATGTTTCGTCATCACAAGAAGTGATGTAACTTTTGGCGAAGAAAAAAGTTACTTAATGATTAAGTAAACACAAAGCTTGTCTCGATTACCAGTTCAAAAATGCTCCATGATTATAAGAAGGCAAATCGCGTTTTGGTGGAAAAAGAGAAGTTGCTCAATTACTAAGCAAACACCATGCTTCTTTCAATAACATGTCAAAAATTGCTTTACGATAATTTGAAGCTAAATTGCCAGGCTTAGGGTTTAGGGTTTGGCGTTTTAGGGTTTAAGATTTAGAGTTTTGATTTTTAGGGTTTAAGGTTTTAGGGTTTTGGGTTTGGTATGGAAAAAAATTTATGAAAAAATGTTTGAAGGACTTGTGATGAAGATGGACGTTCACGATGCAGAATCATCCACAGACTTCCATGTTTAGTAGTATCCTTTCACTGGTGATGATTTTGTTAGTTTCTAATTATTTGAATTATAATCATTGCTCAAAAAGAAACTGTTCAATGTGGGAGACACTACGCCTTTCAAAGATGTTTCGTCATTACAAGAAGTTAAGTAGCTTTTCGCGAAAAAAAAGTTACTTAATGATTAAGTAAACACAAAGCTAGTCTTGATT
Organism: Xylocarpus granatum; assembly: GCA_019650275.1. Lineage (NCBI taxonomy): Eukaryota > Viridiplantae > Streptophyta > Magnoliopsida > Sapindales > Meliaceae > Xylocarpus > Xylocarpus granatum. Next base: position 338,304 of record BNST01002771.1, read on the forward strand.
ACCAGTTTGAAAATGCTCCATGATTATAAGAAGGCAAATTGCGTTTTAGTGGAAAAAGAAAAGTTGCTTAATGACTAAGTAAATCCAATGCTTCTTTTAATAACAAGTTAAAAATTGTTTTTTGATCATTTAAAGCCAAATGAGAAGGCTTAGGGTTTAGGGGTTTAGGGGTTTTAGGGTTTTTAGGAGTTTAGGGTTTTAGGGTTTAGGGTTTAGAGTTTGAGTGTTTAGGGTTTTACGGTTTAGAGTTTAGGGTTTAAGGTTTTAAGGGTTCACGGTATTGGCCTTATGGTTTTGGGGGTTTAGGGTTTCATAAGAAAAAAAAATTAATAAAAAAATATTTGAAGAACTTATGATGAAGATGGACGATCACGATGCAGAATCATCCACAGACTTTCACGTTGAGTAGTATCCTTTTACTGGTGAGTGATTCTTTTAGTTTCTAATTATGTGGATTATAATCATTGCTCAAACAGAAACTGTTCAATGTGGGAGACACTACGCCTTTCAAAGATGTATTGTTGTTACAAAAAGTGAAGTTACTTTTGGCCGAAAAAAAGTTACTTAATGATTAATTGAACACAAAGCTTGTCTCGATTACCAGGTCAAAAATGCTCCATGATTATAAGAAGGCAAATTGCGTTTTAGTGGAAAAAGAAAAGTTGCTTAATGACTAAGTAAACACAATGCTTCTTTTAATAACAAGTCAACAATTGCTCTATCATTATTTGATGCTAAATTTGAAGGCTTAGGGTTTAGGGTTTGGGGTTTTAGGGTTTAGGGTTAGAGGATTTAGGGTTAAGTGTTTTTAGGGTTTAGGGTTTTTTTTTGGTTTAGGGATTAGAGTTTGTAGTGTTTAGGGTTTTTACGGTTTAGAATTTAGGGTTTTAAGGGTTCTCGGTATAGGCCTTATGGTTTTGGGGGTTTAGGGTTTCATAAGAAAAAAGAAATTAATAAAAAAAAATTTGAAGAACTTATGATGAAGATGGACGATCACGATGCAGAATCATCCACAGAATTTCACGTTGAGTAGTATTCTTTTACCTGTGAGTATTCTTTTGGTTTCTAATTATGTTGATTATAATCATTGCTCAAACAGAAACTGTTCGATGTGGGAGACACTACGCCTTTCAAAGATGTATTGTCATTACGAGAAGATGCAAAAAAAGTAACTTTGGCCGCAAAAAGAAAAAAGTCTAACTTAGTGACTAAGTAAACACAATGCTTCTTTCAATAACAAGTCAAAAATTGCTCTATCATTATTTGATGTTAAATAGAAACTGTTCAACGTGGGAGACATTACGCCTTACAAAGATGTTTCGTCATCACAAGAAGTGATGTAACTTTTGGAGGAGAAAAAAGTTACTTAATGATTAAGTAAACACAAAGCTTGTCTTGATTACCAGGTTAAAAATGCTCCATGATTATAAGAAGCAAATTGCGTTTTAATGGAAAAAGAAAAGTTGCTTAATGACTAAGTAAACACAATGCTTCTTTCAATAACAAGTCAAACATTGCTCTATCATTATTTGATGCTAAATTAGAAGGCCTAGGGTTTAGGGTTAGGGTTTTAGGGCTCAGGATTTTTAGGGTTTAGGGTTTTGGAGTTTTTTAGGGTTTAGGGTTTAGAGTTTGTAGTGTTTAGGGTTTTTACGGTTTAGAGTTTAGGGTTTAAGGTTTTAAGGGTTCACGGTATTGGCCTTATGGTTTTGGGGGTTTAGGGTTTCATAAGAAAAAAAATTAATAAAAAAATATTTGAAGAACTTATGATGAAGATGGACGATCACGATGCAGAATCATCCACAGAATTTCACGTTGAGTAGTATCCTTTTCACCGCTGAGTATTCTTTTAGTTTCTAATTATGTTGATTATAATCATTGCTCAAACAGAAACTGTTCAATGTGGGAGACACTACGCCTTTCAAAGATGTATTGTCATTACGAGAAGTGAAGTAACTTTTGGCCGAAAAAAAGTAACTTAATCATTAAGTAAACACAATGCTTGTCTCGATTACCAGGTCAAAAATGCTCCATCATTATAAGAAGGCAAATTGCGTTTTAGTGGAAAAAGAAAAGTTGCTTAGTGACTAAGTAAACACAATGCTTCTTTCAATAACAAGTCAAAAATTGCTCTATCATTATTTGATGTTAAATAGAAACTGTTCAACGTGGGAGACATTACGCCTTACAAAGATGTTTCGTCATCACAAGAAGTGATGTAACTTTTGGAGGAGAAAAAAGTTACTTAATGATTAAGTAAACACAAAGCTTGTCTTGATTACCAGGTTAAAAATGCTCCATGATTATAAGAAGGCAAATTGCGTTTTAGTGGAAAAAGAAAAGTTGCTTAGTGACTAAGTAAACACAATGCTTCTTTCAATAACAAGTCAAAAATTGCTCTATCATTATTTGATGCTAAATTAGAAGGCCTAGGGTTTAGGGTTCAGGGTTTTAAGGCTCAGGATTTTTAGGGTTTAGGGTTTTGGAGTTTTTTAGGGTTTAGGGTTTAGAGTTTGTAGTGTTTAGGGTTTTAGGTTTAGAGTTTAGGGTTTAAGGTTTTAAGGGTTCACGGTATTGGCCTTATGGTTTTGGGGGTTTAGAGTTTCATAAGAAAAAGAAATTAATAAAAAAATATTTGAAGAACTTATGATGAAGATGGACGATCACGATGCAGAATCATCCACAGAATTTCACGTTGAGTAGTATTCTTTTACCGTGAGTATTCTTTTAGTTTCTAATTATGTTGATTATAATCATTGCTCAAACAGAAACTGTTCAATGTGGGAGACACTACGCCTTTCAAAGATGTATTGTCATTACGAGAAGTGAAGTAACTTTTGGCCGAAAAAAAAGTAACTTAATCATTAAGTAAACACAATGCTTGTCTCGATTACCAGGTCAAAAACGCTCCATCAATATAAGAAGGCAAATTGCGTTTTAGTGGAAAATAAAAAGTTGCTTAGTGACTAAGTAAACACAATGCTTCTTTCAATAACAAGTCAAAAATTGCTCTATCATTATTTGATGTTAAATAGAAACTGTTCAACGTGGGAGACATTACGCCTTACAAAGATGTTTCGTCATCACAAGAAGTGATGTAACTTTTGGAGGAGAAAAAAGTTACTTAATGATTAAGTAAACACAAAGCTTGTCTTGATTACCAGGTTAAAAATGCTCCATGATTATAAGAAGGCAAATTGCGTTTTAGTGGAAAAAGAAAAGTTGCTTAATGACTAAGTAAACACAATGCTTCTTTCAATAACAAGTCAAAAATTGCTCTATCATTATTTGATGTTAAATAGAAACTGTTCAACGTGGGAGACATTACGCCTTACAAAGATGTTTCGTCATCACAAGAAGTGATGTAACTTTTGGGAGGAGAAAAAAGTTACTTAATGATTAAGTAAACACAAAGCTTGTCTTGATTACCAGGTCAAAAACGCTCCATCAATACAAGAAGGCAAATTGCGTTTTAGTGGAAAAAGAAAAGTTGCTTAGTGACTAAGTAAACACAATGCTTCTTTCAATAACAAGTCAAAAATTGCTCTATCATTATTTGATGTTAAATAGAAACTGTTCATCGTGGGAGACATCACGCCTTACAAAGATGTTTCGTCATCACAAGAAGTGATGTAACTTTTGGAGGAGAAAAAAGTTACGTAATGATTAAGTAAACACAAAGCTTGTCTTGATTACCAGGTTAAAAATGCTCCATGATTATAAGAAGGCAAATTGCGTTTTAATGGAAAAAGAAAAGTTGCTTAATGACTAAGTAAACACAATGCTTCTTTCAATAACAAGTCAAACATTGCTCTATCATTATTTGATGCTAAATTAGAAGGCCTAGGGTTTAGGGTTCAGGGTTTTAGGGCTCAGGATTTTTAGGGTTTAGGGTTTTGGAGTTTTTTAGGGTTTAGGGTTTAGAGTTTGTAGTGTTTAGGGTTTTTACGGTTTAGAGTTTAGGGTTTAAGGTTTTAAGGGTTCACGGTATTGGCCTTATGGTTTTGGGGGTTTAGAGTTTCATAAGAAAAAGAAATTAATAAAAAAATATTTGAAGAACTTATGATGAAGATGGACGATCACGATGCAGAATCATCACAGAATTTCACGTTGAGTAGTATTCTTTTACCGGTGAGTATTCTTTTAGTTTCTAATTATGTTGATTATAATCAATGCTCAGACAGAAACTGTTCAATGTGGGAGACACTACGCCTTTCAAAGATGTATTGTCATTACGAGAAGTGAAGTAACTTTGGGCCGAAAAAAAGTAACTTAATGATTAAGTAAACACAATGCTTGTCTCGATTACGGGGTCGAAAACGCTTCATCATTATAAGAAGGCAAATTGCGTTTTAGTGGAAAAAGAAAAGTTGCTTAGTGACTAAGTAAACACAATGCTTCTTTCAATAACAAGTCAAAAATTGCTCTATCATTATTTGATGTTAAATAGAAACTGTTCAACGTGGGAGACATTACGCCTTACAAAGATGTTTCGTCATCACAAGAAGTGATGTAACTTTTGGAGGAGAAAAAAGTTACTTAATGATTAAGTAAACACAAAGCTTGTCTTGATTACCAGGTTAAAAATGCTCCATGATTATAAGAAAGCAAATTGCGTTTTAGTGGAAAAAGAAAAGTTGCTTAATGACTAAGTAAACACAATGCTTCTTTCAATAACAAGTCAAACATTGCTCTATCATTATTTGATGCTAAATTAGAAGGCCTAGGGTTTAGGGTTCAGGGTTTTAGGCTCAGGATTTTTAGGGTTTAGGGTTTTGGAGTTTTTTAGGGTTTAGGGTTTAGAGTTTGTAGTGTTTAGGGTTTTTACGGTTTAGAGCTTAGGGTTTAAGGTTTTAAGGGTTCACGGTATTGGCCTTATGGTTTTGGGGGTTTAGAGTTTCATAAGAAAAAAGAAAATTAATAAAAAAATATTTGAAGAACTTATGATGAAGATGGACGATCACGATGCAGAATCATCCACAGAATTTCACGTTGAGTAGTATTCTTTTACCGGTGAGTATTCTTTTAGTTTTCTAATTATGTTGATTATAATCATTGCTCAAACAGAAACTGTTCAATGTGGGAGACACTACGCCTTTCAAAGATGTATTGTCATTACGAGAAGTGAAGTAACTTTTGGGCCGAAAAAAAGTAACTTAATGATTAAGTAAACACAATGCTTGTCTCGATTACCAGGTCAAAAACGCTCCATCATTATAAGAAGGCAAATTGCGTTTTAGTGGAAAAAGAAAAGTTGCTTAGTGACTAAGTAAACACAATGCTTCTTTCAATAACAAGTCAAAAATTGCTCTATCATTATTTGATGTTAAATAGAAACTGTTCAACGTGGGAGACATCTACGCCTTACAAAGATGTTTCGTCATCACAAGAAGTGATGTAACTTTTGGAGGAGAAAAAAGTTACTTAATGATTAAGTAAACACAAAGCTTGTCTTGATTACCAGGTTAAAAATGCTCCATGATTATAAGAAGGCAAATTGCGTTTTAGTGGAAAAAGAAAAGTTGCTTAATGACTAAGTAAACACAATGCATCTTTCTAATAACAGTACAAAAATTGCTCTATCATTATTTGATGCTAAATTAGAAGGCCTAGGGTTTAGGGTTCAGGGTTTTAGGCTCAGGATTTTTAGGGTTTAGGGTTTTGGAGTTTTTTAGGGTTTAGGGTTTAGAGTTTGTAGTGTTTAGGGTTTTTACGGTTTAGAGTTTAGGGTTTAAGGTTTTAAGGGTTCACGGTATTGGCCTTATGGTTTTGGGGGTTTAGAGTTTCATAAGAAAAAGAAATTAATAAAAAAATATTTGAAGAACTTATGATGAAGATGGACGATCACGATGCAGAATCATCCACAGAATTTCACGTTGAGTAGTATCCTTTTACCGGTGAGTATTGTTTTAGTTTCTAATTATGTTGATTATAATCATTGCTCAAACAGAAACTGTTCAATGTGGGAGACATTACGCCTTTCAAAGATGTATTGTCATTACAAGAAGTGAAGTAACTTTTGGGCCGAAAAAAAGTAACTTAATGATTAAGTAAACACAATGCTTGTCTCGATTACCAGGGTCAAAAACGCTCCATCATTATAAGAAGGCAAATTGCGTTTTAGTGGAAAAAGAAAAGTTGCTTAGTGACTAAGTAAACACAATGCTTCTTTCAATAACAAGTCAAAAATTGCTCTATCATTATTTGATGTTAAATAGAAAACTGTTCAACGTGGGAGACATTACGCCTTACAAAGATGTTTCGTCATCACAAGAAGTGATGTAACTTTTGGAGGAGAAAAAAGTTACTTAATGATTAAGTAAACACAAAGCTTGTCTTGATTACCAGGTTAAAAATGCTCCATGATTATAAGAAGGCAAATTGCGTTTTAGTGGAAAAAGAAAAGTTGCTTAATGACTAAGTAAACACAATGCTTCTTTCAATAACAGTCAAAAATTGCTCTATCATTATTTGATGTTAAATAGAAACTGTTCAACGTGGGAGACATACGCCTTACAAAGATTTTTCGTCATCGCAAGAAGTGATGTAACTTTTGGAGGAGAAAAAAGTTACTTAATGATTAAGTAAACACAAAGCTTGTCTTGATTACCAGGTTAAAAATGCTCCATGATTATAAGAAGGCAAATTGCGTTTTAGTGGAAAAAGAAAAGTTGCTTAATGACTAAGTAAACACAATGCTTCTTTCAATAACAAGTCAAAAATTGCTCTATCATTATTTGATGCTAAGTTAGAAGGCTTATGGGTTTAGGGTTCAGGGTTTTAGGGCTCAGGATTTTTAGGGTTTAGGGTTTTGGAGTTTTTTAGGGTTTAGGGTTTAGAGTTTGTAGTGTTTAGGGTTTCTACGGTTTAGAGTTTAGGGTTTAAGGTTTTAAGGGTTCACGGTATTGGCCTTATGGTTTTGGGGGTTTAGAGTTTCATAAGAAAAAAGAAATTAATAAAAAAATATTTGAAGAACTTATGATGAAGATGGACGATCACGATGCAGAATCATCCACAGAATTTCACGTTGAGTAGTATTCTTTTACCGGTGAGTATTCTTTTAGTTTCTAATTATGTTGATTATAATCATTGCTCAAACAGAAACTGTTCAATGTGGGAGACACTACGCCTTTCAAAGATGTATTGTCATTACGAGAAGTGAAGTAACTTTTGGCCGAAAAAAAGTACTTAATCATTAAGTAAACACAATGCTTGTCTCGATTACCAGGTCAAAAACGCTCCATCATTATAAGAAGGCAAATTGCGTTTTAGTGGAAAAAGAAAAGTTGCTTAGTGACTAAGTAAACACAATGCTTCTTTCAATAACAAGTCAAAAATTGCTCTATCATTATTTGATGTTAAATAGAAACTGTTCAACGTGGGAGACATTACGCCTTACAAAGATGTTTCGTCATCACAAGAAGTGATGTAACTTTTGGAGGAGAAAAAAGTTACTTAATGATTAAGTAAACACAAAGCTTGTCTTGATTACCAGGTTAAAAATGCTCCATGATTATAAGAAGGCAAATTGCGTTTTAGTGGAAAAAGAAAAGTTGCTTAGTGACTAAGTAAACACAATGCTTCTTTCAATAACAAGTCAAAAATTGCTCTATCATTATTTGATGTTAAATAGAAACTGTTCAACGTGGGAGACACTACGCCTTACAAAGATGTTTCGTCATCACAAGAAGTGATGTAACTTTTGGAGGAGAAAAAAGTTACTTAATGATTAAGTAAACACAAAGCTTGTCTTGATTACCAGGTTAAAAATGCTCCATGATTATAAGAAGGCAAATTGCGTTTTAGTGGGAAAAGAAAAGTTGCTTAATGACTAAGTAAACACAATGCTTCTTTCAATAACAAGTCAAAAATTGCTCTATCATTATTTGATGCTAAATTAGAAGGCTTAGGATTTAGGGTTCAGGGTTTTAGTGCTCAGGATTTTTAGGGTTTAGGGTTTTGGAGTTTTTAGGGTTTTAGGGTTTAGAGTTTGTAGTGTTTAGGGTTTTTACGGTTTAGAGTTTAGGGTTTAAGGTTTTAAGGGTTCACGGTATTGGCCTTATGGTTTTGGGAGGGTTTAGAGTTTCATAAGAAAAAGAAATTAATAAAAAAATATTTGAAGAACTTATGATGAAGATGGACGATCACGATGCAGAATCATCCACAGAATTTCACG
>BNST01002772.1:0-13556 GCA_019650275.1 Xylocarpus granatum
TAAGATGAGAAAAGATCATGCATTGCTGGGGATATAATTCTCCAAGAAGATTTGAGAAGCAAGGTTGAGTAATCATTACATGGGAGGCATTCGACCCAACGATGAGGACCCAATCATTTGCTCCTTGGCCAAGAATGCAGCAATCTGGATGGCATTTCGTACACCTGAGCTACAACTAATGCAATTAAGAAACCTCCGAGAAATAAACAAAAAGGAAAACCCCAAGTAATAACAGAATTCAATGAATCAAATGATTGACAGACGAATTACAATAAATAATTTCAGAAACTATAAATTTGATCCAATGAGGAAGTTACTGTCTTGTAAATACCTGGTACTGCTCCAACAGCTCGAAAGGCTCCTGAATCACCATCCATGAGACTCGCATCACATTCCACATGACCATCTTCCGTCAAATTGGAACCTCTGCCTGCATTAGTACTTGCATCGTCCTTCAATAAAATAGAATGGATCCACAAGTAAATAATCAGAATCCACAAAAAAATTAAGAAAATGACCAACTGCAGAAAGATTATCTACCTCCCAAACAATGTACCTTTCAAGTACAAATTAAGAGGTAAAGAGGAAGAAATGAGCCATTTATGTCCACGCCATGTCAAAGCAAGGAGCGTATTATGCTGCTGATTAAAGATCGCGTAAATTGGACTCTTTTAATGACGTGGCGCATTGTTATTTGTTGCCTGCGTTAAATGTGAAGTTAAGGGTCCTAACGGCTATATATTTGAACTGTATATATCTGTCTCTTTTCGCCAATGTAATCAATCGCCGTGTACGGGATCATCGTGCTCTCTGAAGCACATCGCTCCGGCACACATCTTTTTCTGTTCAAAGTTTATTTAAAGAATAATTCATCATGGTGATTTAGCAGGTTTGAAAGTTTTTTTGCGGTTGATATTTAAATATATATTCCTTGATTAATTACCGTTTTGTTCTTGCAAAATTGTCGTTATTTTTCTGCGATTTCTTACATACTTTTCAGTGCTAATCACCAGTTTTAGTATTACAATTTTACTTGAAAGAATCTATATTTGGCAGATTGTTTCGAAAATTTTCCATATTGTTAGTACATTGTTTCCTTTTTATGCAGCAAAAGATATCAGAATCCTTGCAGAAGAGGTATATTTAACATCATGTTACTGATGATTGTGTAAAGCCCCAAACATTTGTCTACTTTTTCATAAGTTTCTCTTATTCTGCAGTGCGGGGAGTGTAGCATTAAAGGTGTTTGAGAAAAAGATCAAGTTTCCTTTATTATTGACATTCACTACTGTGATGTACTCCTGCATTTATCATTTTCTTTCGGACTATGTGTGCATACTAAATTTCCCAGTTGATAAAATTGGTGGTAAGATCTTGTTTTACTTCAACTATTGGGAAGACAAATATTTTCACTGTAAGAACTCCAAATGTATGCCACAATTGAACTTTTTCAAGACAAAGTAGATAAGCTAATGCATGACAATGGATATTTCAGGTTAGGAGTCACAGTAGTGACTTCTATTGTATGCAAATCTGTGCTTCTTTTTCTTTCCTTGAAAGAATTCTCTGCAGTTTTATTTATTCTGTGCAAGTTATGTTTGAGGCACCAAAGCTTTGAAATGGAAGAATATAACATTAGCACAGGCTGATTTAGCTGCTTGCATATTGGGTAATAGAAATTGCATTGTGTGCCGGGGATTTTTAAATCATCTAGGTTTTGCCCCTGCTTTAGTGATTGTGCAAGAACAGTCTTCAAGAATGGTCTTCGTTCGACGAATTGAAACATTCCAGAGCAACTTTTTTATTCTCTCTGATTCTCGTGTTATTGAACTGCTCTGAAAATAGAGGAAAAACATTTCATTGCCAAGTTAGATGGATGCAATGAAATGATGCATCAAAGTAAAAACCTAAATGCTAAACAATTGTCATAATTTTTCCTGTTTGGGCAGTGAAGCCAATCAAAGTACCACCAATGATGGTGGAGAGATGATGAAGATCAAGTAGACTTGCTATGAGTGTCTCCTTTTTGCGTGCATGTTCAAGAGCAGCATGCGCTCAGGTTATATATTCTTCCTTTCTGTAACTTTGGTGATTGGCCAGTAGTAATGTTGTCTCTTTTTGGTAATGATTAATTGGGCGGATATATTTCTTAGAAACATGTAATTTATGCTAGGATAAAACAATTACATAAAACCGATAGACATCCTGTAAATATTTCTTCAATGTTTTCACAGTGCTTGACATTCCCGGGGAAACAGGCAATTATTTGGTTGTCCAACTTATATTTTGCTGATACATCTGTGCTATCTGACTCAGCCATTTACATATTGTGTGCTGTAAATAAGTTTGCTGATATAACGACTCCCTTTATATCACTATAAGCAACGAACAACTGAAATTCCTTGGCAAGAGTAGGAAGATTTTTGGAGTTTAAGATGATATCCTCTTCCTTTAAGGTGAGTCATGGTTTCATTTAATGATTTATTTTCTAGTTGTTGCCAATATTACCCGATCAGCATTGTTAAGCTTTTGCAAATGGGGAATAGACCTTAATCTTTCCATTCCCTTTCTCGGCAGCGTTGTAAACAGGCCTCTTCTAATTGCTTCATCGTATGGGACAAAAGAGTATATGGTTGGTTGCTTCCTCACCTGGAAATATCATTTTGTAACCAACTCCACCAATTGCAACATCCTTTCCCGCCAATATAACAATTGTTTTCCCTCTCTATCTCTCTCATTCGCTAACCCGCATCCAAGCAAAATGAGTTTTGTAGACATTATGAGAAAGGTATGGAATGCATTCCTAGAACTTGAGCTCTCAGCGGATCTTATGAAGACACTGGTGTTAGCGCTCCAACGAGTAGCCGACGAAGCCACCGTCTACTATTCCTGAAACGGGATATCGATGGTATCATTGCTGCCAAAAGAGATGGTTACCGCGGTTCTAAGACTTAATTCAACTGGCTTTATGTCTTATAACTGCAGAGAAATCGGGCTTGGATGTATCGATCTTCACCAGCTGTACTCTACGCTCCATCGGATCTATATTCTGCCCATTGATTTATGTGTATATGATGTTTATGATTGAATATCAGGAAATACTCGCGTGGAGAGATTTATGGGATTGATTGAAGTGAAAGATGAGCATGTAACTATAGGTTGTAAATCGGGATATGACTACAGAGTTAAGGCGTATTTTCGAGGGTCTGAACAATTTTGGCGAAATGGGTAATGATTATTAGTTTTGCAGTGTCGGATTTACTCTTGAATTTAAAGCTCGTGTTCTAATAATTGCTTGCATTAAATTGTATACATCTCTCTCAGGCTTAGCTTTTATAACTGTAACAAATATGGAAGTGGAGTTCGCTGCAATAGATAATAAGTTTGTCCTTGCAAGAGAGGTACGTGATATATTCATTTGGAATCTTTCTTGTTTCAAGACGATGGTGAATGTTGTATTTTGCTTGCTCTGCACTTACTAATCTCAAAAATATGTGGGCTGGTTTTCTGGTGATTGTTGCATTTTCATTGCCAGTTAGATTCTGTTCATGCCGAAACTAAGGCGACACCGTCTCACCACGTTTGGTTTTTTTCGAGCAACTCTTAAAATAAGATTAATCTAAATGCACCCTGTCCTGAAAATACTTACCTGATGCAGTTAATGGGTTCACGTACAGAATATGCCATTATTTCCTTGCCGTGTCAAAGAAAGGTACGTGTTATGCTGCTGCTTAAATTTAGATCACGTAAATTATACGCTTTTTATGACGTGGAAGATGATTATTCGATGCTTGTCTGTATTAATCTAACGGTCAAGTAGCTTGAATGTCAAGTAGCTGGTGATTGGAATACCTTCAACAGAGTTCGGTCATATTTTTGATAATAGTATTGCATTTTCTGATTTTCTGATTTGCTACCATCAAATTGTATGCATCTCTCTCAGGCTTAGTTTTTCATAACTGTATCGAATAGGCAAGTGGAGTTCGCTGTAATAGATGCTATGTTTGTCCTTGGAAGAGAGGTATGTGCATTTCATTTGATAACCACACAGATATATGGTTCACAATTGTCTTACAGTTGTCCAATTCTGCAGCGTGGGGAATTTATCTCTCTCGGTGTTGGAGAAAGAGATCAGGTTTTCTTCGTTATTGACCCCAGTTACTATTATTTGGTATTCATTTGGTACAGACAGAGTGTACATATTCACTCCAGTGATGCGCCTCCCATGCTGAATTTCCCAATTGCTAATGCAATGGACGGTAACATCGTGCTCTACTTCAATTCTTCAGTTTCCCAATTGAACTGTGAATATGTGACTGCTTTGTCATTATACTGCAAAGCTTGAATGACCATATATGAAATGGAAGTTCTAGTTATTGTCAATGAATGTTTCAGGATATAGACAGGAGTAAAAGGATTTCGCTGCTGGGACTGGGTTATAATGTTGTGTGTGTGGTTCGGATCATTCCAATTTTATTCTTGAACTCTTAGAAAGTTATATTGAGAGCAATTCTAGGGCACGACTTATTGATCAAGCAGCATTGCAACAAAGCCATGGAATGGCAGAATTAATTGTTTGCTCCGTGAAAATATTGTACTGATTTGCATTGTTAATTCATTGGAGGTGTTGGAGAAGATGTCTTGCCCATTTTCCTGCAGGTTTTGCGGTTAATGGTAATTTTTCAACATGTAAGATTGGTTGCAGCTTGAACGTCGTCGTAAACAGTGTAAGTGTTTGCTGTATCCCTGCCTCGCACGGATGACGTTTTGCTGGAAATCTGTGCATCTGTGCGTTCAACTATCTAACAAATAACAGCGTTTGTTTGCATTAATCGTACGCGCTCACCTTGCGTGAAACGAAAGTGCTCAAGTTAATACTCTTTTGTCTGCATAATTGGTACATTTTTTCTCAACGGCTATACACTGTTGGAGGCTATTATTGAAGGGGATTACTGAGATTATGGTTAATTTTTTGAGCTTTTTCACGGATTATCAGCTCATGTTTGTCAGTGGCTATTAATTTTATAAATACTTTTCATTGAATGTTAGTTTGAACTGTTTCTTGAAAATCAAAACCTTTGGAAGGAAGATGTGCTTTCCAGCTTATCCCTTTGATTTCTGATTCAGGCTTATGGTGTTTTTTCATAGTTATTTCTGGAACATATTCCTTTTAGAATATTTTTAGGTACATCAATTAATCCATTGGTTTAGTGATATATTGGATGACTACAAGGCATTGAATGAGATCAAGAATTAACATGTAATCATGTGAATGATGATAAATATTTGCAATTTATATATGAAGTGGTTCATATATAGCATTTTGCATGTGCTACTAACATTAGTCTATTTATTGTTTTTCTTTAACTATTTTAGATAGACAAATGAAGTATTCTGCAGAAATGAGCATGTTGTCCGTGTACATAAGAGGTATGTTGAGGTATAATATTTTCAACAACATGCTCCCCGCAGTCTGTGTCGCCTGAGTTCTTTGCCAAATGCATTGCTTCTGTTAAGAACATTTTGGATATTTGAGGCAGATGCTATGCTTAATTTGCTCTGTTACTGCAATTAGTAATATCCTTGATTGCTTTATTTAAATATGATTATAAGCATAAGTAATAGTAGTAGTAGTAGTAGTAGTAGTAATTCCAATGTGAAAACTCCAAAATTCTTCACTGAGCTTTCTCAACGTATTTATTGTTTCATTGCCATAACAGTGATCCAAGCAAAGTACAAATTCCTGTACACTGAAGCTGAGACCTGAGATGGAAGAAGTGCAGGACATGGTATTGAGGTTGGATAAATTGTCGTGGATTCTACAAAATTGGTACAATCAAAAGCATTGTCCGCTGTTCATGATTTTAACATTGCTCTTCTTTCAGTATTTTTATTATATATTTTGGATGTATTTATGTATATTTTCATCTGCATGTGGGAATTCTGTGGTTTTGGGTTTATTTAAGCTAACCTTAACTGGTTTTGGTTTAATTGAATAGGACGTATTAGTTTTCTTACTCACGTGTACTTATTTGGCTCACCAGGTGTTTGACTAGATGCCAGAGAGAGCATGTAAAATACCTCGTAGTCTGTTTCTATAAGTATTAAGCTGTATTGACTGGCTTAGAGAAATGGATTTTGCTGCTTGTTTGCACCAGCCTAATGTGTTTCTTAATGGGGAGGGTACTAGTTGCAGAATATCCGATCGATTAATTAATTCCAGATTTAGATACGGAGGTTTTGGTTATTATGTTTTCAATCCAAAGTTAAAGGTTGTTTCAAAAGCCCAGCCCACAAGAAACACAAGGAAAACTATTCCGTGTACTGGCTGTTCGAATTCAAAATTGGGTTTTAGAGGAAACTTAGATGCCAATTTGTGTGTGTGGTTCGGATCATTCCAATTTATTTCTTGAACTCTCAGAAAGTTATATTGAGAGCAATTCTGGGGCACGACTTATTGATCAAGCAGCATTGCAACAAAGCCATGGAATGGCAGAATTAATTGTTTGCTCCGTGAAAATATTGTACTGATTTGCGTTGTTAATTCATTGGAGGTGTTGGGAGAAGATGTCTTGCCCATTTTCCTGCAGGTTTTGCGGTTAATGGTAATTTTTCAACATGTAAGATTGGTTGCAGCTTGAACGTCGTCGTAAACAGTGTAAGTGTTTGCTGTATCCCTGCCTCGCACGGATGACGTTTTGCTGGAAATCTGTGCATCTGTGCGTTCAACAATCTAACAAATAACATCGTTTGTTTGCGTTAATCGTACGTGCTCACCTTACGTAAAACGAAAGCGTTCAGATTAATACTCTTTTGTCTGCGTAATTGGTACTTTTTTCTGATGGTTATACACTGTTGGAGACTATTATTGAAGGAGATTACTGAGATTATGGTTAATTTTAGGAGCTTTTTCACGAATTATCGACTCATGTTTGTCAGTGGCTATTAATTTTATAGATACTTTTCATTGAATGTGAGTTTGAATTGTTTCGTGAAAATGAAAAACTTTTGAAGGAAGAGTGCTTTCCAGCTTATCCCTTTGATTTCTGATTCGGGCTTATGGTATTTTTTCATAGTTATTTCTCGAACAAGCAGGAAATACAGAAAGATCTGATTAAAGAGAGTTCACCCCTTAATGCCCCGAAGACGTTGCAGAAAAAATCTTCTCATTTCTTTTTCTGCATCATTCTTCTCTTTTGTTGTTGATGGGACTGAGTTCACATCAGCTTCAGTTTTCCGGGGGCTTATGGAGTCTGCAAGGAAGCAGTTGCCTAAGCTGGTTCTTGGGTCTTTGCTTTTTGGAGCAGGGTCTGTATTACTGTTGGTACTTCTTTGTTTCATTATCTTTTTGTAAAAATGTCTTGCTGATGTTTACTTCATTAATCATGTGATGTTGCATATTATTGAGTTTGTGCACCATGCATCATCTGAGTTTACAGAGGCATTTTAATTTTCCATGGCACTTGGAGAAAAAAAAGGCATTTCTTTAAAAGCAATTTACAACCCGATATTTTTGACAGAACAATTTTTTTTTGGATTTACATAAAATTGACAACTGAAGCAGAGCAATTAGTATGAGTCTCCTAAGCATTACAGTTATAAATTTTTTCTTGTTTTAAATTATTGCTTGAATATGATGATGGAAATTCCTATTGCCTCAGTATGTAGTTCCTCTTTTAGCTTCTAAAGGGTGTTTGATTTTATTATTTGTTTCTTTTATTAGATCATTCAGTTTAAAGGTTGTCTTTGACCAAAAGATGTTTAATTGATCACAGAGTTGCCTTTTATGCTAATCAAGTGGAGAGGAGTACTCTCCAGCTTCAACAACCAGAGGTTATCACCACAAGTATTGAAGAAGTTCCATCAAATGCAAAGCAATCTCATCCAACAGATACAGAAACTTCCTAAGAGGGTTAAGAAATTGGTGGCCATACTTCCTCAGCAAGAGGCATGCAATCTTATGTAACCATGAACTTGTTCTGCCTTGGACATTAAGTCCAATGTGTTCTTTCTTACTGATTATGGTTTTTGTTAGATAAACGAGGAGGAAGCATCGCTCTTTGACATGCTGTGGTTACTACTTGCAAGTGTAATATTTGTGCCTATATTTCAGAAAATTCCTGGTGGTAATTGCCTTTGTGATTTTTTTTTAATCTAATGCATGGTTGTAGATGTTTATGTGTTTGGACTTTTAGAAGATCCCTAAATAAATATTTTATGGTGAAATGGTGCTAGACCTTTTTTATGAATATATGTCATTTCCCAATTTTTCATCTATTATGCTTTATCAAATTTAACCCTGAAGTAGTATGGTAAATTTTTTGGTGCCATTTTGCTCTGATCAATATCTGCATTTATGACAGTGGGTTCCTGCTCTAAATCGCATCCTGATTTTATAGTTATTTATTTTACAATTTCTTCTATGTTTAGGCAGTCCTGTTCTTGGTTATTTGGCTGCTGGCATCTTGATTGGGCCTTATGGTCTTTCTATAATCCGTCATGTGCATGGGACAAGGGCAATCGCTGAATTTGGAGTTGTTTTCTTACTATTTAATATTGGCCTTGAGGTGATATTTCTATCTATATTCCTTCTTTTACCTTTATGTTTGATCCTCGCCATAATGCAGAAAGCTAACTCAGAAGCTTTCTTTTCCACTTTATAGCTTTCTGTTGAAAGGCTAAGCTCCATGAAGAAATATGTTTTTGGATTAGGCTCAGCTCAGGTATTGGCAAACTTCCAATTCTTATCATCAGACATGTTTGCTCTAAAAGCCATTCCTGTCAGGTGCAGTTGATACAAGTTTTTGAAATTAGATACTTAACCTGCATAATGACGTCTTGGTGACAGCTGTAGTTGTCGGCTTGGTTGCGCATTGTGTTTCTGGGTTGCCTGGTCCTGCAGCAATTGTCATTGGAAATGGCCTAGCCCTGTCTTCCACTGCTGTTGCTTCTAATTTCTGAGAAGAAACAGAAATTATATATGTGTAATATTAGACATTTAGTTCTGGAACTTCTTTGTACTGCAATAATGTTTCTGTCGTTTTATATCCATCTTTTGTTCAAAATTTGAATTATAGATAAAATT
Organism: Xylocarpus granatum; assembly: GCA_019650275.1. Lineage (NCBI taxonomy): Eukaryota > Viridiplantae > Streptophyta > Magnoliopsida > Sapindales > Meliaceae > Xylocarpus > Xylocarpus granatum. The sequence goes on from BNST01002772.1 coordinate 9,086, forward strand.
GCAAAATCATAGAAACTACCACCTATTGAATGATCTATGATTATTAACATGGAAACTCGGCTTATGGCTGCATCACGCTTACCTTTTTTGGAGAAGAGCTTGTTTCAAATTATTTTTATAGTGGCCCTGTTGGTCAAGAATGCAATGCCTGTTAGTGCATGCCTTTTTGTTGTACCAGTGAATTAAATTTTCTTGGATTTCCTTTGCAGGTTTTACAGGACCGAGGTGAGAGCACATCTCGCCATGGACGTGCTACATTTTCCGTCTTACTTTTCCAGGTTACTCTATGATTAGAATGGGTTTTTTAACACAGCTATTTATTCTTTGTAGACAAAGCATACCTTTCTTTCTATGTCATCGATGATGTGTATAGTTGAAGCATTTTTTTTTACATGTCATCAATGAAGTGTATATATCTGTTACTGTGGGCATAGCTATGTGTTTATATCATGAGGTGAATTTTTCTTTTTTTCGGCTGTCTTTTTGAAAAAAAAATTATTTAGTCCATGTCATTCAATCTGGAAATCACTGTTTTAATTTTAAACACATCTACTAGCTGGATGTCAATGGAAATCACTCTCTCGTTGAATCATAGGTTTGCTTTTAAGATGGTGCGTTTTGTTTATATCTTTTGAAGTCATATTTCAATTTATTGATACTTTTACCTTTTGATTTTTTTACTCACAAGTGTTTGTATTTTGCTATTTACTCTATCTTTTGACAGCTGTCATTCAATCTTAGGCAATCTGGTGGGTTCTCTGGATTTTCCTTCGGTTAACTCAGCCAAAAGATGAGCTCTATTTTATAGAGTTGAGGTGGTGACTATATGTTCTTAGTATTTATGCTGCAGCCTGTTAAACTCGAATATGCGTTAGCTTGGGCACCAGCAATTTCTGCTTTGCAAGCTAGGCATTTTATTTTATTATTTTCTAGAAGAATTGCATTTTTGAATGAACTAGAGGCAGTTGATGTAAGCATGGACCCTCTTGAAGGGGAACTTTTTTCAAAATTTGTTCTGGAATTGAAGAGGGCAAATAATTTTCTCAAGGGACAGATGTTCTTACAAAGGCAGTTGATGGTTTTTTCAAAATAGTTTGAGTGGGTGCAAAGCTTTGCTTTGTAATCTAAGAGCAAGCGATATTGTTGCTGAGATGATTGCCAATCCTAGGGAGTACTTTAGAGAACCCCCAATCTGGAGGTGAACGCATCTTCAGTGTTATTGTTACTGTTGTATGTTGAAGGCATGTTCTTGAGTTTAAGCATGTCTATCAATTGAATGCCAGAGGAAATACAGGACAAATGTTACAGTTAAACACCTCAGGATATGGCCACAGAGAGAGGGAAATGAGATGGACAGAAGTTATGGCTGAGTATGCAGATAGAGATCTTAAGAAATTGGAAGCATATGAATATGATGTGATGCTTGAAATACCTTCAGACATGTTTTCTGCTTAATTATTTTATACCTTCAAATGAAAATGTAATGTCAAGACTTTTTTAGTTTAGCTAGTTTGATTGTGCTAACTCATGTATTGTCTTAGGATTGGTTTTCATAACAATATCTGATGGGGAAGTGTAGTTTGCTGCAAAAGATACCAGAATCCTTGCAGAAGAGGTATAGTTAACATCATGTTGCTGATGATTGTGTAAAAATCCTAATATTTGCATGCTTTTCATAGGTTCTCCCAATCTGAAGTGTGAGGATTTTAGCATTAAAGGTTGTTGGAGACAAGGATCAAGTTTTATTTATTATTGACCTCCACTACTTGTGATGTATTCCTGCATTTATCGTTTCTTTAGGAGAAGGTGTGCATACTAAATTTCCCAGTTGATAAAATTGGTGGTAAGATCTTGTTTTACTTTACTATTGGGAAGACAAATAGCTTCGCTATAAGAACTCCAAATGAGTTCCACAATTGATTTTTTTCAAGACAAGACAAGATTACTAGGTTGATTCGCCAACCTAGTAATCTTGTTTGTGGCGATTTGATCTTATCAAACTTGATTAACTAGTTTTCTCCTATTAAACTTTTCATAGGCTATCCCTATCACATTCCTACTTCAAAATTCGTACATAACCCTTTCCGCTTTCTTAAAACACCCCTACAGACCCAGTAACTTACTCCAATTACGAATTTTCATCCACCCAACAACTATACTATATACCAGCACCTTTTTCCATCCATAAAACCCTAAAAAAATATACCCATTAGATCTTGATTCATCATTGAAGATCCTTGAGGCATATCAGTTTGGTATCAGAGCCTCTTTGAATCAAGAAATTCATTCACTTGAAAATTTCAGGACGAATTATGTCTGGAGAAGAAGAAACTCCTCATGTTCCAAGAGGATTGAGTTTGGATCAAGCTAAGATCCTAGCACTTGAACACCAGCAAGCAGAGATGAGGGAGCAAATTGACCGTTTAATTCAAGCCGTAGAAAGGAATACCATTCAGCCACAACCCAGAAGACATGAACGACGAGAGCAGCGAGCAACTAGAGGGCCTGAGTATTATGAAGAGGATGAGCTTGATGAGCTAAAAATAGATAATGAAGAAAAGGGAGTGGAAGATGGCGAGGAAGAAGAGATAGAACATGCTGAAATTGGAAAAATGCTTGTAGTTCGCCGCACCATGACTACACAAGCAAAAACAGAAGATGAGCAGCGTGAGAATATCTTTCATACAAGGTGTGCAATTCAGAATAAGGTGTGTGGGGTTATAATTGATGGAGGTAGTTGTACAAATGTGGCTTCCACTACCTTGGTAGAAAAACTAAATTTAGCTACTCTAAAACATCCCCAACCTTATAGATTACAGTGGCTAAATAATAATGGTGATGTGAAGGTTACTCAGCAAGTTTTGGTGCCTTTTTCAATTGGTAGATACAAAGATGAAGTGTTGTGTGATGTCGTCCCTATGGATGCAAGTCATCTTTTACTGGGAAGACCTTGGCAGTATGATAGAAGAGCTTTTCATGATGGTTATAAGAATACATATTCCTTTGTTAAGGATGGCAGAAAGATTGTGTTAGCGCCTCTTAATCCACAACAGATTCAGAAGGATAAAATTGAATTTGAGAAGAAAAAGAAAGAAAGTTTGTTTGTCAACAAAGGAGTAGTAAAGCAAGCTTTGTTTGATAAAGAGTCAATCTTTATTCTGGTAGTCAAAGAAGCAACTCAAAATAGAGATGTTACTCTGCCGACTCAAGTGAAAGCAATTTTAAAGGAATTTGCTGATGTATTTCCAGAAAACATACCGAAAGGGTTACCACCAAATAGAGGAATTGAGCACCAAATAGATCTCATACCAGGGGCAACTCTACCAAATCGACCAGCCTATAGAAGCAATCCAGAAGAGACTAAAGAGTTGCAAAAACAAGTTTCTGAGATGATTGATAAAGGATATGTTAGGGAATCTATGAGTCCTTGTTCCGTACCGGCTTTGTTGGTGCCGAAGAAGGATGGAACCATGCGAATGTGTGTGGATAGTAAGGCAATCAACAAGATTACACATTTAAAAGGGAAAAGCAAGCTGAATAGAAGGCATGCAAAATGGGTGGAATTCTTAAAGTCTTTTCCTTATGTGATCAAGTACAAAAAAGGAAATGTGAACATTGTGGCTAATGCACTATCTCGAAGGTACTCGTTAATTTCCATGTTAAATGTTAAACTAATGGGTTTTAAGATGCTTGTAGATCAGTATAAAAATGACCCAAAGTTTGCATCAATATATGAGGAGTGCAAGAAAGGAGCCATGCAAGGATTTTATCGACATGATGACTATCTGTTCAAGCAAGGAAGATTATGCATCCCAAATTGTTCAATTCGTGAGCACTTAGTAAGGGAAACTCATGGTGGAGGTTTAGCTGGTCATTTTGGAGAAAAGAAGACATTAGAAGCACTCAAGGAACACTTTTATTGGCCAACCATAATCAAAGATATTGAAAGAGTCATAGAAAGATGTGTGATATGTAAGAAAGCTAAGAGTAAGGAGATGTCACAAGGGTTATACATACCATTGCCTGTACCAGACCAACCGTGGGAAGATGAAGGAAGAGTGATAAGAATCGATAGATAATTCGCCACTAAACAAGGAATTTGTTTAGATAAGAATTTGGATGCAACGAAGTAAAATTCCACTTATTTCTCAAACTCCTTAATTACAAGCACTAATGCCGTATTTATAGTAATGACAGCCTTTCTATGTCTAACTTATACTAAAACGCCTAATTCATCTATGATAAGGATTCCTAAGTAAATAAGGACTACTAAGTCATCTAGATTTCTATGAAGATAAGCCTAATATATCGGGTTCCTAATCCTATGTAAAACCCTACTTGATCTCAAACTCCTTGCCTAGTGATATTTTCTGCTGCTGTTGGAATTCTTCTTGGCATGGATATCCTTTGTTAATGAGGATTAATCTTTCTTGGATGGCAGTAACTTCATTTTCATGATTGAGCACATCAA
>BNST01002773.1:0-160677 GCA_019650275.1 Xylocarpus granatum
CTGGTTATAAAATTAGTTTATTATATACATAGAATTTTGCTTCCGGAGGAAAGTTGTCTTGAAAGGTTATAGAATGAGTATCTCTTACTGGAAGTGGTTTCAAGTTTTGTGCTGGATCTTTCAAGTTGTGTAAGAGTTTACATATTTTATATAGCCAAGTCTTATGGAGTGTAAGATTGTATTTTGTTTCTTATTTCTACTGTAATTCTATATGATCTATAGGTATATTATATATGGTTTTCTTTTTTAACAGTAATTTTGTATGATTGTTCTGATAAAGCTGAGCAATTGAAGAAATAGATGAAATGCTTTTGTTTCAGAGGTAATAATTTATAAATGTAATTGTCAATTAACTTAAAGGTTGTTGCAATGTCCAAAGCGTATTGAGGGGATGGTGGTTGATTGCCATTGGTATCTATTCTTTTAACATATTTACCAATTTCTGAATACATAAAGATCACTATGAATTGACAAGGACTTCTTTTTTTTCTTTTTTTTTTCCATCACCTGAATATCTCAGTTACATGAAGATCACATTTTTTTCTTCATCTTTGTGATAAGAAATTGAATTTCTAACTTTATCCAAGGTTTTTTATATTTCCTGCCAAATTTTTGGTTCATGGTTAATCAAAGATTCAAACATGAATGTAATTACAATCTAGATGTGAATAGTGCTCAACTTAGTATTTACTTTGCCTATGGAAACTTGCACATGTGATGCTGTTCTACAGATTTTGATTGGTTTTAGGTGAAATGTTTTCACTTAGTGGTTGCTGGTTTTGCATGAAAATATGTTGATGATTGTATTTTGAGGTTGCAACAGCAGATGAGAAGTTTTCTAAGTTTATAATATTTTGAATTGGTCAGAGAGCCATCAGGGCGAAACATGAGGCACATGCTTGCCCCTGTAATATTCGTCTCCTTGGGAACCGGGTTGTGCATGAGGATGCAGATATTTCCTTTTATCCAATGCAGAGCCCTCGGTCAAAAAGGGAGGTGGAGTCACCGCCTGAAGCATCTTCTGCACCTTGCACAGATGCGGGTCTCGGAAAGTCTCTTTAATCGGTTATTGTTGGTCCTGTATGGGTTGTTGAGTAGCTGCCAACCAAGCTGGTTGAGGTCAAAGCCTGCCTCCAATTGCCACGTGTAGTTGGTCTAAGCATATGACATGATCTGTTTCAGATAATAGATAAACATATCAATATCGATAGATCGGTAGCAGCTCTTAAGTTTTGCAGAGATGTAGTCATCAATATTACGTGGAGATAGCAGAGTAAGTCTGCAGAGTGTGCCTAGTGTTGGTCACTGATATGTGACAGTAATTATATAAAAACTACAGACTATAGTCTCTTCCATAGATTTAACCCCTCCGTTTGGGTATCATTTTTATTTTACATGGTTTCATTGCACAATAGTTCCTATGATGGATAAAGATCTCTTTTCAGATAGTTTGACATTTTGTTTCACGTGATGAAATTGATATCCACATGCTATTAACTATGTCGCATCCTGGCTCATCTACACTATTGCAGATACATGCAGCATCATTACCGGACTCTTCGACTGATGACGAACTTCGGCTCGTATATATGTATGTCATTATTATTATATAGAATTTCTCTTTTAGCTTATTCAGAGGAAAGTATTCAATAGAACAATGTACACATGTGAAACTATCGCAATGAACGTATTGAATAGTGCACCACCTTATCTTTCTGCGTAGATATGTGTGCCAGGGAGTTTGGGAGTGCGAAGCGAGTTATTGTACTCTGTCTGTGGACATAGAAAGTAAACCTTTTTTCTTCATCATCTCTCCAGTTCATTCCTGAGAACTTGGTGTGTATTTTTCATCTTTACATGATATATCATTACATACTCAGCAAGCCTAATTGAAATACTGTGCAACTTTCAAAGACAGTTGTAACTGCTTCGTCATCTGATAATCTTTACTTTTTATGCGATGCGTCTCATGCAGAATGACTCTCTAGATTGCATGCAACTACCTGACACAACCACTAGATGGCGTATCCTAGCTTGCCATGCCAGGTTGTATTAACCTTGTGCGGTGCTTTCTCGAACTGGCCAGCGCACCATGTAGTCTCAGTTGCTGATGCTCTTGCATAATATTCAACCAAGCAATCTCGGTTTCTGGGGTTCTTTTCCGCTCGCTAATCAAATTCCAACTACTCCGCTTCAGAGAATATTCCAGTCGTTCTTGATCCAATAGCGACTGCAAACTAAAATGACTTGGCTGAAACGCGTCTAAGCCAGTTTTGTTTGCAAGTCCACAGTATGATGGTGATATCTTGACAGGGGAGTTCGACCCATGGACTCTCTTGGAAGATGGTGCAGGATTAGATCCATCTTCTAGCAATACTGCAGTGATAGGCAGTGGTGACCAAGCTAATCTTAAAGCTGCTAGCTGGCTAAAAGGTGCAACAAGGGTGAGGCGGTCAGACCTCACATACATTGGTTCTGTGGATGACGATAGCTGATTTTAGGTTAACTTCATTTTTATTTTGTCTGGAGTGAGCCAGCCCCTCAACAGGTAAATCAATGTTCTGAACTTTTAGGCACAATTGGCCCGTCCTGCCCCAGCAACAGACAATTCTTTGTGTCTAATTGCTACCTAGTCTTGTCGTATATTGGATGATCCGTTAAGTGGTATCAGCTATTGGAAAGCGAGGGCATTGTCTTTGTGGCAATTTGTCTTAAGTTATTATAGTTTTGATCTAGTAAAGCTTCCTGGGGGATGGGTTTTGGTGTAGGGGGGGGTTGTTGGGGTTTTGTTAGTTCGTCGCTGGGGTGTACATGATTTGGCAGGACATGGGCTGTCCATGTGGAAGAAAAGTGAAAGATGTAGCTCACGCAGACATGCTAGGCCCTTTTTTTTTTTTGTAGGTCTCTGGCCTACTGGACTCACTTAAACCTGTATTGAATTACCCCGAGTCTGGACTGTGCCACCCCCAGTGCGGATTTAGACCAGGTCTTTGTAGATATAAGAGATAATTGTTTCGCCTTCTACTAATTGATCCAAGCAGAAAGTACCATCTAAGACATGATATGTAGTCTTAGTGCGTGCTCCCTCAATCGTCGGGTTCTATATTCGCCTCTTGATTAAAATAACCAGACCCATGCGTCAAACATTGCGTACACCCTGATGCATGCATTGTCTACGATTAATGATATATTTTATATCACACTATGGTCACTGATGGACTTCAATTTTGAAGTCTCGATTTTTCCATCAGGTGGTGTAAATATTATAATTCGTCTCATTATCGCTTCTATAAAACCTTAGGATTACTTGCCTTACACTTTTTCTAGGATTCAAGTAGTAGATACATTCTATTTCAGTCTGGTGTGAATGTCCGATCATTCACTCGCGTGCTCAACAGCAAAGTAGATTATACGAGGCCTGGCTGTCCCTGACACATTAGCTACAACATTAAAAATTAATGTTTTAATATAATACATTTTTTTATAAAGGATTAACAAAAAATAAGAATTTTTTTTAAAATATTTGTTTTTTTTATACAAATAAAAAATAAATTTATTTTTTTTATTTTAATTTTTGTTGTATAAAAAAAATTGTTTGATAATTATAAAAAAATAAAAATCTTAAAAAATTATTATTTTTATTTAAACTTGTAAGAATAAATTAAAAAAAAAAAAAAAAAAAAAAAAAAAAAAAAAAATTGTTAATTAATTAATAATTAATATTATTATATTTTATTTTTATTTTTAAAAAAAAAATAAAATTAGTATAAAAATATTTAATTATATATAGATTGTTAATTTATTTTATATAAAAATAGTTAATATTATTATTATTTTAATTTTGAAAAAAATTGGTCATTAAGAATAAATAAATAATCCAAGTGATAATGTTAATTAACAACAGTAATGATTCTTACAATAAGTGAGACGAGACATCTGATTAAATTGCTGAAATGTCGCTGTAAGAATCCTAATCCGTGCGTAAAAAAATAGTAATATACACAGAGTTGGCAACAAATCCAGGTCGTATCTTCCAGGTCTATCCAAGGTGGGACCGGAATCCAGCACTTTTCACTTTCCCTAATTTTCCTTTTTTGAAAGACATGATCTTCGTAGGAAACCCTAAATAAAGCCTAAGCCTTTGCCTAGCTCCCCCTTTTTTTTTGTTTTCTTCCTCGAATCTGTTCTATCCCGCTCTTTTGTACATTATTGTATTTGCCTGTTTGATTTCTGCAATTTTACGCATGAAATTCTCGCTTGGTTTTGCTAATTTCCTGTATCGATTTCAGCTTTAAAGCTCCAATTTTTGCCCGAACTAGGTTGACCCCGAGTTTTGTTAATTGGATGAGATTTTGAGGTCCAGAACCAATTTTGGCATCTGGGTCTGTGAAATTTTGAGTTGTTGTTGGCGTGTTTTGTTCTGAGGGCTTGAGTAGAACCTGAGTTGTTTTATAGATTCGAGTCTTCGTATATGCCAAAGAAACGGTTTTGGTTTCTGTGTATTTGAACAGTGAGTTTCTGCATGAGGGTTTTGGTTTGGGCCTCTGGATCTTGGGATTTGTCTGTGAATTTCATTTGAAAGCTAATTGCTTCAATTGGGGCTAGTTTTAAGTTGTTCTCAGGATAGCCAGAGGAGGAAATGAAGAGAGGAAAAGATGATGAAAAGATTATAGGGACCAATGTTCCCTAGACTACATGTTAATGATACAGATAAAGGAGGACCAAGAGCCCCACCGAGGAACAAAATGGCCCTTTATGAGCAGCTCAGTATTCCTACTCAGAGATTCAATCCTGGCATTTTACCTCTAAATCAATCTAACACTAGTAGTTTGGTTCCTCCAGGTTCCTCAAGCCAGGTAACTTCTACAACTTTTAGGTTTATTCTGTTATTTATTTGTAACTGACTTGTTTGAGTTACTTGAAGGCTTCACAAGTGATTTGCTATAATTTTGCTATCAATTTGTTGATAAATTGTTGCTGATGTTGATTGACTGAAGTACTAATATGTACTGTAGTATTGGTTGGATGGAATTTGATGTAAAAGGTACTAACTAGAATTTTTTTCCTATTTTGATGGAAGGTTATTGTTTTAGTAGCTCTTGATACAAATATTGAGTCTGTTTTCCATCTTTTACTGTTGGCTTTCTAAATATTTGTGCGCACACTAGTGGGGTGGAGCTTTTTTGTTTTTTGGGTGGGGGGGTGGGTGTGCGGGATTTGCTGGATTAATTTGTGTTTCGTTTGTATTGTTGGGGTGTGCTGTGGGCTTCTAACTGGCTACATGTGCAACTAATGTTAAGTACTTTCTTCAGTTGGTAGGTTTGCTGCCACTTTATTCATATGGGTCGCGATTGAATGCTAATTCTAGGTCATTCTGGTTTCTGCATGCCTGCACTTGCACTCCTATTTTTGTTTACATGTGAAGAAAACTTCACTTTCACCTACGTTTATGATGATATGGTCATGCTACTTCTGCTTTCTGTGAGTTACAGATGGGTATATGAGTGTGTGCCTTCTGTGTACAAATGTTTACAAGGGACCAGCTCGGTGTAGTTGTTTATTGATTGTTGTGCTTTCAGGGGAGTGGCCTTGAAAGAAATACTCTTTTCACACATGCTGTACCTCCTTCAACACCCTCTCATCTGGCTGAGAAGCTTCATTCTTGCCTGCCTGCTGGAGCAACTTCGAATACTCCTTTGCCACACTGTGAGCAGAGAAAGAAAGTAGGCAATGACGATGAATTTGCAGTTCCTGTTTTCGTTTGCTCGGGGACGGGTCAGTGTCATGGCAAAACTCAAAATGACATTGATATGGGAAACCTTTCTCCCTTTAAGCCCACTTATGCCGGGCAGTCTACAAAATTCCAAAATGTTTGTGATAAGAACCCAAAACAAAGTAACTCCTCAGGTCTCAGTTTCAGACAACAGTCAATGCACCAAAATCTAGAGAACCCAAACATTTGCATCTCAAGTAGAGATCCACTAAAATCTTCCATGAGTTTATCAACTAGAGAAAAGATTGACAGTTTTGTGAAGGAAGTGAGTGCATCTCCTAATCAAGTGTGTGGAGATATCCCATTGTCTAATTTTAGCAGATTAAATGATAGTGATGCTTGTCTACGACTAGATTCTAGTGCTGGTTTGCCACCAAATGACTGTGCAAGTGGTGATGGTGTTGAGTCCGCAAGGGATGTTGAGAAGGGAGTTGTTCCTCAGTATAGAAGTGACTCTTGTTCAAGGGAGGACCATGGAAACCCAAATGAGCTTGATAATGACAGGAGATGTCATGGAAACAAGACTTGCAGGTCACTACAGTTGGGTAGTGGAGACAAAAGTGATGATGTTTCTGAAACCTCCATGGTGGATTCTACATCAGGCTTGGATATCTCTCCTGATGATGTTGTAGGAGTAATAGGATATAAACATTTCTGGAAAGCAAGAAGAGCAATAGTGAAGTAAGTATCTGGATAACTAATAGTTTCTTAAATATATTTCTTCTTGATGTCTCTAAATACGCAAATGCAACTTGAAATTGTTCCTGATATAGTGGTGTATTTCGAATAGACAATGGATGTACTGTACCACATCAGTTGCAAGATGTGATATCTGTATTTTATGCAGATGTAAGGATACTGGCATGCAGATGTAACAATAGTGATGTTCTATGAGGAGATAGATACAGTATTATCCTTTTGTCTGTTATAAGTGTAAATGTGATGAGCCTATAATTCATTTCTTTAATTTTTTGCTTGTAAAATATTTTGTTTTCATGTTGACTCATGGTTCCTTATTTAAAAGTAAAAATATGCAGTAGCAGTTTCCACTCAATTATCTTTTTAAGATCCACCAATACAGTCACCTCATGGTCATGGACTGGGCCTACTAGCGACTTCAGAAATAATGTAACTTGTAAGCGATATTTGGTAGAAAATTTGAATGCTCTTAGTTGTCTAATGTGATGTAAATTTTAGAGTATGGACTTTCATTGGTTGAGAAGAGGTGCAATCATTGTGCTATAATACTCTATAACCTGGCCAGTTGCTATGGTTAATATCTCCTAGGATTGATTTTCTTCATATTCTATTCTCTCAATTTAAAGCTACATATGTTTCTAACACAAAATAGAGTACTAATGGAGGGGGTGTGGGAAGAATATTTACTTTCAATTAAGCGTTGTAATTGTGAATTTAAGGGAGGGTGTTATAGTATGGAGTTCGGGGATTCCTCTTAAGTGGCACCCTTTTTGTTCAAAGGTCCTCAATAACATTTTAACTATGGATCATCTTACAGCAGGGAAATGGACAATCCTAATTGAGTTATGCAAGGAGAACTCGAGACAGCTGATCATTTCATTTATCTATGTTGTCTAGCATTGGCTCATTGGTTATATTCCTGTCTTGATCTAGTATTGCTTCTTTTCCCTGCAATCCTGGGAGTTTATCTGTCCACAGCACTTGAGGGCTTGGATCGGTAAAGCAGATCCCTGGAACTAATTTTGGGTGGTCTCTGAGAAACAGGAGAATATTTGACAGTGGATAACTATTGGTGGACTTGGTGGCAAAAAGGATGTTTCAATTAGTATCTTGGTTTTGTATGTTAGAAGAAGTAGTGGGTTGGCAATTCATAAATCTTTTGTGCTATTAGCTTATGACATTTGTTAGCCATGTATAAATTTCCACCAGAAATTTGTGCTTCATCCATACCAGTAAATGCAAAATGTACATACTTTAAATTGTAAATCTTTATCTGGCAGTTATTTGTACATTTTTTGTCATTATTAATAGAGTTCCATGCTTTGCTTTCTCCATGTGAGAGACATTATAAGTTCTGATATTGAAAATTTGATTTTCTGCTGGTAGCTGCTTTTGATGTTAATCTTTCTTTATAATATCATTGCATTGACCGGAGTGGGTATCTTAGCCTTTGACATGTTCTTTTTATTTGCTGTGTTTCTTCAATCTACAATAGTTATACTATGCCCATTATATTGCTTTCTTATAATGGGTAGAATCATGTTATGTGTCTTCAACTTTTCTGGAGGGCACAAGAATTTCTGGAGGTGATAGCCATTCAGCAAGCTAGGAGGGGCTTTAGGCTTCTTTGGTGGTCAAGGAGATGGGTGAGGGTAGCTGTACATTCAATAGGCCTGATTTATCCTGTGGGAAAACAGAGGTGATGTGGGCTGAAGAACCTTATTCATTGGGTATTAATATGCGAGGGAATTGTAAATTTCAAGCCTACTCAATTAACCACTTTGCCCTAGTTTATGTCTGCTTGCTTAGCCTCTCAAAACAATGATGTACAATGTCTGTTTGCATATGATTGTCCATTTCATCCTCTGGTTTGTTCTACTGTGGTCCTGTGTTTATTTGAGTCCTTTAATGATATCTGTACAATTTGGTTCTTGATCCAATTCCTGTTGCTCTCTACAGTCAGCAAAGAGTGTTTGCAGTTCAAGTATTTGAGTTGCATAGACTAATCAAGGTATGAATGTCTTACTCACTCCATTAGGTAGCTTATGCTCAACCTGGCAAGGGCTGAAATATCTTGTCTATATTCAATTTGATTGTTTAAATGAAATGAACTTAATCTGTGTATCCAACCAGGTCCAACAACTGATGGCTGGATCACCACACCTTTTACTTGATGAGAGTGCCTATCTAGGTAAATCTTCCATGAAGGCCTCTCCTGCTAAAATACTTCCAACAGAGTATGTAGTAAAACCATTGCCACAAATTGTTAAGTGCAAAGATGATTCTGAGAAGCAAAACCATAAAATGGAATGTTCTGCAGAAAATGCTGTGGGGAAGACTTCTCTTTCTTCCATGAAAAATGATATTCAGCCTTCAAATTATGGGCCTTACCCTGCAAATCAACCTCCAGCACCTGTGGCTAACGAATCCAGAATGGGCCCTTGGTGTTTTCATCAGTGGCCTGGGCATCAGTGGTTGGTTCCTGTCATGTCCCCTTCTGAAGGGCTTATCTACAAGCCATATCCTGTACCTGGATTCATGGGACCAGTTTGTGGAGGAGGATGTGCACCTTTTGGCTCTAATCCCATGACGGGAAACTTCATGAATTCAGCTTATGGGGTTCCATCACCTCATCCTCCTCAAGGAATTGGGGTTATGCTTGGTAGTCATCCAGTTGGTCGCACTTACTTCCCTCCATATGGCATGCCAGTTATGAACTCAGTTGTCTCTGGTTCGGTTGCTGAACAAAAGAACCAGTTTGCTGGACCAGGTTCACATGGTCCAGGGGGAGCTAACTTTAACATGCAGCATGAAAGTTCGTGTAATGTTCCAGCCCAGAAGAATGGAGCTGTTCCATGTGTAATGCAGTTTCAAGCATCTAAAGACACAGAGCTACAGGGAAGAACAGCAAGTAGTCCAGGTGAAAGGGTGCAAGGGGATGGGATGGGTCATGCTGGTGAAGGTACAGATGCACTTCCACCTTTCACTATGGCTCCAGTTATTCAAGATAGAACCCCTCAGCCTCATGATACGGACCAGCCAATAAAAGTGATCAAAGTTGTGCCTCGCAATCCTAGATCAGCTACTGAATCCGTGGCAAGAATTTTTCAGTCTATACAAGAAGACAGGAAACACTGACTCGGTTTAACTTGTGTATGTCAAACTGACTCTGGCTGGCTACTGATCTGAGACTATCTCTACTCGGGGCATTGCTTGGTCATGTATCCCTCCTCTTTGTGGCATATGATATTCTGTAACTCTTCTTACATAGTGTGGTATAGATTATGCATACGTAGATAAATCCTAGAAGGATACAGTATGTCTGTGTAATATGAATATCTCCACGCGTTTAAAATTGATTTTCGGCAGAGAGAGAGATCTCTAAAGGGGAGGCTAGCCAATGCACATTCAAAATGTGATTGTTGACTGCCCATTCCTCTATTGTAGACTTAGTATGTACTGTTCAGTCACGGACAGCTGTAGCTAGAGAACACTGAATATCAGCTATTGAGGTTTTTTGCTTTGTTGTTACCTGCCTTGCCTTGTGCTTTTGATCATTCTGCATTTGTTTACCAATACCCCAAAAAAAAAGAAAACATGAACAAGTTTCCTACAAGTTATTGAATACCACATGAACAGACAACTTGGAGTGCTTTCATTTCTTTATCTGTATGTTTATGAATAATATAAAGATTTCATTTGGCAATTTTATTATGTCACTTTTATTGCCAACTGCTAAGTGCCAATACAGTACAGAGGCACAATTCTTATTGAACCATCGGTTCAAAAACGGAGACCTATGGTTTTAACAGCGTGTTTATGCTTGTCGGGCTTCTCCTTGTTTTCATTTATTGCAATCAAATGCAAGCACAGTAATTGGAATATTGATAGCCATTGGAACTTCAACTCACTCTCCTAACGCTATAGAATGCTTTAACTGGTAAGTTCCTTTAACTGGTTATTTTCATGATAGAAATATGGCAGCGTCGTATAAGCAAAGCACTGCATATTTACTTATTAATTTAAAGGAAAATGATCATAGAGTTCATAAGAAATTATTAACTTCCACAACTAGGGAGATTACTTTCTATTTCACTTTGATTGTTATCCTCAGTCACATCACATACAGTTAGGATTTTGACCAGGACCTCCGAAGAAAAATATGGGTTCAACTCCATATCCTCGGAATAAATTATATGCAGTGTAGCAATTTTCTTCGTCCGCCCAAGTACCAACCCATTCGGGATACTTGAGTTGATGAGAATAATCTATAATTCTGACATGGTTTATGAAGCAAGCAGAAGAATATAGCGTTCGTGCAAACGATCCACTTCCCATGGCAGTCTTTGTGTGAGGAGTTTTCTGTACATTTGGACTGTAAACTTGTCCTCCCCATTCAACAAATATTGCACTTTGCTTCAGGAAATGAAATAGACTTGGAGGCCAATACCCAACAGCGAAATCAGCATATCTTAACCACCAATTGCCTGAGTGCGGATCCTGAAATCAATACACATTGAAAAAAAAATGAAGTTTATACTATATTTACTGCAGAATCATAAGTTGAAATGAATAAACTGAACCCAGAAGAAAAAAGGAAGAAATGAAGGAAATAATTACCAAGGACATGCCAATAGGGATATGATACTGTGGTCCTCCATCACTGGACCATGGATAAAGGGAAGCACCTAAGGCTATTTCAGTGCTTGTTTGCACAAACCCTGTACAGATGAGGTCAAAGCAACCTGTTGATTTGTAGCCATCCCTCTAGCAACAAAATGGAACAAATTAGCTAAGTATTGTAAGTAAGTTACATAGTGTTTTGGTAGAAAAAGTACTTACAGTCAAGTTATATAGTGTATTGGAAGAAAAAGTACTTACAGTCCAATATGCGAAAAATCGAGGGAGTTTATCACCATATAACTTGGGATTTACCTGAAAATATGTATTGCTAACAAGGTTAGTAAAATATGAAGACACTAATATGGTAGCAATATGAGTTGTTGCCTATTGGAAATCACAAGAAGGTTTCTGTTTTTCGTAATGTACTAACCATCCATCCTGACTCCACACTTTCAAAATTGTCACCGGGGCCACCCTTAAGCCAGATTTGAGCAGTAGTGAAATCATCAGTAGATTCAACATTTGGGTCCCAAACATTTATATCTGCTTGAGCTCCTATATAATGGTATCCTATTGTAAGGAGGACTGCTGCCTGGTTCAGGAAGGAGAAGTGAAACAACAATAAAGGTGGTATAAATGTTGAATTTATACTCAGGCCATGAAAAAAAGCTACAGTTGCTTAAAGGTGGCTTACTGAACGGTTAACGATACGATCAACTTTGACAGTGTTGTTATTGAAGGATGCAAATTGTTTGCTTTTAGCATTTGTACTGTTTGCTGTGTAGGAAATTTCCGGATTTTTCCTCCCAAACCGCTCAAGAGAAGCTGCTCTCAGTAAGTCTTGCCTTCGAATTCTGCGAATTGGAACAGTTCCATTCGGACAACTGCCACTCTTCTGCCAAGTTTGAGTTGTTATTGGCAGAGAAGAGTCATTTCTTCTATCCAATTTCTCAGTCCGTATATCAAAACTGGGCCTCAGCTGCATATTGCATGCAGCAAGACTTAAAAAATCAATCAAACTGTACTAACTGCAGAACATTTTGAGGTTTATATAATAACTTCTGGCTTCCTATTAGACAGGGAACTTCCTAACTATGCTTTTCCGTAAGTAGCTCAGAAAAAGAAGAGAGAAATGATAAATGCACCTGAATAGCATGGTTCTTCAATGCTGGATTATCCAATGCAGGTTGTTTGTAGATATCAACACAGTTGATAATATCTCCATCGTCAGCCTGCAGACATCATCTCATTTATGTCAAAGAAGACCGTTACTTGCTGATTAAGGAAGATTACCATTCATGTTATCTTGTCAATACCTAAAAAAGATCAACTACCATTAATAGCCTATTAAATTTTTGACAATTTTTTTAAATATCAAAATTTTAGTAGCACTTCCCTTTAAATTTCCAATTCTAAGGGAAAGGTTCCAAATCCCTTCAAGTTTATGGAGGGAGATACCAACAGGACTGGTATGGGGACAAATGATCCAAATGGTCGATCCAATTCTTAAAATTTGATTTATTTTTTAAATCTAATATTAGATTCGATAAAATCACACTGCAAGAACTTGTTTAAAATTCACAAAAAACTTAGAAAAACTGAAGACTGAAAGTTTTTAAGAACTCATTATGATTTTTATTTCACAACATAAAATCACTAGTCAGCCATGTTTAGAACATAATCCAATCCAATGATGGAAATATTCATTATATGGCATACCTTGATGCTTTTTACTGCAGGCTTGTCGAGAAGCTTCAACTTCCTATCAATTTCTGAAAGAGTTTCTCTAGCTTTAGCAGTCACATCTTCTCCACTACTCAAAACAGCTACAGCCATTGCCAACAAAAGAACAGAAATCTTTTTTTTCATTTGCTCTTTCTCCCAGAAGCAGAAACAAAAGCCAGAAAAGACTGGTAGGAATTATGAAAACCCCACAAGACAGAAATAGCGTAAAGCAATTCAAGGTGCGATTATATATCCCATTTGTGTTCTCTCTGCTTCAGGTTAATTTGAAAAGTCAACTTGTCTCTTAATTTTGTTTCCATTTGATCTAGGTTCTTTATGATGTGTCACTCAAATGGGTAATAAGTACAGCCTCATCCAGACAATCACAGCGGATTCTTATCTTGAGGGAAAGCAAAATGTTGCGTCATTCAAATGATTCACCAGACAGGTCTTAAAAGCTACTGCCCTTAAATAGAATAATTGTATATGTGCAAAATTATTATGACTTTCTGACAGATAGTCCTATAAAGATACATTCAAAAGAAGAAAGTACTTTATTTTGCTTAAACGAATTGCTTTATTTCCCATGGGTTATATCTGAAAATCTCTGCAACTAATATTTCAAGTGACCTTCCATTATATGTTCATACTGGATTTCACTGCTTAGGATGAATCACTTTTAGCCATGTCAGCTCCATTAATCATGTCTTGTTAATATGTGTCAATAACAACGGAATTATGAGCTATGAAAAATCACTTTGTCATATAGAACTGAATAAACTATGGGAACCCTCAATTGCGACTAGGATTCTGATCAGGCCCTCCAAAGTAAACACAGGTTCTGTAGTATGTCCTTGAACGATATTTAACGCAGAGAAGCCAGCAAGAGTGGTAGGAAAACTGTAAACGACAGAGAGAGTCCTGTTTGGTCTTAAGCAAGTATGAAGCCAAAGTGTCGTCTTCAACCGACAAATATATGGTGTCAATGAATTGATGTGTTATCACCATGCTAGCAAATATGTCCGTGAAATGTCAAAAGGGTATGCTCTATACCAAAGATGTTGCCTTACAAGAAAAACAAAAATGGAAAACAAACATGTTGCCTTACACAGGGAGAGGTGATTCATTAGGCAGGTTTTTCAAGCAATTCTTCTCGTGGTATTTGACTGTGGTGTCAATTATTGATGTTTGAGTTGTAAGTTCCCTTGTAAACCTGTCAGAAGCAGGCAAAACAAGAAATTTTGCTCTTAACTTACCTTGTAAACCTTTACTTTTCTATTTCCACTTTCTTGGCTACTTAGAATCAATAAGCCGTAAAGAAGTGAAGTTGGATCTTACAGTTAAGTCTCAAGAACAAATAAATTGCTGTTACCATCTAAAACATATAAAATAGCCACTTGCAAATCATTTGCTCTGTCACTTACAGTACAATTTATTAATCAAGGAAAGAAATTGTGCTAAAATGGCAATGACCATCTTTTAGCTAGCATCGGTTGCAAGACTTCAAGGGCACAAATCATTTCTCCCTGGTCCTCCAAAGTAGAATTCAGGATCTTCAATGTAATCTCCAACATAATCAACGTTGTAGCAGTTGAACTCATCAGTAAAACTGTCCACCCATTCCGGGAACTTCAAGATTCGAGAATTATCACGAATTCGCATTCTCTTGACACAACCTGAATTGCCTGAAATATAATCAGGAAAACGTCCATTTCCCATTCCTGTTGCAGTGTGGGGAGAATGCCCTAACTTTGGGCTGTAGACTTCACCTCCCCATTCAGCACTTTCTGCACCGCCTGGTAACGTACTAAATAAGTCATGGGGCCAGTAACCCACGTTGGTTTTTTCTCCATACTGCACCCACCAATTGCCTGTGCTTGGATCCTGAAATAAGAAATAGGATGAGATCAATAAATAGGAACTTGTATTTCAAATTAAAGTTTCCATTTTTCGTAACCTTAAAGATATAGATAATTATCTGATATGGAAGGCCTGTAGGTACTGAGATGGGATAAATTGCTGCACCAAGCGCAATTTCATTGCAAGTTTGAACAAAACCTGGGCATGTGAGATCAAAGCACCCTGTTGTCTTTGATGCATCAGCCTGATTCATGAAGAAAACAAATGTATAACTTGCATCTCACACAGTATAAAATACAACAGAAGCATTGCATTACCACATTTTAATAATGTTTTACCAGAAATTACTCATCAGGCCTAATTATAGTTGGCATGAACTTACAGTCCAGTAAACATAAAATCGAGTTTTTTTGTCGCCATACACACTCGGATTTACCTGAAAATTTACAACATAAATGAAGTTAAAGCCTAGAGGATTAAGAGATTCTTTAAAGTAAATGAAATTGTGGTTCATATCTCTTAAGAAATGAAGAATGGCGAAATGGAGTGAGTTCATAGTTATACTAACCACCCATCCAGACTCGACGCTCTCAAAATCGTAGTAAGGGCCACTTTGCAGACTAACTCGAGAAGTAGTGTACTCATCGTCTGATTCAACATAAGGATTCCAAACTTTGATGTCTCCTTTAACTCCAGAATAAATATATCCAACTGTCAGAAGTATAGCTTTCTGATTTACATAAAGCCAAGTCAGATAAATATTCACAAGAAGGGGAAAAAAAAGTGCATGAGACAGATTTTCAGGAAAATGACGAATGAATTAATCTTACAGAGTGGTTTGGTTGATGAAGGTTTTGATGCTCATCTCCATTGAGCTGCTTAACTGGATGCGATAAGATTGGCTTCTTCCTTCCATAACCTTCTACAGAATTTGTTTTGGGCAGGCTCGAGTTTTGAATTCTTCGCACCGGTATTGTTCCTTCCGGACAACTTCCATTTTTTCTCCATATTTGTGATGTCAAAGTCATGAAAGATTGCTCATTTCTATTCTTGATTGTGCTTGTTTTATCCGCTCTTCCTGTTGTCATTGTCTCCGCAGTTGGATCATAAGTGGGTGTCAACTGAATGAGATGCAATTCTTTTAAGTACAGCAATAATATGTATTGTCAAAATATATCAATTAGACAAAAGTAGGAAGAAGTTGTTGGGACCTGGATAATATGATTCCGCAGAGCAGGATGATTAAATGCTGGTTGTTTGTAAATGTCTATGCAATCAATAATGTCTCCATCTTCACTCTACAAGCAATCAATGAAGTTAGGCCATTTTAGAAAACCTGATAAAGCTGTACCTCTGCAAACGAAACACTGCGTTTGGAGATTCCCTTTCAAAACCAAACCAGTAGAACGAAAATAAGTCAAGAAAAGCTTCTCTCTCTGGCAGACCTGAATGCTTTTCACCACATGCCTGTTGCTGTTGATCGGGTGGTTTACTTTGCTTCCATCATCGATAGTCTTCTCCTGCCCAGCGTTTAACCTGCTCGTCACAGACTCAAAACAAACAAAAGTAACTCCCAGCAGAATAGCCAGTTTCTTACATCCCAAGACATGAGAACAGAACCTCTTCACCATCTGTAACAAAATCATTATAAATGAAGTAAAAAAGAAGAAGTGATTTTCGCCAATAATTAAGTTGCTTTATATCTTAACTAACAAAAGTCTTTCGACTTCCTTCGAAAACATAACTATCATTATAGAATCTCGCTGTGAAGACAAGAAGTTCACAAAAGACAGACAGACATATGCACTTTCGCTGATCAGATAACTAACGTTGATCATATCAAATACTTTGCTGTCATGAGTAAGCTGTAATTCAAATATACACCAAATTTGCATGATTCACCCTCTACCCATTCACTTTTCATTTACATACACGATCCATCTTTAACAGTTGAGACGCAGTATGTGCTGTTTCAAGGAGCTCTTGTAGATGTCGCCTGCTTTGCAAAGCCACCACATGCTACAAACTAAGCGATACATCGCAGCCAAAACCTACTTACATTACATAAAAATATTCGTTCTGTCATGCAAACCCTCAAGGGAGTCATCATGAGCGATGCCAAGAGCTTAATACGAGGCTCTAATCTATTCATGTTAGAATCTGAGCTGTTTCTTCGAGCAATCAGCTGGGTGGGCTTCGAAAAAAGACAGCTAAAAGAGTGAAAACAGGATGTCGATTGTAAAAGAACACGTACTAAACAACCAAACGAGAAGCTTTAGGAATTAAGCACCAAAGATGAAACGCCCTGTCGTTTAAATACTAAATATATATATGACGATACATATAAATGCTAAAGGGACACACAACATGTCATTCAAATCATAAACAGATACACTCTCTTTGGGCGACATGTCGTCTTTTGGTTTTTATATATAATTTGAAACGTGGCATCATATCATTGGATGAAATGTGCAATGCTGGAAATTTATCTTCTTTTCTTCCGTCAAAACGCTGAGAGAATCGAAGAACCTTGAGGCTTGCAAGCGAGCAAAAATGGTGAATTACATGCTGATGATCTGTGCCGACCTCGAGAACCTCACCAACCTCCAACCGCAAGATGGCTGCGACGATCCCAACTTCTCCTACTTCTTCAAGGTCCGTCTCTTTCTCTTCTTATTTTTAGCTAATTTTCCATAATACCTTTGTTCCTGCGATCTTTATTTTGTTTTAGTTCGTAACTTATTCTTCTTCCTCTTTTGCCTCAAGTGCAGAGAATTTTTTATGTCCATTTTGCTCTTGTACTTGTAATGTTCCTTTTTGTATGCTATCTGCTTATTTGCCGCTTCATTGTTTCTTTACACTTTAATTGCGAAACTTGTGTTAGGGTTTCTGGTTTTAGATTACTGAAATTATCTGATTCTAACCTTATGTTTTTACCATTTGCTTAAAATTTGGATGATTATTCTGACTATTGTTGCTCACATTTCTCAATTGTGTTTTTTTTACTTTGAATCTCTTGTATTGCTCTTCGTTTTTTTCAAAATATGTATTCGCTTTTACTTTTATATAAATTTGTTTTCAATGTTTGTTTGGATTCTTCTTTGAGTGTTGGATTCGGTTTTCTCCTGTTGTATGTTTGTTTTTGTGCATACTGATTGCATCTTGTCCAATCTCTATCACTTGTTTCATATTCAGATCTGATTTATGAACATCAAATTCTGTTCCATGTTTGTTTAGTAATTCTGGTTAGTCTATGATGTATCTCGAAATGTCCTGGATTATGCATTTATCTGTTTGTTTTTGGGAGGTGTAGCTGAAGTGCGGGAGGTGTGGAGAACTGAGTCAGAAAGAAACGTGTGTGACCTTGAATGAAGCGCTTCCTCTTAATCAAGGCAAAGGAACCACTAATCTGATTCAGAAAGTAATCTTTCTCTCTCGCTCTTGTTCTGTGTATTTGTAAATTTATGCATGTGTTAGTTTGAATGAGAACATCAATTAGATATGTGCTTTGTTTCATTGGAAAAAGATAAAACTAAAGAATGAAAAAAGCAGGAAAAGCTGTAGTACTAGTTCTCTCTTCTAAATTCAGTGGAGTATGTTTCATTTTTTATTTTCGAGTCACAAATGATGAGAAGATGACTTCTTTTCTTGAAATTTATACCAGATATTGCCAGTTTACATTTTTCAAGTAATATAAATTTACGGCCTCTGAGATTAAATTGTAAACTAGGTCATGTAATCTGGAGATAATAGAATTCGACAGTGCATCGTCATGATTCCATGTGTGCTTTTGAGCATTTTGTTATGACGTTAATTTAATTATATCATGCTAATTTAATTATATCAAGATATAGTTTCATTTCAGCATTCTATATATGCTTTTCTGTGCCTTGAATTGAAAATGGGAAAACTGTGCCTGGAATTTAAAATGGAAAATAATTTTGTTGGTGTATTCCTTGTTTTGAACAGAAAAAAGAAATCCTTTGTTGCCTTTTTATTTTCCTTATTCTTTGAGGTTACCTATAGACTTTGTAATTAATTTAGGCGGGTTGCCAAGCTCTTTTGGGCCTCATTCAATTTTGCCTCGTAGTATTAGTTTCTTTCAATGTTTTAGCATAGAAGCAACTCTATAAATATTTTTAAGTATATTTTTTCAATAAGAAGAAATTATATCCTTTTACAATTTGTTAATTTGTGACAATAGGGTTGTGCTTTTCTTGGGTAGATTAATTACCTTAATTACATTATTTTTCAGTCACTCATGGATTTTTTTGTCCTCTATTTACAAAATGACTGTGCTCTGGTTGTGGGATATTCTCTGGTGTCTTTTCTCTCTCAACAGTGCAAGTTTTGTGGAAGGGAGGGAACTGTAACAATGATCCAAGGCCGAGGTAAACCACTGACCCAGGAAGCTAGTGAATCTGGGACGTACTGCCCCGTGATGTTATTTGACTGCCGGGGTTATGAGCCTGTGGATTTCATCTTTGGTGGTGGATGGAAAGTTGAATCTGTAAGTTTCTACTCTTCCTCTTCCCCACATTTATTGAACATGATGCATTAGACATTTTTCATGTTGAGGATGGTAATGACTTGCAAGGAATGCATTGTTTAATCAGGTGCAAGAGAGACATGCTGCAATGTATGTTCACATTTGTGTTTATGAATATCTTGATTTCAGATGCATCTTCATCTCATTTGATGCATTCCAGGGCTGCAAATATTTCAATATTGATATCCTCATTTTCATACTTTATCCAGCTTTTTCTTCACAATGTATTTGGCGATTCACATATAGTTTGATTATTTGCTCAAGATTCAGCCTTCTATGGTCCTCTTCCCCAGTATTTAGGTATTAGTCATTGAAGGGCATGACAAGTTGATGATCACTCTCTGATATGCCCCTCCTGATTTGAGCAGCAAAAAGGTAGCAACCTTTGGAAATGGGGAATCCTGTTTTAAATTCTAGCTACTTGTTTACTTCATTAAGAATGTCTTGGAAAAAGTATAATTCACATTCATTCAATAAGAATTGATGAATAAGCAAAAAAAGCTGCTCCCATTTTTTGTACCGTGCTCCTAACCATCTCATGCAGCAATGGTTTGAAAATTCTCTTTGTTACTTCCATTCAATGAACTTTTTGCTTATGTTCACATGAACGTTTTCTGTGGCTAAAGTCGTCTATTTGTGTCGGTTTTGTTTTATTCAACTCATTGTAAGTAATTTGTGTAGATTGCTGGGACCAAATACGAAGCTGTTGACTTATCTGGAGGGGACTTTGCGGAATATGATGAGAAAGGAGAGTGCCCAGTTATGATCTCCAACCTCCTCACCAAGTTTGAAGTGGTGAAGTAGGGTAATGCTCTCCTGCATGCATACCTCTTGGTATACAAGCCTAACTGTTCATTGTTAATAAGGTAGAGACATTTGACCGGATAACATTTAGTGTGGCTTGGTGTTATGCCTCGTGATTATGTTCATGAAATATTGTGATAACAGCTGTCAACTGATTAATGGATCACTATATGCAGTCTGTGTTTTTTGAGGAAAGGTCGTCTTTTGATATTATACGTTGAGGTGTCCATACTTATGCATATGAAATCAGAGTGCATGCATGCAGGGAATGCACAATGGCGCCGAAAAGAATGAAAAAAAATGTAAATGCAATTTCTCATGAAGCATGGTTATATTCTGAGTGATTGAGATTGACATTTGCTTGTATTGTGCTGAAAAGAATGAAAAAAAATATATAAATGCAATTTCTCATGAAGCATGTTATGTTCTGAATGATTGAGATTTGACATTCGCTTCGATCTATGAATGCCACAAAATTAATTCTGCAGAAAAAGAATTATTTGAGTTCCATGAATTATTTTAATAGCCATTTGTAAACTTGCTCGCCGCCTTGTTCCATGTGCGATCACTGTATGCGTTCATACATGTTATTCAGGATGTGAAGAAATCTTGTAGTCGGAGGCATGTCCCCTCAACAGAACATTAGATAATACAAAAGCATGGGAATTGATGTTGAACTTGATTCATGTTTAATGTTCTTACTCATTGGTGAATCCTGGCTTTGCTTCTCTGCCAAGAATTCCAAAGATTATTACATCTGGTGGTTGTGTTTCATTACAGTTTTTCATCAAGTCTCTTAGGACAGATAGATCTTGAAGTGGGCGGTGTTTGAATTTTCAATTCATTACCAGAATCTAGTGTAGTTTAGCAAATTAAACGTTCTTTGAAATAACAGAACCTTAAGAGTTGCACGATTAACGCATTTGCATACCCTGCAATCGTCATTTTCAGCTGCCACTGGATGCGTGGGTAGCAATTATGTCAAATTTGAAATCTGAAATGCTAATAATGACAGAAGCCCAGCGGTACAGAGATGGAGGGTTCTGGTAGAACATTGACTGCTGAAATGTGCCAGGGAGACTGCGACAAGTTGCTCACCTTCCATCATTTTCCAAACCTGTAAAATCCAACTTAGGTAATATTGGTTCGCAATCTCGAATGTTGTAGTCGGCGGTGGGTCCTATTTTGAAGCCTTACCGAATCCCAGCCAGCCATCAATATCGAATGATCCAGGCTAGCCACATATCCCAGCCGCCGATATCATTTTAACCGTATTGATCAATAGAGGAATTAGTAAAGAAATGCTGAGCCTGAGGCATATCTCCACCCGATTTAAACCATCGGTTTCAGGAGGAACTCATTATTCCGTCATAATACTTCTCTCCTCCGTGGATTAATTTTTTCTTTACTGTGTCACGTGGGCTAATTCTTGTAAGTCTTCGAAAAAATATTTTAAATATTTTATTTATATTTTAAATATTATTTATTATTTTTTAAATTTTTATTATATATTTAAATATTATTTAATATATTTTTGATTTATTTTAAATTTTTAAAAAATATTTTAAATACAATTCACGTAAACCCTTTTAAGTGCCGCACCCAAGTCTCGTTGTTAATTATTTGTGAAGGAATGACTGAGACGTTATCCCAACTTAATTAAGTTAACACCAGGGTACATGAAATTAGACCAGTTATAGGGTAAAACGTGTCCTAAATCCAAGGCAATTATTAAAAGGGTAAAAGTGTCTTTTTACAACCGTAACAAAATGACTGTGTGAACCGGCCAGATATTATCACGTTGCAAAAACCGCATCTCTCACACGCCCACCCACGGAAGACAGGACAAAGCCGAAGACAAAGCCAAGAGGCCAAACACCTCCTCCTGCACTGTGTATATGCGTGCCTGGGATGAAAAGACATTCTTAAATTCTCCAGATTTCCCAGATTACCTAATTTCAATTAAGTGACTTCTTAAATTCAAGCCCACGTACATGTGTATATTTACTTCCTAGATTCCCCACTTTCTTGGTCTTCTCTCGCTCTGAATGCAACAAAGACTTTGCCGTTCGTCTTTGCCTAACATTCTTCTTATGTTTTTGACTATTCTTCGGTTTACTGGTGCAATTCAAGCACTCAATGAAGTGGAGCTTTGGAGATTGTCTTCCGTTTTGAACCAATAGAATTACATGGTACGTTAACTATCGTATACTGTTTTTAGTAGCCCCGATAATCACGTTAATGCTTCATTTGATCTAAAGTAGGCTGATCTTGACTTAGATTCTTGTTAAAAGCTCCTTATTCATGCAACCCATGTGCTGTGAATAGTGATACGTGTGCAATATCTGTTGGGAGTTGCTTTTGGGTACTGTATTATCAGCTTTAGATCTCTGTTAGTTGACTGTTTCTGCAAGGGCTTGTTTATAAGAAAGCAATTTTGTGCATCAGTTCACAGCTTCGGTGCAATTTAAAAAGTTGTGTTTTGCGAGCTCTTCTTAAAAAGTGAATTATCTGATATATTGAGGTTTGGAAGTGTTTTTTATGCTAAAATGTTGATTTGGATCTGACCCAGAAGGTGAATTTTTTATTTGAAGAGATATAAAGATGCAAGCAAGGGTTCAACTGGAGGAAGGCAAAGACCCTGCAGCTATAAACAAGACAAATCAATCTAGTTCCAGGGCCTTGCCACTGAGATTATTTCAGATTTTTGGTCTGTTTCTGGCTGCGTGTATTGCCTTTTCATTGATTAGCATATACACAGCTCGTCGCTTTGGATTCCAGAGTGCAGTAACAACAGTTAAGTCTAGTTTTGAGCCATGCCTTGAACAACCAAATGATTTGGATCATTGGATAAAACCTCCATCAAATTTAATGCACACAATGAATGATACAGAGCTTTTTTGGAGGGCATCGTTTGTGCCTCGAATAAAGGAGTATCCCTTCAGGAAAGTTCCAAAGATTGCATTCATGTTCCTGACAAAGGGACCTTTGCCTCTTGCACCTCTTTGGGAGAAGTTTTTCAAGGGGCACGAAGAGCTGTATTCAGTCTATGTTCATTCACTGCCATCATATGAGGCCCAGTTTCCATCTTCATCAGTTTTCTATAAGAGACAAATCCCTAGTCAGGTATGGGCAGCATCTATTTATTACATGTTTCAAGGGTTCACTTAAAGTCCTTGTAGAAAATTCGTTTGATAATTTCTTTTGTAGTATTGATTATGGGCATATGATGATGTTGTGAGTTCTGTTCTTTTTTTTGGAGTGACAACCACCAAAACTTGTTTTCACCTATAATCTGAGTTATTCTATTGTTGATCCGTCATTTGTTATATAATTGTATCTGCATACTTACATTATTTTGTGACATTTATTTTGCAAACTTCAGTTGATAGGACATCGTAGTTACATTTGGGCTTCTAGTATTTGAAAGTAAAATGTTGTGTCCCCCTTGAACACTGCCATTTTTATATGCATTTTGATACTTGAACAAACTCTAGAAAAACTTTTTGGAATAGGGGGTTGTGGATTAACCGATTTATTTGAAACTGATTAGATCATATTTGTAGTTGGCTCTTGGTTTGAATCAATGGGACTTGGCCCAGTCTCTGATGTCTGTTATCCATTGTATAAATTGCTTGTTTGGAAGATTACTATACAAGTTGGTTGTTATAATCTATGAAATTACCATGACTCTTGCATAGGCTGCAGCTTGGAACCTGCAGAAAGAATTTGTTTTAAACTAGCCGCAAAGAGTTCATGAGCTAAGTGAGCAGGATTTCAGACCCCTTAGATTAGAAAAGTATCACTGCATAGGAGGAAGATTTATATATGCAGAAATAAATGTCTATCGCATGATTGTATTTTTGAATATTACTACATTTTATGCTCTCTATCAGACAATTATTGTTTCAGTTGATAGGCATACTAACTTGTATCAACCACAACCGGATGTGGGAGAGAGAACAATTGACTTGCAGTAGTTGGTCATTTTTAGCAGAGACGAGGAAAAGGTGGGAACTGCTTTAGTGGTGAGTCTATGCGGTCCTGTTAACAGTTGGCATATTGGGTTGAGATGAAAAAGAATGGGGACCTAAAACACTAAAGGTGCAGTGATTGAGAGAGGCAGGAACCAACAGTATATTGTATGGTTATAGATTTTTTGTGCTTTGAGTTGGAGTAGTGGGAAGACATATATACACTCGAGGGCGTTTTATTGTTCTGGCCAGAGCTAAATCCAAAGCTGATGTATAGTAACACTGCCCCTCTAATAGTAAATGATCCATGAACTGCTACCAGGATTCGAGACCAGTTGTAGAAAAGATACTTAAGATCATTTGATACCGTCTTCCCCTGTTGCCAGAACCTTTTGAGGCATGCAATCATTGAGTCTGTTGTAGTAACTCATCTTTTGTTAACTGTTTCAAGTTGTCGTATATTGGCTTGATATGTGTTGCTATTTACCACTTAGGCATAAAGCTTTGAATACGATATATCCCATATTTTGAAGAGCTGCCATTTTTATGATATATTTCTTTGCAGATCGCTGAATGGGGAAGAATGAGTATGTGTGATGCTGAAAGAAGACTCCTTGCCAATGCATTACTCGATATCTCCAACGAATGGTTTGTTCTGGTTTCGGAGTCTTGCATTCCTCTTTATAATTTCTCTGTCATCTACCATTACATCAAGAAGTCCAAACATAGTTTCATGGGCTCATTTGATGACCCTGGACCATATGGAAGAGGACGCTATAACTTGAACATGGCACCTGTGGTGAACCTTACCCAGTGGCGTAAAGGATCTCAATGGTTTGAAATTAACAGAAAGCTTGCAGTCAACATTGTGGAAGATTCTACATATTATCCAAAATTTGAAAAATTCTGCAGGCCAGCTTGTTACGTGGATGAACACTATTTTCCCACCATGCTATCGATTCAATCGCCAAATCTATTGGCAAATAGAAGCCTCACTTGGGTTGACTGGTCGAGGGGCGGGCCTCACCCGGCAACCTTCGGAAGAGCTGACATAACAGAGGAGTTTTTCAAGAGAATTTATGAACGTCAACAGTGCAAATACAATAAGCAGCCCTCTTCAGCTTGCTTTCTTTTTGCAAGAAAGTTTGCACCCAGTACTTTAGAACCTCTGATGAATATATCATCAAAAGTTTTGGGGCTTTGACTAGTGCGGTTACCTCTAAGAGCGGAATTTGGAATGAATGTTAGAAGCAAAGGAAGACAGATTTATAGGAGCTTGCCAGCCAGATTCATCTGTTGCATAATACATACCGAGTTTGTTATATTTACAGGTTTAGCCTCTTATTTGAGATAGATGGGATTATATTACTGTGTACAGAGACTGACTTCCCATGTTGGTTTCATGTATCAATTTGTTTCTAGTCAGATTAGATCGTAATAATAATAATAATAATAATTAAGTTTGGATATTTTAAACCTTATTATCATTTTCATTCTACTGAAGGCGACATTTTCAATCCAAAAGCTTCTTCTGATGACTAGTATCCAAGCAGTTTCTTGTTCTTTCTTTCCCTTTTAAACCCATGCTTGATGGTTACATGAAAATCGTATAGGCACGTCTCTGTACGTATTGAACTTGGTTCTGACAAAATATAATTGTCCGCCTGAATTGGTTCTTTCTTCGCAGCTGTGAGCCTGCTATGTTTTCCGATTTTCTACTGCATAGCGGGAATCAAGGCCCGTCGCTCCGCTTTCCACGGCCATGGCTGCGTCCATTCCCATGTATATTAATTAATTCTATTTGTTCTGGGCGTGCAGGCAACACCGAGGACTAGAAGAAGCTGTACGACTCTTGCCCTGCCTTGTGGGTTTTCTAGGCGACCCAGATTGACCAGCCATCATTCATCCTGCTTCTATTTATTCCTTTTAATAATATGAAAATTCAAAATAATTGACAGAAAAATAATTATTTATTTTTATTCTTCTAAATTTAACAAATTATTCAACTTGTCGCCGTCGACTAAGAGAGACCCGAAACAGAAAGATCTGGAATCCCTGCATATCAAGATCACACCCTACACGTGTCATGTCCGTATCACTGAAAATTCGAATTTAACTACCTGTCCTTTTCGCATCTTGCACGCGTTCCTCTCTCTGTTGGTCCAGCCTCCATGTCCCACGTGGGTGTCCGTTGGCGCATTCAACAATGGTGTTTGTGATGACGCGGCAATCAATCGCGTGATTGATTGCGTAATTACTGATTACTAATCATTAATCCCACTGTTAAGACATTCCCTCTTCAGTATTCTCGTCCTAAAACACCCACTCGCAACTTAATTGTACACGCGTCGTCCACTCTTTTAACTGGCGATTGACACGGTAATGCAAATTTGATATGAATTTATAAATTTAAATTAATATAATTATTAAATAAATAAATATAACACAATATTATTAACAATTATATTAAATTTAAATTTAAAATTTTTAATATATTAATTTATTTAAAATAATTTAATAATATTTTTATAAATATTTAAAAATAAAATTAATTAATATTTAAGTATATAATATCATAAATATTACAATATCTATGATTAAATAAATATTATAATTGTAATTTATTTATTAATTATTTTAGATTAAAATTTTTAATTTTTGATATAATTATTAAATATAAATATAATTATAACTTAATGTAATACGACACCGTAATATAAATTATAAAGCTCGCAATTCCTTTCGAGGCGTAAACAACACGCTCCAGAATTTCAATAACCTTAAGACCAAGCGCCGTAGTATTTGCGTTCGAAAATGGGGATTAGTGGCAGGATCGCGTTTAAATAGAATTGAATGGGGCCCGCAGAAACCATAGCTGTCAATAAACCAATAGACAGACTGGAATATCCGGGTAGCTGCCCAATCAACTGTCATGCTGCCCGAATTCCTCTCTTCTCTCCTTATAAATAAACCTCACTATTAATCTTTCCCTCCCGCACAGCCCCCTCTAAGCAAAGTCACTTTCAGCTGGTTCGCTCATAACCCTAGAAGACAATCTCTAGCAAAATGGCATTCTCCAAGACTTCCATGTTTCCTCTCGTGATGGCAGTGGTCTTAGCCGCCTTGGCTCTCGCTGGCTCTGCTCAAGAACTGGCTCCTGCACCACCTCCCGCTTCCGGTGCCGGCTCGATCTCGCCTTCTTTCGCCGCAGCTGGTGGCGCTTTCCTTTTCGCTCTGGTGTTCGGCTCCGGTCTCAGGCTCTGAATTCCCTTACCTCTTCGGTTACGTGCCATTTGCTGATTGGGTGTAGAGTGTTTTCTTTTCTTTTCTTTTCTCCTCCTTGGTGTATTTTATATATATATATATATAAATAAATAAAATCTAAAGGAAGCTACGATTTGTTGTGCAGAGGGATGAGATGATTTCCGGTTACTCCGTTGTGTTTCGGAGAGTGTTATTGTTAATTATTATTAATGCTGGTATATAATAAGAGATTCCTTCTACTTTCTGCTTCGTTTCTACGTTTGAATACTCTGTGATTCATTAATCGATTTGTTATTCAGTTCCGGGGAAATGCCTCCTGCTGGACGCCCACATAAACGTTCAGTAGATTGCAGTGGCTCGGTTTCACTTAAAAAATATTACCAAGACAAATATTGACTAATAAAATATATTTAAAAAACAAAAAAATGCTGCTTGCCGTAACAGTTAAGTTAAAGTGGTAGAAGATATTATACTGACACGCGTACTACTGTACAGAGCTCCATGTGATTTCGAGAATGGCAAATCTCTGCTCATTCACGGGATCAACTGGAATAACGTGACTTGGGTTATCTTGTAATTCTGCGTATAATAATGGGCCTTCTGCATCTCTGTAGGAAGAAGCCAAGCGAGTCTAACTCAATGATTCATTCAAATTTCAAATCGAAGGCGTCAATTTTTGAAAAGGTTCGTCATCATTTGTCGGGTGAATTAACGAATACTTGAACCGTCGATGCCTTGGAAGTCACCAGATGTAGACCATGGAAAGGTAGATGGTGTTTGTGAGGCGGGCTTGGGAAAATGACTCAATCCATTCTCTACGCATTACGGTTCATCATGACATTCTTCCTCCTCCTTCGTCTTCTTCTCAACTACACTACTCTGTTCATACGTACAATAAACACAGGAAGCGAAACCGCCTCCAATTAAATAAATCTCCTATTCAATTGTACTTATTAAACCAATATTCCTAATTCGAATGTTGGCTAATTGTCCACAGCAGCAGTATTTTGCCATTTGCCAATGCCATACATTAATTATAATCCCCGTGTCTTTCTTAAAGAAGCGGGTTCAGGGAGAGAAGTTACTTTTGTTTTGCTTTTTGCTTTGGCTACAAGCGAAGATTATGGCACTCGTCAACATCCTGCTTCATTTGGTAGGCTCATCATCTTCTGAGGTCCTACACTTAGCCAGGCTTTTAACTCGTAAACCAAGACATGCCATGCTCTCTTGTG
This sequence comes from Xylocarpus granatum, assembly GCA_019650275.1. Lineage (NCBI taxonomy): Eukaryota > Viridiplantae > Streptophyta > Magnoliopsida > Sapindales > Meliaceae > Xylocarpus > Xylocarpus granatum. The sequence continues at coordinate 28,504 of BNST01002773.1, forward strand.
CCAAAAAGTGTGATGAGCCCAGTCAGCCAGCACAGGAAAGGGGCCAACAAAAGAAAAAAACAACAAAAGCAGAGAAGATACGGCTGAAATTTGATCATTTTCATTCATCTCAAGGATTGAAGGGTGACGATTATACGCAGTACTAAACAATTTTATCACATCATATCCTCGACAAACAAGAAAGCAGGACAGCCATCTTCATCTTTCTCAACAACTTTATGATCTGCTTCCAGTCATTTCAGGAATATTTCTCTACTCTGAATCCGAGTCCATGTTACCCAGCGCCTTGAGCCCTCTCGGTCTCTGAATTCAATTCAAATCAAATCAAATTCAAAAAGTGAATTAGCTGGAAACGCAGCAAAATAGAACATGTCATGTCTTGATATTCCAATACCTTCTTGGAGATCTTCTTCTCTCTGACTTCGTACCGTTCAAGGGTCAGATCACATAACCATGCACCCGGGCTTACCAGCTACAAACGCAAACACATACTATTAGTTAAAATAATGTTCCCACATCCCAAATTGCATTCGTACCTTGATAAGATTAAAAGGGTATACATACAATTAAATATTTTTTAATTACCAGTAATTATACATAAATTTAAATATCTAATATTAACTCCAAACAAATACTTAAACATGAAAAATACTTTTTCCAATAGGCATCTTCAACGGTAACTGCATTTAGAATTTTTTTTTAATTTTTTTTAAAAAAATCATATTAAACTTTTACTTTTCCACTTGCTAGTAGTGTGGTCCAAGCTGGAACAGAGGAGTCATGATACCACCACCATAATAGTAATTCTTATTATTAAAATTATTATTATAATAATTAAAAGTCGGAAAAAGTTCATTCAACAAAAAAGGATTTTCACAACAGTTATATTACAGAAATGCCCTGAAGTAATCGACAAAGGGCCTTTCTGTCCATACCCCCTCCGTCGGTCACTCTCTATTGAAACCTAACCTTGTTGATAAGACAACTGATGCCAATTGAATCGCAGTCGTACACGTGTAGCCCATGCATAATTCTACCACGACAGGAAGAGAAAACCAGCCTAGGACAAAGATCCAGTTTCCCAACGGCACAAAAACAAACCAAAGACACCAGTCTTGGACTGACACGTGCGTACCGACCCCACATCCCCCCTTTCTTTTTTTTTCTTGCGTTTACTAGACAATTTCTAAAGGAAAAATTATAATATATTTAATCTATATAATTAATTGATCGAACGTCCGCGTTCATTACAGCGTAAAAGACCCCGGTCCCACCCAGAAAATATTATATTACTATCTCCACTTCCCTTACCGCACCCAAACCACGACTTGGTCGCAGAGAGGCTAACGTACTCTAAGTCAATGTCTGTGCACGTCCACGCTTTGATTGACACGTGGATACGTATATCTCACTTGTCACTTCATACAAAACCTTTTTTTATAATCATTATTTTATTTTAAAATTTAGTCATAGTTTCAAATAAATCAGAGTCCGACCAAAGAGCGATGTTTGAAGCACAACAACTGTGTTCTTAAATACCGAGTCCTACCCAAAATATCATCCGGTTACCGATCACTTGTACCTTACGCTATAGATGTTGTACCTCAATTTTACCCCAAATTTCATCGGTCTACAAATCACTTGTACCTTCTGCTATAGATGTTGTACCTAAATTTTCTGACGTATTCCACTGATCCACTCTTTAAAGCTTTCGTTTCCTAAATCACATCCTCTTGAAGAAGATTATTCGTAACGATTAAATCGAATTTGAATCAATTTATGAACCCTAAATAACTGAAACAACGACTTCAAAGGAAACTCTATAACATTATGAAGGAAACAAAGGATTGGAAACTTACATTGACAGTGCGTTGAATGAACTTTGCTCTCTTCTTAGGTCTTTGTGGCAGCTTAGACCCTTTAATGGCCATGAAATCCTCCTCTTTCTCTTTGTTGGTTAAAGCAATCACAAATTTCGGTGGCCAGACGGGTGGTGCTGCCTCGCCGCTGGGGGAAGAAGATCCGCCTTTCTTGCTATCGTGGGCTGTTTCCGAAGATGCCCCTGATTTGTTATAATCATTGTGGTGGTGGTGATTGCTGTGATTGTTGTTACGGGTACCTCTCCTATCGTGGGCACCTCTGTCTGGTGAAGCAAACCCTCTCACACCACCGTTGCTTTGCCCTCTCATGGCACTGGAATTCTCAGAGTTCCTAGCAATACCACAAGCGTAATTCGCATAACACGTCAAATACTGGACACTAACATCTGAAAAACAAATTAAAACAAATGAAATTTAACTACTGTGTTTTACAAAAGTTAAGAAAAGTGATGTGCTCAAGTGAATTTTGGAGTGGATAAGTACGAAAATAACCTTGGGAGTGATCCACTACAATGGGCGTTGAGAATGACTAGAATCTGGACAAGTATTGGGTGGGAAAATTGTAGTGAAAATTTGGCTTCCTCGGGGAGACTTCGAATTTCGCATTTAAATAGGAAGGGTTGCTAATATCTGTTCCTCGGAGGAAAAGTTGATTCAGTTTCGATCTAATGGGCACAGCTGGTTTCTTGGGTGGTCTTTTGGCCGTTGGATTGATTTCTCCTTTTGGAGGTTACGGGTTACGTGTTGAACAATGTATTGGCAATTTGGCTTGTAGGATGAGGTGGACCAGATGCCTAAAACAATTAATAATCGAAGGCAGCCAATTGGATGACATTAGAAATGGGTACATCAGACACGTGGCAGGAAACTGATCATTCCATTAGCAAATCTGTGGGCTGCAATCAAGGGCGACGAGCTCAAGGCAAATGCAACAAGTCAAGTCAAAGGACGTACTATTAGACAAGAGTGGATGATTACGATTTAGGAATGGCACCCTCCTTTTATGGACCTCATGGAATGAGCAAAACTAGTCAAATGACAATGCACAACACTGATTCTTGTGCTATTATAAAAGAGATGACTCTGCAGTAGAAAAAGCAAGATACAGAAACCCAATCAAATCTAGAAGACATATGAAAACTTGGCAAAAAACTTCTCGATTCAACACACCCAATTTCATCACTTCTGTATTCTCACCCAACTGCACTGTCTATGTATATCACACGCTTCAAATATCTTCTATGCATTCTACGAACTAAATCATGAAGATATCATGAGCAACCCAGTTTAGTCAGACTCAAATCCTAGAAAACTAAGCCAATCCAAAATGTTGCCATGAACTCGTGCACTCACCACACATCGTCAAGCATCAGCTCTCCGGATGAAACCACATACTTGCAACAACCAGACCAATTGGAGAGTGGACAAATGGAATGAGCCTCCTGAACGTTCAGCCCCAGATACCTGTAAGTTTTGAAACTTACAATGAAGAAAATCTAACGACTTCTACAACAATAACGTCAGCTCTGCATTCTTATCCACTCCAGGACACAGTCCATTCCACCACCCGAAAATGGATAAACATCAATCAAACTATTCAACATACTTACCGTCCCCAACTATGAACAACTCATTTCAACTTTGTACAAAATACAATGATCATAAATCACTGGCATCTATAATCTAATATATAACAATGAATGGGGTATGAATCCGAGCGTCACTATGCTACAAATAACTGTATTGATGTTGGTGATGATAAATCATCAAAATAATTTTTAATAAAATAATTTTTTTATTAAAAATAAAAATTTTAATAATTTTTTTATTAAATTAATTAAATAATAAATATTTTTTATTTATTTTTAAAGCCATCTACTATATTAGGTGATTCAAGAGCAAGTAATAATTACTTTTTTTATTATTTCAGATATTGTAAAAATGAGATCCATTAAAGCAGGCCAGGCCGATATCTTTTTCCGCGCCAAAGAGGATTAAAAACCCGAAGTACCCAACCAAAGCAAAATGCACTACCTAAGAACACGAAAAGAAAGCGCGTCACGGGCCCACGCGCAACCGGTCGAATTACCTAAACGTGGCACAAGGCAATTACCTTGCAAACGACACCGATTCTTCCACGCACAGAAAAGAACAACAAACACTCATATCCACCGGCATGTTTCGACACGCGCAGCGGTGTCGCGTGAAATCATGTTTTAATACTCGAATATAAAATTAAACAAGGTAGTAGTATATGGGTGTCAGTACCTGATAACACGCTGCGGCGCCCGCGGCAGTGGGATAGAAGGTCGTTGACGGAGATTGAAGTGTGCATTACAATTATTGTTATTTGTGGTAGTACAGGGTTGATTCGAAGTTTCTTTATCGGTTCTGACAATACGAACGGTGGTCCGGTGTGCCGGGGCGGCCGAGTCGTCTTTGACCTGAACTTTCATGCACCTGAGCCGCTTCCGATTCCCCCACTGTAAGACAAAATCAGAGGACGTCGTTTGCCTCGCGTTGATCTCTGAGGTCGCTCTCGGTAACCCGACATCCTTGCTCGTGATCCCGTTATTACCGCTTCTCAAGAAGTCCTCGTCCATCTCCCCTCTGTACACCTGTGCCGATGGATTAATTAAATTACTCGATTCTAAATTAACAAAGAAAGCAATAAGACAACTTGCATACGGCTTTCCGGCCATCTCCGTACCATAAATATGATTAAACTTCAAATTTTGATACGACGGCTCAGAATTTTCGGGAAAAAAAAGGGAAGGTTACCATAAAAATTACGGAAATAAAATAGGTGAAGACTGAGAAGGAGACCATCAGACGGTCCCGGGTTTTCTTAGTGAAATGAAAGCGGAGGGTGAAATCCAAAGCAGGGCGATGCGCATCTCTCATCCGTGTAAAATGATGATTATGCGAACCTTCGGGTTTAATCAGAAAATTGGATTCAAAAGATAGATCGTGAATGTACTCATTTCATAGGATCTAACGATGCGAAGGCCATTGAAATTAGAGAGGAATTTCCTCTTAACTGCGTGCTTGATTCCCGAGAAAATGACGAGGAAATGAGGATGAAAATTGAATTGTAACAATCCTAACCAATTCATTGGTTTTAATATGGATGAGTGATTTGTGGTTTCAGAGATGAATTTGAAAATGACAATAAAGGATAAGACGTGATTTTCCTTCAACTTTCCCGGTTACCAAACGGAGGTAATTTGAGGAAACGCCGTGAGGCAACCATCAGTAGAACTCTTATAAGAGGAGACATAGAATAAACTGATAAAAATAGAAAAATAAAATCTAGGAGAAAATTAAATGTCTAAATAGAGACCGTGAATTCCATCAAAGGAACAAAATCAAAATCCAGTAAATTTTAATCAAACATGTCAAGTTGTTCCCGAAACTGAAATTTCTTGAAGACGCTTCTCGATGATGATAAAATAAAGAACCCAAATGCTTGCCAGCGCGAAACAATTGAAGATTCTTGAGGAGGAAAATCAAACTCGAAGAAAGAAATGTCTAGTATCGAAGGTGAATTGAGCTTAGCTTCGCGAAATGAAGCAACCGAAGAAACAACAACAGAAAACGAAGACGATTCAAAAATGAGATGGGAGAGAACCGGTCCCGAGTTAATTGACGAAATCGATTCTAATATGACTTCCCTCCATACCTCCAATATCTCGCAGCTGCGAATTCACCAATATTTCGCTTCTTCGGGTCCGCAGAGCACAGAAATGGAATCTTTATCAGCTTTTCAACAAAATGGTGACATTCCAAGTCGGGAAAATCTTCGTCTCTAACGAGAGATTCTGATCTTCCTCTTGTAGAAACTGCTCTAATCTGTTCAAAATGTACCTGCAACACCTAAATCATCCAAATCAAATGGATAAATTATATTAGAGAATGAATCACGCATAGCATACAATAAATCGACCGTGTCTCGCTTTACAGACCTCTTGAACTACGAGTTTGCGACCTTTGCTTCAAAAGTTCGAATGAAGCGAAATCAATCTTCACCATTACCGACAGAAAAGCAATCAAATTTAGTGTAACTTTCTTCTGAACAACCACGTCAAGACTTTATGAATTTATCTGTAAACGAAAGAGCAAACAAACCAACGATTTACCGGCCAAATTTTAATATAGTTATCTCGTTAAAACATTACCACAGCAAAGTCTGCTATTAATTACACACTCTAAATCTCCCCCCTCCGCTCTCTACCAGATTCAGATTTTCAACATTCCCTTATCAAAATTTGGTCAATTCTCAACGAAAAGTATTTGTTTGGCTTCTGAGAAAACGAAAGAAAGTGAAGGAAATTTCGTAGAGAAACCAGAGAGAAAAACAAAACAACAAAGCTATCTCCGCCTTAATGATAAACGAAAAGCTGTCTCTCCCCTTCCAAACCTTTTTTTTATAACCCCTTCTGACTCTCCTAACGCCGACCATTCGTAACCTTTAATCATCAATCAGACGGCCTTGAATACTCCTCTGTTGAAACGTTAAGTACCGTCTATTACAACTCTAGTATTTTGCCCGTGGCAAAAATGCATCACCTCGTGGAGTTTATCCATCTGACGGAATCTTTAACGACGTTGAAATTTTGTTGAATCGACAATTGTTTATTCTGACATTTCTATTATTTTATTCTTGTAATATTTCTGTGGTGGCGCCGAGTAGGTTGAGTTACTAACTTACTACTGGGTTAGTTAATCAAGTGAGTGAATTAACCATGGTTAGTTTGAACCAGACCAACTAATTCAATTGGAATGTGAGTTTGATTAAGTTTTATTTTGAACTTAAATTCAAAATATTATAAAACGTAATTTCTGTATGTAATTATATTTATATTTATATAATAATGTATTTAAATAAATAAATAAAAAATTATTTATTGTCATTGATGAAAAATTAAAAATAAATTTTATAATTTATTTATATATTAATTAAAAATAAAATTTATTTTAATTTTTTATTAATTAAATAATTTTATAATATTATTTATATTATATTAATTTAATTAAATCATCCCGAAAAACTTAGTAGTTCGAAAGTTGGGTTCGAACATGCCTATTCCTGATGGGCTCCAAATTCTAAATCCAAACCTCTCATTCAAAGACAGAAATAACCCTCAGATCTAGAATTAAAAAGGCATTGATTGGAGGTCATTGTTGTCAAACGAAAGTGTCCAATAAATCGGATTAGGGTTTGCCCTTTGCTGCGAACTGCTATTATCTTAACCAAATCGGCGAGAAAAGGCACCCGTATCTCTCGTATTCTCTCAACCGATTAAGACTAGGTGCGTTGCGTTTCTTTTCAATTTTTATTTTATTTTTAATTGTTTAGATTATTTTTCTCCGATCAAATCTCACAAAATTGTTCGAATAATCTCCGTTTTTTTTTATGATCCGCCGTAGACTTTGAATAATCTATTTTTTTTTAATGATCCGCCGTAAACTTCAACTGTGGTAGAGATTGTGAATTTCGTTTTGTAGTTTGATTAGATGTACAACGGAATCGGCTTACAGACCCCTAGAGGGTCGGGAACCAACGGATACATACAAACGAACAAGTTTTTCGTGAAGCCGAAGACGGGTAGGGTTACTGACAATACAAATGGATTCGAGTCGGGTCAGGGCACTGCTGGTGTGACCAGAAAACCTAACAAAGACATCCTCGAACATGAGCGTAAGCGTCAGATTCAGCTCAAGTTGGTGGTGCTCGAAGACAAACTCGTTGAACAGGGTTACACTGAGGCCGAGATTGCCGAGAAGCTACAGGAGGCTCGGAACGCTTTGGAAGCTGCCTCTGCTTCTGAGGAAAGTGCCATAATAGCTGGCGAGACAAAGTAAATAATCTCTGCTATGCTGATGCTAATTAGCTTTTTTTTTGTGGGTCTTAGTTTGATGTATTTTGTTATTGTAAGGTTAACGATGGTTAGTATTATGGCATATAGAAGGTGACTGTTATAAACCGACATGAATGTTTTTAGACTTGGGTATAATTACTGCTTCAGCAAGTGTTTGAAGCATATATAGTGGGGAATAAGTAATTCGGCCTCTCCTTTTGACCACAAGGTGATTGGTATAAGTATTCCTTGATGGCTTTGTTCTGGAGGCAGATATTTAATTCAGATGGGATTCACTAAAAGGAAATTGGTTTATAGCTTTTCCCATTATTCTTGTTTCTGGGAAATTTTTTCACACTGTCCTCTTATTCTTTTTTTTTCATGGTTACTTCATCTCTTTACTTCTGCTTCATGAGTTGTTTGAATGGAGTAAATAATTGTTTTCTTGCCAGGGAAAATTTCAGATTGGTTAAGCTTAGGACTTAGTCTGTCATTTTATTCTTTTTGTATTTGGTGGTTCTTTGGCAGATTCTTTTTCTATCTAGCTTACTTATCTGCAGGTTAAATAGCTTATTTAAGCACACATCCTCCTTATTTGAACTGCTTTCACTTAGGAAAATTAAAAGGTTGTTTATTTTTGCCTTAACTGATTGAATTATGTTATGATTTTAGATGAAAAATGGCTATTTTGACTTTTATACTTGTGATTTTGGTTTGATGATTGTGATGACTATGTTGATATTGAATTGACAATAAGGTTTGGTTCTGGATCAGGGTGTCAGAAACAGAAACCCACCAAATTGCAGCTAGAAAGGAGAAACAAATGGAGACATTTAGAGCTGCACTTGGTATAGATATGACTGAAGCTAATGAAGAAAGGGCTGGAGGAAGTGACGATGCACCAAAAAATGGTCGAAAGAATTCTTCTAATGATGACAGCAAGTGGCATGAAAAAAGCGAACATGCCTTTTTGGATAGAGAGAACCACTGGAAGAGACCTATACTAGAAGATGGAGAAATTGAGGAAGATGATCGGAAAAAGACTGCTAAAGATTTGAAAATTAAAAAGGATGAGGGAAGGTTCCACAAGGATGGTGGTAGAAAGAGAAGACATGAGGATGATTCTTCGGAGTCTGATAGTGGCCGTAAGCATGCCAAAAGGATTTCAAAGAAGCATCATAAAAGTAGCTGGAGGAATGATAGTGAAAGTGATACAGATTCTGACAGCCACAAGAAAAAGAGGAAATCTTTAAAGAACCGCAAGAAAATCAGAAAGCATTTTAGTGATAGTTCTGGTTCTTCTTCTGATGATGATGCTGGTAAGTTTAGTTTCAAAAAGGAAGTTGAGAAACATGGAAAATCTCGTAGGAGGCAGGATTCCGATGATAGTTCTGATTTTGATGAAGGATCCAAGAGCAGGACTAAGAAGAGGAAGCACCATATGAAAATAAGTGCACGGCATGATTCTGAGGATGACTCTGACACTAGTGGCGGTATGGAAAAGAAAAGAAGTCAAAATGAGAAATGGGGTAATCAGCCAAGTGGAAGCCATAGGATGCAGAGAGAAGATTATGATGTAAAGGCAAAACGGAAGAGTAATAACAGTAGACATGGGAAAAGAAGACAGGACCATGATGTTGATGAAGATGTGATAAAGAGGAGCTTGAAAAGGAATGACTCTGATGATGATACTTTTGTTAAAATTGATAAGGGTAGGAGAAGTAGAAGGCATGATACTGATGCTGAAAATTCAGATTCCAGTAATGGGAGGAAATACTACAAAGCATCAACAGGAAGGCCAAAAGCAATTGAAAATGAGCCTGCTTCTTCGAATGATTTGAGTGACAATAGCCATAGGAGAGGTGACTCTCATAATGGAAGCAGTGACAGTGATTCTGATAGCAATGCAAGTGATTACACACATAAGAGAAGTGGAAAGAGCCCCGTGTATAAATGCAGAAGCAGAAGTGATGGCATGAAGAGCAGAGGCAGACAAAGTGTTCATGGATCCAGTCCTCCTGGAAGTGACAGGAGAAGAGAAAGAAGCGGTTGGAACAATGATGATGCACTAGACACACTGAGGAGATTAGAAGAGAAAAGCCTGTACCAATCTAGGAGAGAGGCTGAGAAGAAAGAAAGTTCTACCTATGAACCTCAGGAAATAAGGATGGGCAAGAGGAAGTTTGGTGAGGCAAACAGGGAGGAGCGCCCAGAACCAAAGTTAAGGAGTAGAGTTGTTGCAGAGATCAAAGATCATCCTGCTGATACAAAATTTGAGTCTGAATTGAATACTGGGCTGAGTGGGAACAAGGATGATCGGAGGGGAGATGATTGGGATTACAAAGAGCATTCAGGGGGCAGAAGGCGCAGCAGGGATGAAGAGGAGCCTAGAGGGAGAAAACGCCAGAGAGATGAAGAGAAGGATCACAAAAATAGAAGGGATGAAAAAGAACATGACGAGGATCACAAATATAGAAGGCATGGAAGGCATGATGATGAGGATCACAAGTATAGAAGGTATGGAAGAGATGATGAAGAGCTGCAGCAAGGAAGTCGAAGGCGTGGAAGAGGGGAGGAAGAAGAGCGAGGAAGTAAAGGTAATGAGCAGGAAAAACAAGGAGATTATTCCAAAAGAGTAAGATATGAGGATTCTCGGTCAAGTGAGAGAAAGAGGTACGAGTACAAGCGTGATGAAGATCGGGGCAGACATTGAGATTGAAACTTCGGGCTTAGATTTACAGTATAGATGGTGAGTTTATTTCTTCTGTTGGAATTAATTTTATTATGTTTGGCTTGGCTTGTAGATTCCAATATTTTTGTTGCTAATTCAGTCATTCAGACTATAAACAGTCATAAGGTAATGTTTAGTAGAGTTCAGTGTTCGCAGCACTTGTTACCACTTGACTATCTTATCCCAGATAAATTTGGGAGACGTGTGCATGAAAATGGCTGTCATGATATGAAAAAAAGAGATGGAATTCCTATGTCATGCTGATAAGCCCACTCAAGTTCTATGGTTGTTTCAATGTCTTGAAGTCTTCCTTTTTGTTATTCAGCCCAAGAAAGGAGGTGTATTTGGCTGTTTTCTACGTAATATTGGTAGGAGCTGGAGGGGAAAGAAAACTTTCACCTGTACGGTGAGAATCGGTGATTGTTTGCATCCCAGCTAGAATTGCATAGGCTTGTCTGAATATGATGCTGTAGCCTCTCTTGGTATTCTCCATCAGACTACCTATGGCAGATTGAACTCGTCTATAAAGAATAAAAATGATGGCCAGCTTAGAGTCATGGCAGCACATCACATATAATTTGTATGGATTTTGTTAAAAGCATGTTTGAAAAGACATTATAGAGAACAAATTTATTACTTTGTTGCCCCCAAATTCCATGATAGATTGTTCTTTTTATCTTCAGATTGTTGTTAAATGGATCATTACAGCCTTGCCAAATCAAAGCTGACAAGATAAGAGATCTCCAGAGAGCTGAAGCAGCTGATGAAAGCTTGGGACAGGTGGAAGATCTGCTGCCAGTATTTGTTGATAGATTGCTCGGAGCGGTGTTTTGTCTGAGGTTTTCTCATACAGGGATTATCCATCCATTTTGTGGAGTAGTATTTCTGATGGTATTCAGGTTTGTTGCTGCAAGAATTTGTATTTGCTCGGTTACTATGTCGTCAGGGGCTGATACTCTAATTTTCTGTAACTCGACGAACTCTGTGATCTTAGAAGGTAAAAAGATAAAAGAGCGAGAGAAGACTGATTTCAATTACGTATCCGCTAATGATTTATGCCTATCCTGCTGTACTGGTTGAGTTATTGTAAAAGAACTGTTTCAGACCCACTTTTAATAATCCATGCTTTCAAGGTAACCCGACTATTTATAGATGGAGTTCCAAGCAAGTAAAGGATTGCGGAAAGCTGGCGCGCTGTTGTCTAATTTTGAGGATGCAAGAACTGTTGATCGAGTTGATGGCATGCATTCGGGATCGTCGATTAAGCTATAAAATATTTTCATTGAAATCACAACTGCGGTCTAGCAGAGAAGTGCTTTTTAAACAGCATTTACATCGAAGCAATCACCAGTAAAATCAAAATACGTATAGGCGACCTGTAAGACTTCCAGAACTCAAGGACCGGCACTGCTTGTCTTATTTGCACAGTTCTGCTTCAATTTATGCACTGAATCCTTTGTACAGAGAATTCCAAGGACCAGAAGGAATATCCACACAAGCTTGTGCCGATGCTTCTGCCATCTTCTCTTTCTGAATTCCTGCATTGCATATGTTTGCAACTGAGCGCATGTGTTTCATTCCATATTGGGATAGAGATCCACAGTGCATCTCAAAAGTCCTCACCTGCACAGCCAGAAAACATCCTCGATTAAAAATATATAAAAAGATGTCATGTTTTCAAGTTGCAATTAACAGAACTGGGTCACTTGTGTTAAACGAGATGGGATATACAGGTTCAGTAGTTGAAGGAAAAACCAAAAGACTCGTAATCAGGAGTTTTACCAGTGACTTGAGGCAATCCCAGTCATCAACAAGAGGCTGACCAGCAGGTCGAACGGTGTTCAAGATCCCTGGACCTTTCTCAATTCCAAATAAGAGCTTCCCAATAAGCTTGATGCTGTGGTCTACGTGCATTCTGTGAGACATTGCTTCAAAAAACTGCTTCTGTGCTTCAACTTTCTTAGGAGTGCCCTCTGGTGCTTTGCGGAACTGTAAAAGTAAAGGATAGCTGAAATGAGTTCAGATTTTAGGGAGTAGGCAGGCAATTTTCATGCATATTGAAGAATGAATTACTGTTATACATTCTTTTCATATTTACAATAGAAAACATGAGATCTTAACATAAAAAATTCATTACCAACAGAACACAACTTTTATCAGTTGCTTATGAACATATTTAGGGGGTGTCCTGACTGTCATCTCAGCAGTTAACATATCAGAGTTGTAACCTCAACTTCCAGTCCTAATTAAAAAAAAGTTACATGTGCTCCATGCTTTTTTTGTCCAACGGTCACTGGACCTCTTACATTGCTTTTGGTATACTAGAGAAATTAGATACCCGAATATGGCTCCAACATCTCTTAATAACATGCTATTACCGTGGCATGCTTGCATCATTAATCTCTCTTCCAATAATCCAACTTAACCAGTCAAACGAACCTCATTCTGTTTAGATCAATCTTAACAAAGAGATTACAAACTCTCAAACAGGGCTAGACCACATAGTTGTTATCTCACCTTAACATTTTTTGTATGCAGCATTCAATTTAATGAGGTATACTAGTGGTAGGAAGCAAACCTTATCCCAGAAATGCAAGAGATCAGCATCCCGCTGGTTGACAGCTTTTGAGGATGGCCTCAAGGAGTTCTCATCCACAAAAGTATAGTTATCATTTGCAGGATTTGTACCCAAGTACATGAAGAGATTGTCCTTGCTAAGACTGATATCACCATATTGCATGACATGTGAACCATAGGCCAAATTGTCATTTGCAGTTCTCCTTTTAACCTGAGAATTCCAACATTGAACAACTAATGTCAGGAGTTAACAGATGTGTGTTAAAGGCATCTGGATCTTCTAGGATTTACCCCTTAAAAGCCGACAATTACTAACTCAAAGATGTTCGTTACAAGGAACATCTGCAAGATAATATATTAGGCAATGAGATCTTACCAGTTCATACTGCTGGTGCAAAGTTTCTGTCTGCAAGTTGTGTATGTCACTGTACAAAAGGGCAATATATTACAATTCACGGGGAAAAAAGGAAATAAAAAAGAAACTGAAACACTGCATGAGGAGAACAAACAAATTCATTCTTAAGCCCGACTATTCAACCTATAAAAGATGATGGGGACCGCCAAATCAATCCTTAGGATAAAATTGCATAAAATGACACTTTCAGAAAAAAAATTCAGAAATTTGATATTGGCATAGATTTGGCTTCAATAAGAAGAATACCCATCGCTTCTATTATTTTCTGTTTATTTTATACATGATAAAAATCAGTAACATTTTTTTCAGCAGATAAATTTGGTCAAATCTAGTTGAATCAAGTGCTTGTTTACCATTCAAAGGAAGATACAGGTTATAGTCATAATTGTTCCTAGCAGAAACAAACTCTTATAGTGTTAAGTTACATTGTTTAATTAACTAGATGAAATAAATTAAATGACAATTGTTATAATACCTGTCCTCCATCCAAGCGACGCTATACAAGTCACCCAAACAGGTGCTATATTCTGGGGGAGGGCTAGGATTCTCTCCGGGACAATAAGTCCCCCAACTGCTCTCTTCAGCATTTGAGGCTGTGGTTGCATAGATATTTAAACCCTCAGGAAGAAGACCCTCAAAGATACTCCCAGATTCACAGGCTTCAAGATAAAATACCTACAATTTACACATGCAATAGAACAAAATTTTCAATTTGCCAAGAATGTTATATAACACACAAGTTAAATAATAGTTCATCAATTACTTACCAAGCTTTTGTAGGTCTCAGAAGCATGCTTCTTTTTTAAGACATCAATCAGATCGTTTGCATAGAGGTATGGACTGGTAGGCATCCCTGAAAAATATCACAAAATAAGCAAAAGAAATCAACTTCACAACTCAATATACAGCATTTTAAGACAATAGGTTTAACCATTTGAGTAACAAACTTCAGTACAAGACTATTTTTAAATAATACTGTTGGCCTGGGCTTAAAAAAAAAGGCAACAGTATATTTCATAATCCAACTTTTAAGTCCCAGGAAATTAATCAACATAAAGCAAACCATAGTGGTTAAGAATGTATACGGTTGATTTATTGCCAGGAAAACAAGGGGAAAAGGAAAATAATTTGGAATCTTAAAACCATACAAGACACTGTCCAATATGGTTCATTTAGTGATTGTCGGTTACTTTTATTTCATATCCATGCTTCAATGAAAAAGATCCAACCCTAAGATGTCTATTTCCTGAATATCACATCAGAACCCAAACCAAACATTATGGCCCTTGCTCAACCCAAACCAGGACCACAATATCTGATAAGAGCAACTGCAGGTCATTCCAATGCCTCTCTTCCAAAAGCAACAGCGTACACACACAGGGGCAAAAAAAAAGTGTGGCCTTTTATGGAAAGGCATGAGCTACTAACCAAGCACCCCAGGACCCCCATGATCAGTGTAGTATATGAAAATATGATCACTGGGACTACTATCAACAACCTTCCCGCTGCCCCCTGTAAGAGCTGATTTGTTTCCAAGGATAACAGCAAAAAAGTTATCAACAGTAACATCTTCCCCAGTATAATCCTGCCATAAGATAATAGAAAACATAAGAAAAAACATTAACAAATTTTATTAGTAGGTTGATATCTGAAGTAATAAACCTTTGGAACTCCTTTATACACGTCATCACCGTGGGGGTTGTTAATGACTACTCCAGGCCTAGGGTTCTCTTCATTGAAAGCAATATCATCATACATAAAAACAATAATATTTTCCTCTTTCAGCCCACCTTTCCTCAAGAGTTGATAAGCATGACAAACGTCAGCCTGAAACACAACAAAAGAAACCCGTTTGACAACATCTATGATTAACTAGAAAAAAGGTATTTCATGAAGCTCTAAACAGTATATGTACATAAACTTATATTCATAACAAAAAATATGAAAACTGGACTTGACAGGGGATTTTAACCCCCTCACACCAGTTTTAACATTGAACCCCCTGAATTCATGTATAAGAAAAAGGTGCAAATATTATTATCTACTTATTTAAAATGGAAAGAAATTTTTCTTCCATTTTACTCAAACGCACAAAAAAATGGAACCCCGGAAATTAGTTACAGAAAAGCCTACGTTGCTATGCACCAGAATTTCACAGGTATGCTGTATAAAGTTTGTTCTGGATTTCCTAATGCTTGAATTACTTGATGAGATAAATAAATATATAAAAGATTTGTTGCTAAAGAATACAAAAAAAAACTCAGTGAAGGAAGATTTCTGTCTGTTCAGAAAAACTTCTAACTAGAACGAGAAAGTATTTGAGTTGGTCTACATAGCAAACTGAGTTTTTGATGACACCAATAAGAATAAAAAAATTAACTTTCTTTTATCTGACCCTGTTGACTTGCAGCTTACGTAATTATAAGATTAACAAGGATAGCAGATTCCCCAAATCTTGTTCATAATTGATTTCTACCAATTTCTGCGAACATCGTTATTAAAGCAAACCCAAGCCTTGCTTTACATTCACAATTTAAAATCCAAAACCAAAAAAAAAGGGTTTAAAATTGAAAATTCCAAGGAATCCATTGAAATGTATCGTAACAAGTAACTTCAGACAACAGACCTGATGTCTGTAGTTCCAATAGCCATTAGATCCGGCAATCAGGACTGCCCACCTCGTCCCAACGTTATCATCATCGTAGGCCTTACCGTTACGGAAAAACCTATAAGCTTCTGACGGTAACTGCAGAATGTCACTGGCTATTTCCCTTCTTCCGGTAGCGATTCCTGCAATAGCTACAAGAAGCGTGATAAGCACGCCGGCGGCGAGGCGCGTCATGTTTGTGTCCAGGAGGTTCGGCTGATTGGTTGGTGGAGCGGAGTTTGAATGAAGGTTGAGAAGTGCATATTATATTTAGAATGGCGGGCTGGTTAAGGCGTTCTGCATTGATTTTTGAAGAGATTGTACCTGCCTTGTACACGTCAGCACAAAGACCAGTTTCATGATGGACGGTCCAGATTCAATTGATCTTAGTATTCTAGTATACGAGTCAGCTGCATCTTAGCCGTACGTCAGCATTGACATAGTAAGATCGTGCAGTGAACTGCAGGAAATGCAGTATACGAGTAAAGACTGGGATTGGGTTGCTTCCTGCTGTGGATTAACTGGCAAGGTGGGGCCACAAAGAGCGGTATTATATTGTTGGATGCTTTTCGTGTACGTTTTCGTCCTGTCAGAAGAAAGAGCTCAGCATCGACTCATTTGTCTTTATTCCTTTTCGGAAAAACGCTTTATTAATTAAAAAAAAATTTAAATAATTTTATTTTTTTTATAATTTTAATTTATTTTTATTAAAATAATTATTTTAAATAATTTTATCTTCAAATTTTAATAAATAATTTTAATCTTACTTTAAAAATAATCAAAAAATAAAAACAATCTTTATTTTATTTTCTACGATTTGTTTATTTTTTTAAATTTTTTCACCGTTACGTTTTTGGTAAATTACGAATTTCGTCTCTGATAATATGCAGAATACAACTACAACAATAAAAGAGATTAATTTAGCTTGTATTGTATAAATTTTATTTTATTTATGTGTTTATAAATATTAAAAAATATAAACCGTAATTAGATTAGAAAAATAATAAAATTAAATTTTTGATTGTTGTATTATGAGAAATTATTATTAAAATGGTATGATTGTTAAAATGTTGACATAATGTTAGCGAATTAAGCATGTAGATAGGGTAAAATATAGCAAATAAGGTAATTTTGGTGTTTTGGGTGAGAAAATATAGAAGACGATATATGTTCTTTGGGCACGTGTATTCTATGAGCCTGAAGAATAGACCGGGGAGGGGTGTCGTGGGGGCGTGAGGTTCACATGCCCAGGGGGTACATTAGTTTTCCCTACGTGCGTTAACCTCACGTGCCCTGTGGATGAAATATCCTAGGCACGTGAACAATATGCGCCTTGTGGATGGAGTTTGCCTAAGCGCGTGCGTGAATTACAATTCACGTGCCTCGGAAAACTTTGTTGTACTTGTTACCTCTCTTGCCTGCCCTAAGCGCGTGAACTTCACACGGCCAAGGTAAACTCGGCCAGTGTTTATATATATTTATATTTTTTTTTAAATTTATTTATATTTACATAAAATATAGTAAAAATAAGTAAAAAATATAAAATAATAAAAAAATAAATATTTGCTTATTAAATACCATTTTTAGTGGCTATTATTATTGAAATTCATATTTTTTTAAATTTGGTGTATACATTTTATTGTTTATTTATAATATTCAGTAATAACTAATTAATATTTATTACTAATTTATAGGTACAAACGGCAAGTCAATTTTGATTGAAGATTATAGTTTATGAGCACTTTCACGTAAAGACGTGTTGTTTGGCGAGATTTATGGTGCTTGATCAGATAAAGGCAAAATTAAGTAAGACCCAATTAGCTATTTTTAGGCAAATATTCTTAGACCATTTGTTAGACATAAGTGATTTATATCATTCTCCTATTTTAATTCATTACATAATGTTGTATGAGATAGATGTGAATAGTGACCCAAAGAAGATGTGGTTTTTAGTTGGTAGTCAGATGATCCGATCTTTACATATTGAGTTTAGGTTGATAATCAGATTTAGGTGTGGGCATTTTCCTACTTTATACTTACAGGATAATACTCATCTTAGGGATGCTATATTTGGGAATTGGGACGTGATTACCTTAAACAATATTGATGTAATTTTTGATACCCTAGACTTTTTTTTTCTATTTCAGATGTAAATGCAGTTAGATTGTCTTTTTTTTTCACTTGGTGGAGATATTTTTATTTGGTAGGGACTAGAGATTTGTGGTTATGACATTGCCAGTTGATTTGTGGTTATTAGCTATTTTGAAGGATTTAGAGGAGTTTAATAGATATCCATAGGGATATGCCCTTAATTTGTATATGATGCAGTATTTGCGACGATCGCTCGCTATCTAACATGGTAGATATAGGAGCACTTTGGCGCACTTGCAAGCTATTGACAAACAATTTAAGGGCAAGTACAACATTATGGGGATGGCGATTACATTTCAAGTATTTCTAACAAACTTCATGTAATATTTTTTATTTTCACTTTCGTGTTGTGTATCATGTTGAAATTTTATAATTTATGCCATGTAGGTGTGAATTTACGAGAGTATTCCTAGTCCACAAAATAGATTTGCTACTATTATACGCGATGCTATCTCGTTTATCATACAATGGAGGAACCTGAAGTGAAATTTGACCCAGTCTACTATTTATAGGTATCTCCTCAGCATTCAGATGCTTCAGGTTGTTTCAGCACTACAACCTGAGGGTGCAGAGATAGAACTGCCACGCGTGGTTGAATTATTGGAGATTATTCAACCACGAGACGAGTACGGGGTAGCCTCCTCATGACTCCGAGTTATGTTAAGGTATGATTTATAATTGTGTTTACATTTTAACGTAGATGTTCTATATTTAGCTAACACATTTATTCTTGATTGTGACAGTGTCAATCTCCAGCGAGGTCTCATCATTTGTCTATAACATTGCAACATCATTCGTTGGTCATGTCATAACACTTAGCGGGGTCCTCACATCATCATTCGCCCATGATGACATAACACCATGCTTTTTTGCCATCACCGATTATGCTGCATCACCATTCTCTTGCTCCATCACATTATTCATCTCCCCCACCATCACATATTGACGAGAAGTTTAGACGATTTATCACTGATCGCTTCAACTCTTTAAATTTAGAGGTCCATTATATGTGGCAGGACTTTATGTATATACGAAATGATATTGTCATAGATTTGATTGCCCTTTATGCGGACAATTTATATGTCGCATACCTCCATTGACTAAAAGATCTTATGTCACAATCACATCTAGGTGGCTTTGTAGCATTTCAGATTCGGATGCACAATTGAAAGATACTATAAGTATTATACCCACTATCAAATGTGTTGTTATTATATAACTGCTCAATCTAACATTTCTTCTATTATTAATGCAGTATATCGATGAGTATTTGTACCTGAACGGGCATCGACAAATTGTGTGTTTTGACATAATTCGCCAAAATGTGACCATTGCCCAAGCCAATCTCTATGTAAGCATAGATTCAGAAATTAACCATTATTTCATTATATTATGATATTTGAATTTGATCATTACTAACCATAGTTTATAACTTTGCGGTCACGATTACTCTATTGATGGCAGTGTAACTCTTTTGACCCACTGAACTTCTTTGACATTAAAATCCATTTTGAAGGCAATTGTGCGGGTGTGTACAAGCCATGGAAAACGATGAATTTTGTACTGATCCTTGTGCTAATTTTTGGAGATCATTGGGTTGCAATGTCGATCGATTTGATTCAGCATAACATTGCAGTTCAAAATTCCTCCCCACGGGGCCATTTCGCCTGAAAGATATCCAATGCGATAAAACCCATCTACCTCCTACTACCGATGGCACTGTGCATATTTGGATTTTGGGACGAGTGACTAGATTGCACAAAGACCAATATTCCATTCAAGTGCCATAGACCGTAAGGTACATGAATACAAATTGTAAATAGTGGAGATTATGAGATTTTTGCTTGTAAATATATTGAATACATTATGTTAGGTTGGCAGTAATATTTCATACCACAGCACAACACATTCTTAAGGATTAAGATAGCTTTAAACTTGATCGTAGATCGAATAAATTGTTGTATGACATGTTAATTATTTGTGTAAATAAATTATTTGTTGGTATTTTCAGATTCTGTTTGTAAATATATTGGCTGTTCAATTGTGGTTGTATCTTTGATTGTGTGTTGTGGTTGTAACATTGAGGAATGTGATTTGGTTGTAGCCTTGGTTGTGTGTTGTGATTGTAGCTTTGGCTGTGTGTTGTGGTTATGCCAGTGGGTGTGTTGTGGCAGTGGCTTTGGATATGTTTTGTTGTTGTCCATTCTGGTTATGTATTAATGTGATAATAATAGAAATTCGGTATCTTGCAAATTGTTGTTGATATTCGTAGATATATAAACTACATAGATTATATACATACTAGAACAAGTGAAATATTGCTTCCCTGGGTTCGACCAAAACTCCCTTTGGTCTAGTAAATATTTTTTCTGCCCTGGCTACCTAGACCTACGAAATTTTGGGTATTGGGTTCCCGAACATAGGGCAATTGTTTGGGCCTTAGGTTTTCAGATCCATGGTAATTTTTTTGCCATGGTTCCTAAAACCTAGTGGAATTTGGGCTCTGAGTTTGCAGACCCAAGGCAATTTTTTGAGCCTTGTGTTCCCAGACCCAGGGCATTTTTTCCCCCTGGGGCGAGGACTCAAGGAAGGTATCTTGTCATCCAAAATCAAAAATGGGTGTTTAAGAAATAAATAATAACAAATAAATTTTTAAATAATAATACTAATCATAATCACAAATTAAATTAAGTTTCCTCCAAATTCAAAGGTTTTTTACATGTTGCGTGATTGTGTCCACGTTCCTTACATTGAGAACACCTTCGAACGGCCAATTCTTCACTTGAAGATGGGATGCGTGTATTCCTTGGTCGACTAGATGGGAAAGGACCTATACGTGGTTTTACAATAGTTGCCTGAATGTCGCTAGGGAGTTGCCAAAATCTCAGATCACCAACAGGATGAATCTCTATTGCATACGTTGCCAACAATGTACCATTGTGATAATAGTAAGAGTGAAATTATTCATACCTGCCCTTAATGAATCTAATTGTTGTCATTGCGTGAGCACATGTTAATTGTTGTAGGTTGAAATGCCTGCATTGACATGTTTTTGAATTAAGGTCAACCATAACAATTTTACTTCGACTTCTAATTCAAACTTGTAATGCGAAACTGGATAAATAGAAAGAGTTAATGACATGAATTTCTCAATTTTTACTTTTTTGGTTGCTGCTTTAATTAATGTGTCCTCATTGTGTTTTGTAGTTTCTTCTCTTTTTTCATAAAACTATCCGTGTAACACTAAATGTATTTAATCAGCTAAGGCCATGATGGGACGAGTACGTGTATCTTTTAACAATGTATTCAAACTTTCGGCAATGTTTGTGATCATTATATCATATCACTTAATTGGAAAATGACATCTTGTCTAACAATGAAATTTAGCCTCATTTTCTAAATAATTGGTTGCATCATGTTGAACTAACCTCAACTTGTCCATATGTTTTTCAAAATCACTAAACACAAATGCTTTTGCAGTAAAGTAAAATCCCATAAAAAAAATGGTTTTCTTGCGATCTCTAAACTTGAACTTTGTTTTGAGATTTTCTTCAATATGATATGTACAAAAATCGTGGTTTGATTAAGGGAAGACTATTCTCATACCTTTAATGATGCTCTGATGTCGATTATAGACAAAATCATAATCTTTAATAAGTCCAAGCGTATCCCGAAGCTTCGTTAAAAATTATTCTTACGAGGTATCGTTTTTAGAGTTCCCCACTCCGAATGCAATAGGTTAAATTTGATCATTTTTGTCAAGAGTAGCAGTAATAAATATGGTGTCTCGGTATGTACCTTTTATGAATGTTTTATCAATAGCAATAACTAGCCAAATTACCGTATAAAAGCTACTCAAAGTGCCATGAAGAAGTACAAGAAATTTACATCATCATCAATCTCTATATGCAATATTGTACATAAGTTCTTCTCTTTAAGTATATAACAAAATTGTGACAGCAAGTTAAACAATTTAGGCAGGTCCCCACGTGCTAATTTTAGTGCTCTTTTCTTGCTAGCCATACCTTACAGTAAAACACCCGCACTCCAAACTCTTGGTATATGTCACTGCAAATGTTGTTTGGAGTATAAATCTTACTAGTATCTTAAAATTTATCTATCATAAATTCACCAATAAATCGACTGCTTGTTTGTCGGTGGTCTGAATTTAATTGGTTGCTTCTACAAGTATGCTTGGTTTCAAACCGTTTGCTACACCAATATCCACCTTCTCCATTTGTATTTGTTGATCGCATTTGTCATTTACAACCGTCGAAAGCACATCTAACCTCAAATCGATTTGTTGTTGATTTTGTAACTCGAAACTGAAAATTATTCTTCAGTGCCAGTACACCCAATGCATCTCGTAACTCTTTCTTGAAATTGAAAAGCTATTCAACATCTATCATGTTATATGTAGACACGGACAATGCATCATACGATGTAGAAAATGATAGTGAAATAAGCGGCATACAACAATCACTTGATGGGCGACTTGATGGACTGGCCATGTCATTACCAATCTTTATAGATGTATAACTATCACGAACTTGATGACTCAAGTTTGCATTTGGATTAGTATCATCTTTGCAATAATTCTTACATGGATGAGGTGGCATATCATTAGCCATGTCAGCACTTTCACCATGCACATATGGTTAAGCCTAAAAAAAAATCATGTACATGATCTTCATTTATTTGGCAAAACATATATTCTCCATGGCTAATTGGAGCTCTATGTTGTATTAGTGCAGGGTCTATAAGATTTATATCATATTGTGTATAATGTTAATCATAATCGAATTGATTACCATTTCAAGAAAAAACAACTGGTTGTGTAGGAACTTTTGTATCAACACCTGACACATTATTACAAGTCACTCTGGGCACAATAGAAATTACTTGCTCTATAGATACAAAAAGCATAAACAGATCTTTACTCCTTCCCGCCCCAATATTATACATAAAACCAGATACACTATAATCGTTATTGACATCAACATGTATCTAAGATCTTGTCTTCACATCTCTCAAACCGGTGTTCAATTGAATGTTGAATTCCATTGAGTTAATTTTAGTATACTCATATATCATGACTAATAATCCATGGTACTTAATATCTTTTGGAACAGATATAAGTCGGACTCTTCCACTGCAGTATTTTTTTGAACCATCAGATAACATAACCTACGATTCTCCATATCGAACACTAACAAATATGATTTCAGCCATATACCTAAAATTTTAGAAATTAATACAAAAAATTAATTAATGTTTATAATCTTTATAATATAAAAAAAATTATAATATAAGAAACTATTTCTCATATAATGAGTAAAAAAAATTTTAACTATTAAATTATAATTTTTAAGAAATTTATTAGTTATAATATATAGAATAAATATAAATAATTATATATAATTTTCTTGTATAATAAACTAAGGAAACAAGTGCCCTAGGTCGGCAGCCTACTCAGGGAACTATTTTGCCAATTCAAGGGACTATTTTGCTTTGGATTGGTAGCCAATTTAGGGCACTATTATAACTCTGAGTTCTAGACATGTAAATTTTTTTATTTAATAACATCACTTAATTATTTTATAATAATATTCGTACATTTTAAATTAAATATAAATTTTTTTAATTTATAGTTAAAAGTTAGAATATGTATTTTTTACTGTTGTGTAAGCCATTCAAAGTGAAAAAATTTGAATAAAAAAGATATAAAAAAATGAGATTCGCATCTATTTATAATATAAAATTAGAGTTTGAGTATAAAATCGTTTAAAATAATTACTTTAATAAGAATAAATTAAAATTGATTAAAATTACAAAGAAATATAAAAATAAAGCTATTTTTAAAAATTTTTCTTATTAATTTCCTCAAAAAAATCACACTGTACTCGTTAAGAGCACTAGTGTTTTGGGTTGGTGGATACTCCTGGGTCGATGTCAGCGCCAGCGCTTTCCTTTGGCAAAGACTTGAATGGAATCTATTGGAATCATGAACATACAAACAAAAACAACTATGGCCCTGAGTGGGACTTGGACGGAATCAACCAGAATAATGAACACGAAACAAGACAAAGCAGAATATTGTAGTAACCACAAGTTGATGCCCCGCGTAAGGAAGAGATCCTTGACTTGCACTCTTCCTGGTCTACTCATTCTGCTTCGCCTCTGTAATTTTCCTTCTCAATCTCCGATTTGACATACCTTGACAGTGGTATTAGTGCGTTATTCTGTATCTATTCGATAGCCTGGATTAGATTCATTGTTATATGAGTAATATTTTTAGTTTCATTTTAAAAATTTTTATAAAAATTTCAAATTTTATATTATAATTAATATTGAGAGCAAAATAAATAATCTGATTCAGGAGTTATTGGGTAAAGAGGTAGCAAGGATGGTGGTGTTCGTGTTAGCAACAGTCTAGTATGGCTGCCATCACAACGCTGCAGTAAAACGGTGACGAACTGAGAACCACTGCCACTCAAATCAGATTCAGGCGATGGTGCAGTGGTCGCTGCATGCCCAGTGAATCTCCGGAAGAAAATCGTCCGAATGCCTAGATTGCCGCTTGCCAATCGCGGCAGAAAATCAGAACATGGGGTTGCAGTACTTCTCTGTAATTCGGACACATCATTGACAACGACTACTCGTGTGAATTTTAACATTTTATACGAAATCTTTGAGTGAAGAGGTGATAGGAATCACGCTACTTGAATCTCTATGTCAATTCAACAATCTTGAATTTCGGATGAGTTCCCGGGGCTATGCGTTCTTTCATTTTAAAGAGTCTTTATACCTGAAAACCAAAGCCATCAAAGTCAGCTGCGGCAAGACAGCCTGCTCTGTTTTCATTGTCAAGCTCACGAGGACCTACAGTGAAAATAATTGCAAACAGATTGCAATTAGCCACTTGCCGGGGGCAACAAATACTTGGGGATACCACTTACCACAATTCTGAAGAAACCCGAAGCATAGAAGATAATGGAAGTCATTGTAATCCTAAATCTCAGGCTGTAATTTTTATTATACAGTACTCCAACCAATTCAAAAAGATTCCCAGTTCAAATCAAATGTTTTTTTTCTGTTGTGGGCTTTCAGTGAGATATTTGAAGAATCCTGAAAGCCAATAACAAGAACTGTGAGGTTCTTATCCACCGGCCAGAAATCTGGGGCTCTGGTTTCATACCAAGCAAGAAATAAGTGGACGAGAGTGATGATGGAGCCTCTAACGCTATTAACAGATAAGAAATTTGCAGTTAAACAGAGTCCAAATGTCAGTATGTGGTAACGGTGATGTAATCGAGAAGTTAACATCTGAATCAACCCAAATTCGAAACAGGGCCTTTTAAGAAAGACCGACTTGTTGGTCACTGGTTCGCATCATGGCCTGGGCTAATGCGAATGATATCCTCATTCCCTTCACAGAGTCGACCAGTTCGTAGCTTAATAACCCATCGCCAAGTTCCCTGCGTAAAACCCAGTCCATAAAACGCACTGTTAGCCGGAGCTCAGACTGAGTAACCAACTCTTTCCGTTGCGTAGTTGTTCTCAAAACTGTGTATCCAGCTTCGAAAGGTTAGTATTAGACGCATTGTGTATAGTTTTTTTTTATTACGGTTTTAGTTTTGAGATTTTTAGTTTATGATTTTCAGGTAATCGCCTCGCATCATCATCTTTGCTGTTGCCATTGTCTCATTTCGGACTAAATTAAATTGCTGGGCTGTGATTTTATTTTTTACAATCTTTTGTTTCATTGCAAGGTTTTTTGGTTTCTTATTCTTTAGGTGTTTAGCCCAGGTCCTGAAAAATTAGTGTTGTTAGAGTGAAAATTCCGTTATCTGCATTTAGAAACGTTAATTCGTTCTTTTTTTTTGAATAAATTTAATGTACAATGTCTTGATTGTGTCAGCTTATTTGCTAGTTTCTTGGTATCGAGCAGATTATTGAAAAAATTGAAAACAATCATCTGTAACTGACATTTGTCAAAACCTTTCTTTTGTTGTCTGCCAGATTTTATGATTGTCGTTTTTCTTTTCTTTCTTCTGCAATGAAACTGTTCTTTTTAAATCATTAAGTTTTATCTATTTATTTTTTAGAGTTTTCATGGATGAGGGAGAGAGCATCTTAGGAGCCATCTATGAAGATGATAACTTGGAAGACGACAAAGATGTTGAGATGCTTGATGTAGCGGAAGGGGCATTTGTGGAACATAATTCAAGCTCACAAACCAATTTGGAGCAAAGCAGTGGTGGAGATGTTATTGCTGGAAATCAGGGGTCAGTGAGTAAAAACCGTAGGCATAGGTTAAACAAGAAGAAGAATAAGAAAAAGAGGAGTGTTCTGGGCTCAAATGTCACTGACATAAACAGGTGATGTTCTTAGTCATATGTTATACACAATTGCACATATTCTTCAAGTCGAAGGTTGCAGTATTTCATTCTCTGGTTCTGATGCCTTGTAATTTCTGTTCTCAGGTTTGTTTCAGATACATGTAGGCATCTGAAAGAGAGGAAATCATATATGGTATACAGTGGTGTGGGTTGTCTTGGAGTTTCTGCACTTAATGATCTTGTTAAAGAGGTATTATATCCCTTTAATTTTATGTAATTCTGGTTCACAAGAATTTACTTTTTTTTTAAATATAGCTAAAATTGCTGTTCTTTAAGAAAGAAAGTTGTGTCTTAAAGTTCAAAATGGCATTGCCAATTAAGATTTTGATGCTTATTAATTCGGTTCTGCATCCCTAGACTCCCCACATGAAGCACTTAAAGTTATCTGCTACTTCTGTTTTCATTGGCAATTCCTAATAATACTGTTTAAAATTTGTGGTGATCTGTGCATAAGCCTTTCCAATAGTGGGTGTGCCCGTGCAACTTTTTCTGTTAGAATAGTTGTAATATTACTTGCCAAATTATACCTTTGGGCTTGGATTTTGGCGCATGTTTTACCTTGCCAGCACCTGTTAGATATCTCACCATGCACCTTTTAGCTTTATGCTACGATCAGTCCTAATTCTATGGCTGTTATTGGTTCTGAATGCTTCTGAGGATGCCCTGACCTTATATCCTGACCTGTGTGCCTCTTCCCCAATTTGATTGGTAATGTTTAGGAATCATCCACTAAGGTTGCAAAAGTAAGAATCAGTTGGTTCCTCTCAGAGAAGGTGAGAATCTGTGTTGTAGCTGGATTTGAACCAGCCCAGAGCTGACAACTCCATTTAAAGCCATACTACCATTCTTTATATCTGATGCTCTATATTGTTTCCATACCCTTGCAGATTTTTCCTGCAGAATCCATTTTTGCTGCATCAAATTATGTGCTCTGAGCCGAGATATACTCTTGCTGAACCAATTCATGGTTTACTTTTTGTGTAGGTTGATACAATTTATCCTTCAAGTTTTTCACTCATTGCGTGTGTAAAATACTTTCATCCACATAGTTTATGTTCATTAAACAGCTAATGGTTGAAACAGTAGTTCATATTTTCCATTTAGATAGATGCAGGCTTGGCATACATATCTTGGACATAAATGAGTCCTAAGATTGCTTTTGGGCCTTCGTTACTTTTTTTCAGAATGTGCTTGCCTTAGCTCAACTAACCTTATTTATTAGCAATACACAAATACCTTGGTTCTTGGTCTTTGTTGTGTCAGGCTTGAGGTTGAAACCAATGCCACCTTTTCTCCTTGCTCTATTTTTATAGAACTATTATTGGTATATCTGAAGAAATTCTTGTATGCATCAGGTATTCTGCTGCATAAGATATGTCATATACTATAACTGGCCTTTTGATTAACCATGACTGTGGTTCTAGTTGAACTTGTCTGAAATTATGAGTTACAGTGGTATTCAAGCTTGTGTCGAGCTGAATCTTTTATGTAGAGTAGAAGGTATTTTAATGTGGAAGCATAGGCCTTTAATAATCTTTGTAGCTATCTGTTACAGAAATATGCATGGAATATGTTGTTTAAGAATTTGAGCCATGTATTATTTGTCAGTTCACTAGTATGTATCTTTTCCTTTTGAACTTGTGCTACGTCTCCATTTGGTTTATTGAGGATATTATTATTTGTTATTGGATTTTGCATTTCTTGTCTGCTGAACTCTTTTTTCTTTTGTTTTTGTTTTTTTTGCGTAAAATATCACTTTGCCATTGGAATGTGCATGACTAGATGTTTGATTTTGAGGTGGATGCAATTCAGGCATGTGGAGGCCAGATGACTGCTGATGGCAGACGTTTCTGGACTGGTGGTGGGGTGTTGTGGAACATCATTAAAGCACGAGCACCAGGTCCCTACAAAGAGATAATCAAGAAGACAAAGGAATTTGAGGTGTGTGAAATTTATTCAGTAAATACTGTTTAATACAGAACAATGGCAATTGGGATTTGGTTCATGCTTGAACACAGAACAAAGAAGATCAAGAAAGGAAAATAAAACTAAGGAAGATGTTTTTGATTATCTACTTGCTAATCTTTGTTACTTATCTGAAGGTAAGGAAAGTGCCTTTATTTTTTTTTATTTTCCTCGATTACTTAGTAATTTTTTTTTCTGTGATTCATTTGCATCAGAACAATTTTAGCTGTTCAAATTGGAGGGCACTTTCTAACCTTGATATAGCACCCCATATGCATAATTTCTGACTTTTCTGCTCCTGTGTTTTTTATTTCTGTGACTTTTACTGCAAAGCAACACGGCTATAGCAGTGGTGGGAGTTTTTTTGGAACTTGAGTACTAAATTTTTAATACCTGAATTCAAAATTTGAATCATATTATGCAGAAGCAATTCAGGCAACAGAACAGGCGAGCACCAGAGCAAATCAGATAGGCTTCCCAGCAAAGAGCAGCTTGTTCAACTACTAATAAAATCTCAGCCGGTATGCCTGATGATTCTCAGTCTGTGCCTCAAGATCAATCTGAACAGTTAAGTGCTGTAGGAAAACATAAATCAGTTCATGATGGTATCAGGGTGCCTATTTCTTACGACGACCTGGTTGGAGAGGATTCCAAAAATGATTCAGTTTAATTCTTGGGAGATGTCACTTTGAACATACCTTTCTAGCAGCTACATAACCAAATTTTCCCCATTTTATGAGAAGAGTTGAGAGTCTTAGTTGTTGTGGTTGTATTTTTGCTCGGAAATTCATTGCAATGAAATTGAGGCTTTTGGTTTGTCATTCTTGAATATAGAATGCTCTTACCTTTTGTATCAAGATCTTATTATTGTAAGTAGGGAGAGCCCAAATTTGTGTTTTAATTACACACCGGAAGACCATAAGCCAGCTTAATTTTCTATTTATACCGTAGTTTTATTCCCTTTGTTCGGATCATTAACATACAATACTAACATCCAGATCCCTAATGGTTACGGCGGTTCATCAACTAAACCAACAGCTGTGTGTAATCCTTTTCTCAAGACAATGTGTGTTAAAGTGGTGTATGACTTCATTTCTAAATAGTTAAACAGTGTCACAAGAAAATGACTTCTGCATGCACTAAGGCACTACAAAGAAACCCGATACTTGACAAATGGTTCAAGTATCCGGCGATGCAGCACTATGTTATCTCCTCTTCTGAAGGAAATGGCAAACAACAGTGCAGTCATCTATCTTTGAAGATGAAAACTTCTTTTTACAGGAAGCGTTGGTTGCCTCTACCATCGCCCTTGCCGCTTTATCAGTCTCCCTCACGATTGACGCAACCTGGTTGTTACTAATCACATCAAGTACCTTCGTACATAAGATACATTCAGCACCTTTTCTAATTGAAAAAGGGGTACAACATGCTATCAATATTTCTCAAATGGACTTAACCCATCCGTTGCCAGAACAATGAACTGGTCATTGGAAGTTAGGCTGCGATAAGAAATATCGGGGATTGCAATTATGCCATGGTTTTTGAGTAGGAAGTCGCCAAAAGCTCGAGACATTGCCAGGCCTGGAGAGTTTTCATGGGGCTGCCACGCTCGCTGGATGTGCTGTTCTTCCTTTAATGCAAGTACCCGGCCATTGCACTTCCTTATTCTATCTGTTTCACCTGCATAACAGATGTATAATTGTCAATCATCAGTAACAGAAGCAACCATTACGAAAAATGCTCTTAATTTGTCTCGACAAGGAACAATGGGAAAAGAAATAGGTTATAATTCTTACAGGGCCGGCCAGACTTCAAATCTGTTGTCAGTTGAACAGCCTTGAGTTCTCCGTTATCAGTGACAGTGTCCAACACAGCCCTTGATCGCCAAGATTAGCTATAACAAGATGTTCACCCTGATTGATTTCCCAATTTGCAAAAACAAACAGTGTAAACAAAATGAGTACCAGCTTAGACAGATTATAAATGTGTGATTTCTTAGACGAGAATAATCATTTGTTTTCAATTTCTTACCTGTCTAATGGTAACTACAGCAGTGGTTCCACTGCAAAAGCAGTCCAAATTCTCTTGAAGTTTGACCTCTTTGTCCTTGACCTTGAAGGCATTAACACAAGCTTCTTTCCACTTGTAAAACTCATTGCTTGGCACCACCTTACCATCAAAGTGAATTTCGGAATTCTGGTTGTCTGCGGCTGCTGCTTTGTCATTTGAAAGAGCATACTTCTGGCTTAGAATGAACGATGGCAACCGATTTCTGACAATCCTGCTGGCAATGTGACCATTCTTTCCATGTACATCAAAAACTCCACAAAATGCTTCATCTTCCATTCCATATCCCTACATAGTAAACAGTTTACAGAATTTAACAAATACTAAACAGTAAGATAGTCATTACCAAAACTATAACAAGATAATTACAAACCTGGCAGAGAATGCCGGCATCTTGATTAAGTCCTTTCCTTCCTTGCCTGGAATAAACAGAACCGGGTTTCTTAACTTCATGAGAAATGATAGTTTCTTCAACGAGTATAACATTTTCATGGCTATTCTCATAGTTGGAAGACAAACAAATTAAGCAAGCAAGAACAAAGAACAAAATGTAGAGAAAGAAGGAATAAACTGTGACTCTTTTTGTATATTCTTTTCACCAGAGAGAGGTAATACAACTCTTACTATTTTGACAGGTTTTTCCTACGCATATACAAGATGATGAATTGGAGAACAAGCTATCTACTCATAATACAAGTTACAGCAGTATGATTGATCAAATGCTAGCCATACGATTTGTAACTAAATGGTGCAGTTCTTTTTTGTTGCTGCAGTGGCGTGAACTTGACAGGCCTCAGTAAATACGATTTTGTTGATTCTTGGTTGTGCAGACAATCCAGGTGACAACTCAACTTTGTAGTCCATGTCAGCGTCATTCTCAACACTCATTGTCAGCCCGATTACGAATCTCCGAAGATCCAACCGATATGCAGATTCCCATATATCCGGAACAAAGTCTACTTAAATGTTCTCCAATGACTGATGAAACAGTCGCTGCAATCATGAATTTAAGAACAGAAACTCACGTGTTAGCAAATATATTATTATAACATGCATAACTGGCTCCCAGTGAGCTGAAAGAACACAAGCTGAAATATAGTATTAGCAAACAAGCTGAAAGAACATTCCAGTTCAATAATTCACAGTTTTTTATTAGTTGGGTACTACTTCAAAACTACGCCAAGATTCACTTAAAGAGGCAACAAGAATACCAGTATCTTCGGGTTCTACTTAGTTGTGTTACGAAAGTAGATGTTGTTTTCCAGTTTTGGTTGAGAAGGCATATTGTATGGGAAAAGTAAATGAATTAATGGTGGGTTGCTTCAGAAAGTTGTAGGGGAAGAGTGTTTGACTCTTGACCAAGTGGAAACTTTATTATTTTACAAAGGAAAAGTAGATTGAATTTGGAAACCCTGGCAATTGGAATCCGATAAAGAGTGCAGTGCCCAAACAGTGGTGGACAAATCCATGAAAAGAAATGCATACATGATGATACCATTGGTTGGTCAAACATTGAGATTAATATTAAATTTAACAAGCAATTAAGTTAAATATTTGATGTCCTCTACCTCTATGCTTATAGATTGGGCTCATAATTCTAATGCAAGCATGCAGAATTAGAAATTATCAGGATCACTACCCATACAAGTCTCTTCAACAGATGATCCTGACCATTCAACTGCAGACCTTTTAGAAGGTGGGTGATGATCATGCTCATCAACCTTAGTTGACTTCTTCTCCAAATTGGCAGTTGATCCTGTATGATTGAAGGAGATTTAGAAATGTTTAAGCAAAGAAGGCGACTTTCTGAACTATTAAATTCTATTCTCGGCACCCAGCACCTCCTGTACCAGGAATCCTGCCGATCATTACAAACACTTCCCTAAAGTGATATCTTAGAATCTTCATAAACATGAATGAATGAACATATTTCTATTGCAAATGGATAAAATCCAAGGCCGTGGGGTTGATGTACACCAAGAAACCATTGACTGTACATTAAACTATTATTAAGATTTGATATTCTTTATATTAACTTTCACACTATAATATGTAGATTAGAAGCCCTTCAAATTCAGAGCAAGAAAACGTAATAATCACGGGGTTGGATAGAAAAGAAATAGGAAAGCAATGATCTGATGATCATCAAGAACAGCTGTCCTGTTAAACAATTATAATTTTTAAGCATGCATAATCTTCGTAAGTGGATAAAAGCCATAGCTGGAGCAGCTCTTTGTCTTCTTTATTATGTCATAATTCAGTTTAGTCCATCTCAAGCATTAATTACTGGAAGGCAATATGCACTAATGGTGGCGTAATTGTTGGCAATTGTAACTCTGCATTGAAAAAGAATATTCCAGATGGTTTGTCCAAACAACTCTTATGCTGCAGGAACATGCACATACAAAGTCTACAAGATTGTTGAAGTTCATTGAACATTGAAAGTTGAAAGAATCTAGTATTGAATGTAACCCATTTAAGTTCATAGTGCTTAGTGCCTATAATTATCAAACAACAATAACCCATTTAAGTGAGAGAACATACAATGCATACTGTGCTTTCCTATTGCATGATAAATGGAGAGATTAAATCATTAGGTTGATTAGATAATCTTGTCAAATTGCAAGAAACCACTATGCAAATTCAGGTCAAGTGGTCGGTTTCCATGTACATGTGCTTGCTTACAATAGGACGACGACGACAAGGATCTTCACATTAATCCTTAACTTTTTCTTGTTTCTTTACTCTGCTTCCGAAAGAGATAATCTTGTTTCTTTAATCCAGAACAATGAACTTCTGGAATAACTGGTTTAATTGACTGGTGAAATCTATAGTATGCTTACCTCCATTGGTCTTTGTTGATCGATTTTACTCTGCTTCCGAAAGAGATGATTCAGCTTTCGTACGATGCGATAGGTATGACCGAAACTAATCGTATTAGTGTCATTTGGCTATTTTTTTCCTAAAGCCCGCTTTGCCCTCTGCTTGCTCACTGGGACCGTTTGGCAGAGAAGAGAATAAGACGGCGTGTTTATATGACCAATTGGTCTCCGTACAAACCACATGGATATCATTGGCAAGAAGCCCTCAGGATTTTGGCCCAGAAGAGTCCAAAGAATTCTGTGCAAGAAAATGGAATCCAATAGGAAGAATTTGAATGGGATTGTCATTTCCTTTCATGTCTTGTCTCCTCGTGCACCAAAAATTGGAAAAAAGAAAAAGAAAAAGTTGAAAAGGACTCCCAGAATTAGTCCAGAATTTTGTTCTCAATGTATTGCATAATTTGAAGCAAATTACGAAATCTACTATTAAAAAGCTCGAAAGAAACCCTGTCAAATTCCGACACAAGCTCATCCATCAGTCACTCTTGAAAGCTTGCTTGTGGATAACATTCCATTTGCCAATTCCGAAGAATCAGCGATGGAGTCTCAAGGCGCTGCTGATCCAATTTATCAGAGTCCTCTTCCCGATTTCGTAAACTGTCGTCCGAAGTCAGGTGACCCTCTGGACATAAACGATTTACTCGCTGATCAATCGCCTCTGCCGGACCATAACTCAGCTGTTGGGCACAACGATTTGTTGTTTTACTCTGATCTTCTGGTGCATCCGCCCGACCCTTTCTTGTTCCATCTGCAAACAGAAAACATTCCATTTGCCAGTTCCAAACAAATAGTGATGGAATCTCAAGGCCCCGCTGATCCAATTTATCAGAGTCCTCTTCCTGATTTCGGAAACTGTCTTCCGAAGTCAGGTGACCCTCTGGACATAAACGATTTACTCGCTGATCAATCGCCTCTGCCGGACCATAACTCAGCTGTTGGGCACAACGATTTGTTGTTTTACTCTGATCTTCTGGTGCATCCGCCCTACCCTTTCTTGTTCCATCTGCAAACAGAAAACATTCCATTTGCCGGTTCCAAACAAATAGTGATGGAATCTCAAGGCGCCGCTGATCCAATTTATCAGAGTCCTCTTCCTGATTTCGGAAACTGTCTTCCGAATTCAGGTGACTCTCTGGAAATATATGATTTAGTCGCCGATCAACTGCCTCTGCCGGACCATAACTTAGCTGTTGAACACAGCGATTTATTGTTTTACTCTGATCTCCCAGTACATCCCCTAGGTCCTATCTTCTTCCATCCGCAAACGGACAACATTCCATTTGCCAATTCCGACCAAACGGTAATAGAATCTCAAGGCGTCGCTGATCCGATTTATCAGAGTCCTCTTCCTGATTTCGTAAACTGTCTTCCGAACTCGGGTGACTCGCTGGACACAAATAATTTACTCGCCCATCAACTGCCTCTGCCGGACCATAACTCAATTGTTGGACAGAACCATTTGTTGTTCCACTCTGATCTCCTGATGCATCCTCTCGACCCTCTCTTCTTCCCCGAGCTCAACGAGGATTAATTTTGAGAACACCAAAGTCAACTTGAACCACCAATATTGCTTTTCACATATACCTTTCAACTTGGTTTTGCATGCTTGCTTAGTTATTTTCTAATGATTTCCACTGCTTGTTCTTAATTCCTTTCACTCCTCTCCCTTTCTGTCGGGGGTTTCCTTTATAATAATAATTTTATTATTATAATGAATTAAAATATATTATATAAAAAAATTTAATATATAAATTTAAAATAATTAATATAAAAATTAAAGAAATTAAATTTACGGTTTGCTTCGAAATCAAAATCCGACAAGACATATTAATCGAAGACTGAAAATTATTAAAATATTTTATTTAGTCAAATCAAACCAACTGACAAAACTATCACATTCGGTAGTGTCTCTGCTAAGTCAACGCTTCCAGACACCGTAGATTTTGCTAGAAATTCATCCATCGGTCAGAATTCCAAATAAGTACGCTCTGATGTTGACAAATTGTATGTTGAAACTTGATATCGGGCCGGATTTATTGGGCCATTATCTGGGCTGATGCCCAATTGCTACTTGGATTTGGTTTGGATAAATCAAACCAACCAAACAGCCACCCCGAGTTCTTATAGTATCGTTTTATGGTCGAGATGTTTCTCTCTCATTTTCTCGCTCACCAAACGCCAGCTGAGCTTTATCCTATTTAGGGTTTCTTTTCATATCATCAGATCGGACTATCCAGATTCCCAAACCCTAATCTTCGGATCAGGTAACCCAAAAATCTAATACAAACAAATTATTTTTTTGGAAATATAATTGCTTTTTCTGGAGTGAAAATTTGGGGATTTTGTACCGAATGGACGGATTATGTTTGTTATTGCAGAAGTTTATCAGTTTCAGCTGCTAAATTTTTTATCCCGGTTTACATTACTGTGGTGTTTTAGAAGTTCGGTAGGAAACAAATGATGAAATATTTATCTATTTCGTTCCCAGTTTTTGTTTTTGTATTAGCACACGACATGATTTCTGCGTTGTTTGAGTGTTAAACGGATCTCGTCTTCGTGTGTGATCAGATATTGCTGATTCTCTTATGGTGTTGATTTCAAATATTGGAGCTTTGTTCAACTTTTTGTATTCGGGTATTATAACTTTTTTGTTTGCCTTGAATCTTAATCTGCCTGTCGAATACCTATACATGTCTCTGCTATGTTGTTTTCTTATTTTTAATTAAGCGTTTGATGTACTCATCAATTCTTATTTCTAATTTGCATTCATCGACTTGATACGGAGCTAGCTTTTAAGTTGCCATTTGGAATGTGGTGTTAAAAAGGGGTGTACCCTAATTAAGACGTTTAGGTTCCAGTAGTTTATAGTACAAGGGATTGCAAACTGTTAAAACACTTGCTTAGATGCAATCCATTGTTACCTGGGCTATTGTATTGAATCAAATTTGTTAATTGTGTTGAATCAAGTTTGTTATCAACTGCTCATGTGATGTCACCCTGTAATATAGGTCTGAGCTCTCCAGTTTTTGGGTCCCTTGCATTAGCTATGCTTCGTGTATGACCTTGATATCCAGATCCCTACTGTCTTTAGTAAGTTTGCTTGTATCACAATAGATATTGTGTAATTGTGAAATTTCTGCATTATTCTTGGCTTTGCTATAAAATTTTGTGAGCAAGCATCTTGAAAAGCATGACTGCATGTTGTTAAGATTGTGTTTTGAATCACAGATGCTGTGAACTAAAGATGTGTAGAATTGGACTAGGATCGCAGGATTGGATGATAGATGTGATTGCTGTACTATGGGATTAGGACTGCACTACCAAGCACGTGAAAATCATTTTATGACTATATAATAACTTCTATGGGATTAGGACTGCGCTACCAAGCATGTGAAAATCATTTTATGACTATACAATAACTTCTTTGCTATCTGAAAGATTTGTGAAAATTTACCATGAATTTAGTAACTAAGACCATAACCCAAAAAAACTACAATAAAGAAAATCCTTCTTACTTGTTGCACTCTCTTGCACTTTCTCATAATAATTACTGTTTGTTTTGTAAAAGCTTTTGCATTTAAGTTTAGCTTCCTGGTATGCTTATTTATTTACTTATTACTTTTTTGATGCGGGAGTTCTGGTTATTTTAACTCAGAAATTGGTTTTTATTTACTTTAAGGTATTGCTATTGCTTTTTTACATTGAATTTGGGTATTCGACAGATAGTAGTTGCCAAAACTAGGACAAAAAAATAGTCCATAAATATTTATACCTCTGAAGACATTTTTTCCCCTTTTGTCACTTATTAACTGATATGTTCAGCTGACTGTAATTTTATTTGTGTCATCTATGCCAAATTCGGCCCTGTAGTGATATGATTTTTTTTTATTGAAGCAAAACCCTTATTCTCTTTTATTGGATGGTTCTATGTGGGTTTTCGTTTTTGGGTATTTTTAATGTATAACTAGAAAATGTGATAAAGTGTCATGGATGAGAAGAATTGCCATACATTTGGGTTTTCTTTGGTGTTTGTTTTAGCTGTTTATGGTCATAATTACCGACATCTTGGTTGAATTTGATAATATTTGTTACTGCTTGATTTATCATCTTGTAAGGGATCCTTATCTTAGTATTTATGTCTACAATGCCCCACGTGGATTTTAACTATGCTGTTTGTCTGAGTTCTTATCAGAAATTACTGTGATATTCATGTCAACATAGTACATGCTAGAATAATGGCTGTTGAAGCTTCTACTAAACCCAATGTAGTCAATGATTTTTATGACGACGATGATGGTCCAGTAGTGTTCAAACGGTGTAACCCATCCTCTAGGAAAAACCAAGTAAATTCAGAAGTGAGAAAGCCACCATCATCCCCAGCCAATGGTCAAAATGTTCATGCCCAGAAAAGCAAGACAGCAGTTACATCTTCCAAGGCATCGCCAGTGAAATCTCCTCTACCAAGCCAGAAAATGTCTGCTTCATCTGCCAGAGCATCACCAGTATCTAATTCAAAAGCATCAAGTCCAGTAGATGATTGGTTAAAACATTCACCGCTGAACAATGCATCAACTGCTGTTGAGGAAGAAGTTAAAGATGGCAATGGCCTGAAAAGTGATGATGAGGATTCTGAGGATGATAAGCCACTGAGTGCTAGACTTAAGGGTAATACCAACATTCCCAACAAAGGGTTTGGTGCTTCAAAATCTGATGCTTTGCAAATATCTAAAGTGAATGTTAAAAGTGATCCTGAGGATTCTGACGATGAAGTTCCATTATCTTCGAGGTTCCCCAAGTCCAATGTAGGGACTTCAGGCGCTAAGCCTATTGATTCTGATGAAAAGAAACCTTTGGTTTCAAAAGTTAAGCAGAATGGTTCCACTTTGAAGGAGAAGCAACAAAAGTCTTCTTCAGTGCCAGGTAAGAGACCACTGGATAAGGCGAGTTCATCAGCTCTGTCTTCAGCTAAGAAGCCAAAGGTTTCTGATACATCTAAAGAAGTAAAAGTTAAACAATTAACAGTTAAAGCAGAAAAAAAGGCTGATGATGATGACCACATTCCAATTGCCCAGAGAATGAAGAAGTCAGCGCCATCGGATAATAAATCAGTGTCTGTAAAAGCAACAAAAGCAACAAAATCTGTTTCTACTTCTTCAAAGAAAATAATCAAGAAGTCCAAGAAAGTAATGAAAAATTCAAAGTATTCGAAGTCAACAAAAATGCTACCCGGTTCTGGTGATGGCCAGAAAAAATGGACCACTTTGGTACACAATGGTGTCATTTTTCCTCCTCCATACACACCTCATGGAATTAAAATGCTCTACAAAGGGAAAGAAGTTAATTTGACTCCTGAACAAGAAGAGGTTCTTTTCTTTCTTTAAGGACCATTGTTTGATTTGTATATACTCCTGCATCCTAGTCCATTTGCCAGACGATCTGAAAATTGTCACCTTTTTGACCCTAGATTCATTTTTTCTTACATATGATTGTTTCAAATCTGCAGGCTGCAACAATGTTTGCAGTGATGCTAGATACAGACTACATGCAGAAACAAAAATTCAAAGAGAACTTTTGGAATGATTGGCGCAAATTGCTTGGCAGAAACCACGTAATTCAGAATTTGGAGGATTGTGACTTTAGGCCAATATATGACTGGCATCAGGAACAGAAAGAGATAAAGAAACAGATGACTTCAGAAGTAAGTTGGTTGTGCTCAAAATGATTTTCAGCTTTGACATGCCAAAATGATAAATATTGAGTTTTATGACACCATGAGAAATTTTCTTTTCCCTAGTGTTCAATGGGCTATGCTTCCCTGTTTTTCATTCTGCATTTTCTTGGCTGTTACCAGAAGGCGTGTCTTCAATCAGTATGGTTGCAGTACTAATTTGGCCTGCTAAAAAATATCTCAGCTTTCATGTCCTCAAGGAAAATCATTTGTGAATTTGTTATTCAATATGTGAAGTTTTAGGTGTTTGTAGTTTTCTACTCTGCTATCTTGTTGGTAGGTGAGAGTTATTGATACCATATGTTTAATACAATGGAGTTTTAGGGCTTTGAATTGCTTCACTGTGAAGGCTTAATTTAAATTGCCCCCGTTGTGTTTTTAGGCTTTTGGGCACTGTAAAAACAGCATTGCTTTTTGCCTTGTGAAGTAAACCATCCTTGCAACCAGTAAGGATTCAAAAAGATGCTAATCAATTTGGAATCGCCTGTTTACATGGCTCTATAGAGAACACATATGCATTTTCAAGTATGTTTAAATGGCTTCAAGGGGATCGATTGTTAAGTGTATTGATGATACTAACTCCCCAGGATTGTGAATACTATAGTCTTGCCCTTTCTCTGTTTCCTGTTTTGGGGATATTCAGAATTCATTCTTAAACTCTTGAAGGCATATATCTGTCCCCTTGGATTTCATTTTGGACCAGCTTTTCCAGGTTTGAAGGACAATTGTAATTATAGTAATTACAAATGTTTATGATCACTTGCTTCTCTTTTTTCACATGATAGTTACTGTTGACATTTATTTATTAAAACTGACCGTTGTAGTTGATTGTGGTTCTTCTAGAATAATTTCAGGCAAAAGCATCCCATTTGATGATCATTGATGTATTAGTTTCTATCCGTGTAGGAGAAGAAGGCCTTGAAAGAAGATAAATTGAAACAAGAGGAGAAGTACATGTGGGCTATTGTTGATGGCGTTAAAGAGAAGGTCTCCCTTTATCATATATTGTTTTAGTTGCTTTTCCATGATTTTTCAGTCATGGTTTCCAGAATTGTTTTTCTTTCATGTTTTTGTTGATTTGTTTGTCCCTAGTTTGTATAACAACATCTAACCATATCCTATCCAGAAAACATCATTAAATGTGTTTATGTTTGAATGAAATCTATGATTTCTTTCTTTTGGTTGATTGGAAACACTTTCTCTGGCTAACATGTGATGTCATTATGCCTTCTCTTGTTCACTGTTAGTTTTCATGATCATGATAGCTTTCCTTTAAGGAGGGTTCAGCTTTTTAGGTATTCATTTTAAACTCCGCTTCTAAAGGTTTCTCAACTATGTTCTCTACCATATATGATTTTTTTTTCTTTTCTTCTATCTGTGCTGTACAATTTACCAATTTGATGGAACAGTTTGATGGGTATGAATGGTGAGCATTGTAATGCATTTTTCTCTCCTTTCGTTGTTTCTTTGTTCTCTTTTTTGCTCTTAGGCTCGCTTTCTTTATATGGTATACACACACACACATATTATGTAATTGTTTGACTTTTTTGGGGGGTGGCCTGCTGTGAAGCATGCCTTATGGTTGTCCTTGCAAATATATTCTTTTTGCTGCTGCATGCAGGTGGTAGGTTTGGTGATATATATTGCTGGAGTTGCAGAAATTTGGTTTTATTATCCTTGTTGATTATTTCTAGAGCATGAATGCTGATGTTGATTCTCTGAATGTCAGGTTGGAAATTTCAGAGTTGAACCTCCCGGGCTATTTCGAGGCAGGGGAGAGCATCCAAAGGTTCATGCAACATCTTTTCATAGCCAATTGTGATTTAGGAGCTGTTGTTGATAATATAATTTGTTGTTATGTTGTGGTTATTTGTTTATTACTATTTTTTTTTGGTACTTACCAGATGGGGAAGCTGAAAAAACGCATCCGTCCAAGTGACATCACTATTAATATTGGAAAAGATGCCCCAATTCCTGAGTGTCCTATCCCTGGTGAAAGGTTTTGTTGCTTATGATATTTTTTTGGTGGGGATAGGGAAAAATAGAGGGATATGATATTTCGGAAATTTAGGTGATTAGAGACTCATTTTTCTTCAGGTTTTCATAACTCTTGGGATATTTTACCTTGGCAGCTGGAAAGAAGTAAAGCATGATAACACTGTTACATGGTTAGCTTTCTGGAATGATCCAATTAATCCGAAAGAATTTAAGTATGTATTCTTGGCTGCTAGCAGCTCCTTGAAGGGGCAAAGTGACAAGGAGAAATATGAGAAAGCAAGAAAGCTGAAGGTAATCAATCACCCATATGCTTCTGATGGTCTGGCCTTTTCTAGTTTATTGAATAATCAGCTTGATTTTCTGTAGCTGCACTGATTTTTAATGTATGACTATTTTCACTAGCTAGCTCTATGTTAATTGCAGGACTACATAGAGAGCATCAGAGCAGCATACACTAAGGATTTTGTTAACAAAGACATAACAAGGAAACAAATAGCAGTTGCTACTTATCTTATTGACAAACTAGCTCTTAGGGCGGGTAATGAGAAGGTATTTACCTATGTGTTCTGTAATAATCTAATACATATGTATGTGATAATATACAAGTATGCTTTTCTTTGTTCACATTGATTAGAGTAGTAAAGAGTTGAGGTTTTATTCCAAGTGTAAAGAAGTTTCCAGCAGCTCTCAGTTTTGTAACAAGTATCATTCATTTACTTATTTCTGTTGGGTCCATTCATGTTGCTTCAATGCAACACATGGCAAGCAGCCTTTCAAGATTGAGTTGTCTCGAGGCTCCAAGTAAATGAGATAAAGCTGTCCTACTCTAGCCTTGCATTATTTTTGGTGCATCTGGGTGCTGATGAACTATGAACACTATTTTTAATCATTAATATTATGTGATTAAATGAATTGTTGGTTCAGGATCTGAAAGTAAGATATCTTGTGCCTTGCTAATTTGGTGGCTGGGTAATTTTTTGCATTTCGGTATGTGTTTAGAAACATGTTCTGCTGTGCTTGGTCTGGAGCAATTAAACGTACATCCTTCTTCCATGCATTTTCCATAAAGAATGTTATTAAGAATTTTTTTTTGCTTTGTGGTTGACCTTCTGTAGGATGATGATGAAGCAGACACTGTTGGTTGCTGTACATTGAAAGTAGGGAATGTTGAGTGTATTTCTCCAAATAAGTTGAAGGTATAATGGCTTGTGTTGGCCAGAGCACTGTGAAAATTGCTGCAAAATTTTGTCACTGCAAGATTGGGATACTATCAGAGCAGAATGATAGAAAGTTCTAATGAGTTTATCATTAAGTTTTGCCTGCTCTGCAATTATTGTTCATGCTGTAGTACTAGAAGGTGTTTGTGGAAGTTTAATGCCACACTTTCTGGCTAATTGCATTTCACATCTTTATAGCGAATTATAAGTGGTAACATATGTGCACTCATGTTTGACCGTTCAGTTTGACTTCCTTGGTAAAGATTCAATTCAATATGTAAACACAGTTGAAGTTGAGCTTCCTGTCTATAAGGCGATTGGACAGTTTCAAGCTGGTTAGTAGATGGCCTCTAATTAGGTTACATATGTTTTTAATTTGTGACAGGGGCCAATTGGATGTTTTGCTTTTTTCAGGAAAGAAGCAAAGTGGTGATCTTTTTGACCAACTGGATACAGCTAAACTGAATGCTCATCTGAAGGAACTCATGCCTGGCCTTACAGCAAAAGTCTTCCGTACATATAATGCCTCTGTCACATTGGATGGGATGGTAAGTTGCCAGGTGGACGGTGTGATCCTGTTTTGTGACTCTATAGGCTACTTATCAATGGTTTAACCTGATATTAGCTTCTTTTTGAAGATTTTTCTTTTATAAAAAAGGGTGCTTTGACCCAATATGAGCGAAGGAAAAGCAAGTGGGATAGAGCATATTGCAACCTCATGGGGAATATGAATCTGTTAATGAGAATTTTCAATTCTGTTTTTAAGTTAATTTATACAGGCATTTTATTATATAGATAAGAATAACATGAACTATTTTGAATCTTGATGACTCCTCTTATTTGGTATAACATGGTGAGTGTTAAAATTTGTTGCCTTTGTTAGAAGAGCAATCATTGATTAATACTTTAGATGAAAATCATTAAGTTATGACCTAAGTTTGACCTCATCAATGTTTAATGAGAGATTTCTTTTATCATTTTGTAATTTGAAGATTTAGATAGTATTCTAGTGTTTCTTGTATAGTTTGGTCTTCGTAGGTTTTGTTCTTCAATCACCTGATGTGATTTATGCCTGTCGGATTTGATTTTGCCTGTGACAGTTGAATAAGGGAACTAAAGATGGTGATGCTGCGGAAAAAATAGTGGTATATCAGCATGCAAACAAAGAGGTAAGAAGACGGTCGCTAAAAGAAAAATTACTTAAAGACAATGATGGTGCCTGTTTAATTCATTTTAGTTTGACCGTTCTTAATGCAGGTTGCAATCATTTGTAATCATCAGCGAAGTGTTTCAAAATCTCACACTGCACAAATGTCAAGGTTAACTGAGAAAATAGAAGAGCTAAAGGTAATGAGTAGTCTTGGATATTTAGTATGAAAATTTGATATCTTGGTTGAGGGATATGGTGATTTTACTTGGCTAAAAAAATATGAGTCTGCTCTTGGTTGAAGTACTGGGGCTGAGTTTGACCAGCCAGAAAATGTTTGGCTATAACAGTTGCTGTTGTTTAGTATTGGTGTTGCCTGGATGAACACCTATGCATTTGGGGAACTCCATTGATCCCCGCGCAAAACATGTATTGTTGCAGCTGACTTTTTGT
Source organism: Xylocarpus granatum (assembly GCA_019650275.1). Classification (NCBI taxonomy): domain Eukaryota; kingdom Viridiplantae; phylum Streptophyta; class Magnoliopsida; order Sapindales; family Meliaceae; genus Xylocarpus; species Xylocarpus granatum. The sequence goes on from BNST01002773.1 coordinate 72,625, forward strand.
TATTTTGTTTGTAGGGTGTTCTGAAAGACTTGAGAATTGATGTAGACAGGGCTAGAAAAGGGAAGCCCCCATTGAAGGATGCCGATGGGAAAGAGAAAGAGGAACTTGACTCCCGAAGCGTAATATAACTTTTGACCATTTGTTTGAGCTTTTTAAGCATTTTGCTTTGGTTGCTACGTTGTTTTATTGTAGTTTGTTGACTGAAATACAGATTGGAGAAGAAGATAGATCAAACCAATCTGAAGATTGAGAAAATGGAACGGGATATGAAGACCAAAGAGGATCTAAAGACTGTGGCGTTGGGCACATCCAAGATCAATTATCTTGATCCTAGAATAACAGTTGCATGGTGCAAGCGACATGAAGTCCCCATTGAGAAAGTAAATTGCTTCCACAATTATTTTCTAGATGACCTAGTTTCAACTATAATTATGCATTTTCTTCTAACCGTATCTATGTCAAAGCTTGTATTGCCTTTGATTTTATGCGCAGCAGTAAGTGTTTGAATTGGCTCGTTATCCAATCAATTTTTGCAGATATTCAACAAATCTCTTCTCGCGAAGTTTTCTTGGGCAATGGATGTGGATCCAGAATTCAGATTCTGATCCTTGAATTAAAGTGATGCAACTAAGAAGAGTTAGAAAGGCCCTGACACAACCTTCTCCGCCATTTCTTTGTCAGTAAATCAATTTTTTTTTCGCTCATACCGTTCTAGTGGAAAATTCGTGTTGTATGTTCATCTTCTAATCTAATTAAGTTTCCCCTTGATAGTTATCTTGTTCTTTGTAAACTTTATACGATCAAGCTGAAACTAGAATTGCTGGCTTTGCCAGAGCACTCTTAACAACGCATACGTACTAACAGAAAATGTCAAAAATACAATTTATTTAGAATGCCCATTGAACTTTCCTTGTTTCTGCTGATGTTCAATGATTGTGTAGAGCCAATACTTTTGTCTTTATCTTTACTTGAAGCAAATGGGAAGCTTGAAACACAAAGCAGATGAAAGGGTTTTTATGGATTTTTCAACCAGCTTCGGTAGGGTTTCACTCTTTTATCTCCCCGGTACCAAGTACCATGCCCTCTCTACTGATGGCTTCTTAGGTCTTGGTCTGATATTAAACATAGTTGTGAATTGAAACCGTTTGGCAGGGTGTAATGAAGAGAAATAAGCACCTCAGGCATTCTTTTGTTTTTCTAAAATTGAAAACACAAGACTGAAGCAGAGTAGCAGCAGAAGAGGGCATCTCCCTTTTTCTACTGCGAAGCACCTCACTGAAATGCTGCCGCAAACATTCTAGTTTGTTCAACATCAAGACATGCAACCAACTTTTAAGTTTTACTATCACATAAAATGTTGGGCATTTGCATGTGGTTTACTTGCATTTTAATTGATACGAGTAATTACATTCAATGTTCTATATATTTATTTTTTTAATATAAAATTTAAAATATTTCACTAAATAATAAACATTTAACAATTTTTTTATAAGAAAATAAATGTAACTATGCATTAATGTATTGGAATTAATATTAGCATTACACATTTTCAATGCTACCTTATTTCAACACACAGGAAGATCGTGGAGAATGAGGTCATCTATATCTTTATTCTCTTATTTATGACTAGAGAAATATTACCAAGTTAGCAGCAATGTCAATACGGCAAATTAATAATCTCCGGACAATTCCACAACCAAAACAAAACCATATTATTATTTATGCCTATTAGCCTGCCAGCTGCAAGGGCTGCAAAGCAAAGGAAGCATACGTAGGACTATTTGGCGTATTTATAGTAGCAGAGCCACGGGACGAGACAGCAGCTTTGCATTAGTTTCTTTGATGGTCATGATGGTGTTGGGTGGTCACACACCAATCTACACGTGCTTGCAAAGAGACGACTGCATCAAGATCATGCAAATGGCTTGGTTTGGTTATAATAGGAGGATACTCAATGTTAATTATCATAGTCAATAATCCATTCAGAATCTCTCGAAGAATTCACAATTTGCACAATAAAGATAGGCGAAAGCATAAGGGTATACTTTCTAATTCAACAAGTAAATTATTTCACTATATTTTTGAAGCATGCATGTGAAAATAAATTGGGTGGAAGCATATTACCTAATTCATCTGATTGTTGATATTCTCATTGGCTGGAAACAGGAACAGTTTCTTCCCCATTTGTTGTGTCAGCTGCAGGTGGTGACTTCTTTACAATAGACTTGGGTATGTCAACATCATCCTGTGAGCATCTTTGCTGAGGGTGTGATAACAGCACACACATTTGCCGGTAGAGGATGCGTGGTGATCCCTGTCCACTCTCATAGATGTAGCCCTCGTACTCAGAAACAAGCTCAAGGGCATCAACAAGTGCATCATAAACCTCTTGGGGGCAATTGTCAGGTCCAGGCTTGTCATGAAGGTACATCACATCCATAGTGAAGAGTTTCTGGTTTACAGGCCATTGATGTTGTGGCCTTAAAGATGATCTGCAGTATATAAGAATCTACATACAAAAAACCACCCAGAACCAAGATCCTTCAAAGAAAAATTTTAAAAAACAAACAAACATTTTTCAAATACTTACTGAGGTTCCACTAATATAAGTGATTATCAGATTTTTGTGAAGATGCATTAAGGTGTTCAAACCAGATGCATTAAGGTGTTCAAACCACACTTGTTGACCATTTAACTTCTACCAAATTTCAACAAGACCACAAGACAAAGAGATAAAAGAATTATTATATTCAGCAAAAAATCCGTGAGCACATGTATACCGGTGCCTGACTAAATCTTACCACCCTGAGAATTCGATTCTGTGCACGAGATTTCTTAGCTTCATGAGCAGCTAACTTGAAGAGATGGGTGAGATCTGCCTGTCCACAAGAAGAAGTAGCTGAGAGCCCCCGAATTGCAGCCATTACAGACCCTACTTCACTGCTGAACTCTTTCCGAAGCTGCAACATATAAAATAAGGAACACAGATAAATTCTATTAGCGATCGAGTTCTTAAATTTAACAAAAGAGAAAAAGAACACGAAAATAATAACTCCACTTATTCCAGAAGATTTTGTTCAACATTTTGTTCACATTACATCTTAAATCATAGCTAAAGCGGTGTTTGTTTGGCCCATCATGTTTCAAGCATATGTTAAGTAATACGATTAACACTAGTTGCAGAGTTTCCTACCGAAATGTGAATGTTATAGAAATATCAAACTTTGAAAGTCTTGGACAAGTCAAAAGACTTCTCCTTAATGGATTGGATTTCACTTCACAGCTTTGAAATGTAAAATGACAAAATTTTGAAAATACTTCTTTTTATTCTCCATTTTTACCTGTTTTCCAGTTTATATACAGGAATGACAGCCATTAATGTAGGGTTAATAATAAATGAACAGAAAGTAGGAATTCAAAAGAGAGTACCCAAGAAGCAGTTTTGGCAAGGGTGGCGAAAGCGAAACGGTGATCGGGGTTCATAGAGAGCTTGGCGTTAACGAAAAGGAGAATCGCCTGCTTGATGGATTCCAATCTGGTGAATGGTCTCCCGTTGTACGCTGTCGATTTCATATCCACTAGCGATTCAGCGTCCACATCTACACAAAAAATTATGTCTTCGTTGCTCGTGCGCCTTGGCGGCAGCGTGAATCGCCCAGTTCCTGAGCTTGCTCCCTCTTTCCCCTCCATGGGACTCCCTCGATCAATTTCTCTTCTTCGAGGACTGCGGTTTCGCCTTTGTTGCGATAGAGATGACAGAAACGGTGCGTTTTCTCGTTTATCGAATTTGAGTAGTCTTGTAAGCAACGTCACCGCGTTGCCTCTGGATCAAGAGGATCGGCACCATTTTTCAGTATATCGTAAAACGATGTGGTGTGACCGAAATACCCCCACATACGAAATTTCTGTAATATTTTAAATATAAATATAAATAAATTTGATACATTAAATTAAAAAAAATAAATGGACTTTAATTAGCTAAATTCGGTCGAATTAAATATTAAAAAATTAACAATGTTGTATATTATATTTTTTCAATAAATATTATAATATAATAAAATTATAAGATATTTGATTATAATATTATATGATAATATTTTTTTAATATTATTCTAAAAATTATTATAAATTTGGAAGGGCATGTTGGTCAGTTCAAATTAACCTTCTGATCGATTTGCAATCATTCCTAAATGTGGCTAATTTTGCTGACAAACCCATTTTCCTCATTGCTGGCTCACGCTCCCGGTCACTGTTTGCCTGCTGCAGCAGAGATTCAGAGACATAGATGGCGTGTTTACATGATCACAGTTGTGAAGATCACGATTGTTCTTCTGATTGGTCGCTCTACAAACATATAGACCTCTCCAAGGTTAATCTCTATCTCCTCCGATTTTTATTATTTAATGTTTCTATTTCATAACATGATTTGTTATTTCAATTGTTTTCACTGCGTAATTTATGATTCGATAGTTTTAGTCAATTCATAGCATGTAGTGACACGCAAACCTTTCAAGCTTCTGCTTTGGCGCTCTGTAATTCTGTAACAACGTCCATTTTGGTTTACCCATATGGTTCATCCAATTAAATGTTAACTATAATGCTTCAAATGCTTATTGTTTAACTTTCCATTGTGTTTTTCAGTGGCTTCGTGAGGATGTAGAGCTATCAATGCGTCGGCATTTAACTGGGTTTTTCTGAGAAATGAAATGAATTTGAATGAAATTAATAGTTGCTTGATTTGTTGCTGGCGTTCGACCTTTATATCATTTTTTTTTCTCCTGGTATTTGGTTTTCAGTGCTACTAAAAGTTTTGTCATAATAACATGGTTTTTGTGGTGAAGTGCAGAAAAAGAAATGTGTGAGATGGCTTTTGTTGCTTGATATGTTTCATATGTGTGCACTCTTATTGGTTTCGTGCTATTTGTTTGTATGCTGTTTATGCTTACACAAATTGTGTGGCTCAGGCAGTTTTGTTTAGAAATTTTTTATTATGAGGTGCACATTTTGGGGCTTGAAGGAACAAGGCTTTTCTTGAATGCAGTCCTGTGAGAGGATTGATTACAAAATGTGGAGTAAGGTGGCATAACCATTAATTTCTCTGGTCCCGGGGTATGAGACACTTGGATGCTCTCACCATGATATATTTTAAAATTAGAAAGGGACTATTTGAAATCTTAGTTTTGATTTGCTTTAGGAGTAAGCAGGATAGAGCTTGAATTTTGTAGACTTTGGTTGTGTAGAGCCTTGGTCTTGTTATAAAATATTAATGCTGGATCATGATTTCTTGTTAAGGGTAAGGTAGTTTGTGATATACATTTTGTGATCTGGGAGAAGAGTTCAATCTGTATCCAGTGAAAGGAGGCAGTACTTTTTTTTCCTTTGCCTGTTGCAAATATGGAGAATCTTTTGAAGAACTGTGGTAATTGCAAGGGGAATTGTTTAAACATCATTTGGTTGGCCAGGGTTTAGTGTACCTTGTAGTAGAAAGGCTGGTTCATGTTCCTTTACATGTCAAGTGTGAGAGGCTGCATCATGTAAATGGAGGTTCTGTTTGCTTCATGGCATGAAGCTCCTTCCATCTGAGTGTTGTTGGCTGTATTTTCAGTTTATTTCTCTTTTCAAGGAATTAAAAAAAAAGTCATATGGTCTTTACTTTCGCTGATTTTTCCTGCTGGATTTCTTTTTAGGTGTCTGCATTAAATGAGGCTGTTCCAGGAAGTGTTAAGTCAGTTTTTAAAGCTTGGGAGCAGCGTCTGAATAATTCTGGGGTAATCTGTGCATTTATGTACTCTTGCATTGTTCATCTTTTATCTAGAGTTTGATCTGTTTTCCAAGAAGTGTTTCTGAAATGTGCATGCGTATAGGCAAGTGCATTTGCATGTATATGTATTGAACTTTTGTTACTAATAATAAATTAACTACTGAATCTCAAATTTTAAAAAGTTTGTTAGATCTGTTGAATCATATAGATGTAAAATTTAGGTTGACTTCCTAGAAGTCCTTGTCCTCACAACTTAGCTATATAGCTTTGTACTTGAAATTTAGCTCATAGAGTTCTTAGTCCACATTTTGAACTAAAATTAAAAAAAGTATGAGTTCTATATCTATTATTGTTTTACTTTCAATTTTATTGGCGAAAAAAGATGATGGAAGTATGAGAGAAGGGGGGGGAAAGTTTAGGGAGGTTTGGATGAAAGAGTGGGGGTTCAGGTTTGGATGAGTGAAATGAAGAAAATGAGGGGGGGGGGGGGGTGTGGTCGTGGCGGGGTAGTTTGTGAAAGAGGGGTAACAAAAGAAAATGGGTGAGAGAAAATGGGGGAGCGTGTGGGTTGGAAGTTTTTTTGTTTGTGTGGGAGGGAGAGGAGGGGGGTTTTTGTAGGTAGAAACGTTGCAATGGGACCGGACCTCCCTTGGTAAGATAGGGACGAATTTTCAGAACCTTGTTCTGCCTTAGCGAATGTATAGGTTAGGTAGATTTATTAATTTATATACGGAATATTTAAATTTTATGGTTTCTCTCTATAAATAAAGATTTTAGTAAGATCAGATTTGTGTAATCTTTTGTCATTAAAACTTAATAGTTGCAAGTACAGCTTTAATTAGATTTCAAATTTCAACAACTTTGTTACGACACAGTTGACCAATTGAACAATTACTTTGATGCTCTAATGGAACATCAACTTCTCGAAGGACACTTGGTCCTTTACTAGAGAAATCTAAAGGGCAAAAAAAAAGGTCGACAAAGGGAGTGTGCCGTAATTAGAATTCAGCAGTCAGCTGCCTTTTTCTGCTTCGCTAAATAATGTTTTTGTTAACTCTCCATTTGAATCATTCTGACAAACTGTTTTAATCATTTTGCAGTCAATACTTAATTACGTTCATTATTACTAGGATTAACTATCATTTTTAATCCCTGAATTTGAATTTATCATTAAATAAAAAATAATTTATTTATTTGCACTAAGTAGAACCCAACCCTCTTCGAAATGTCCAAAAAATTCAATTATCTGATGATTTCGGGCTAAATTAGGGATCTATTTATTGGAAATGAAATAATTCAATTCTTATTTAATTCAAAATCAGAGGATTAAGCAATAAAACCCATTTAATTATTGGTAATTCATTTCATTTTAATTAATTTGTAAATATCTCCGTAGCAAAATTTGTAAATAGCTCCCGTTGCTGAGGGCAGGGTGTACTCAGCGGTCTCTTTTCTGCCAGGTCTCCATTCCACTGCAAATAATACCTGAAAAAATATAACGAACCAACTAAGAAAACTCATTGGAATAATTTTTTAAAAAAAGTAAAAATAAGAATTAAAAAAAATACGAACCAGAGTGCACGGATCCGATGAACAGACACTGCGCAGTTGATGACACATAGAGCAGTGGTCGCAAAAGGCCCTACGTACGAATGAACGACAAACGTCAATCCTAACGGCAATGACAAAGAAACCGAACGCAACAGCAAATGGAAGAAATAGATAGACAAGGAAGTGATTTTGTAGTGATGTCTGGAGCTGATCCGAAGATCAGTGAATAAATCTCCAATTATAATTTGATTTCAGTTTTGCTGGATCAGAATTTTAAATTTAGTCAAAAATGTTGGCTTGGCTTGATTTTCAATTATATATTTATAAACAATTAACAGTAAATATAATTTTCGGGAGTCTTGTTTTCGCTTCACGGCAAATCATCCTCAGCTTTCGACATGATAGATAATCGGCTTGGCTTCGGCTGGAAAACGGCGCGCCGTCGTTGCTGATGAGAAGACGGCCGAATCAAAGCAGTCAAAGCTCTTTTCACCAAGTCTCCTTCCACTCCCCCAATCCTCACTAGCGAGTTCGTCATCGCCGATCTCCTTGCATCCAGCCGGTTATTTGGAGGGTAATTGGTAACAGCCCGTGAAGAATTAAAATTCTTGTGGAGGCTGCAGCGGAAGGAGCCGGGATGCGTCGTCGGAGAACACATGCACGTCCGCTTCGGTTTCGATTGATTTTTCAAAATCTGAACCTGGTTGTTACTACGAGAGGTGATGGACCGGCTCGTAGAAACGAACCGAACGGAATGAGCTGACGTGGATTGAATCGGTTTGCTGTTACCGCAAAGGTTGACACGTGTAGGAGAAGCAGATCTGTGGAAAAAAGTGGAGGATCTGGAAGAAAAACTTGAAGACGAATAAGCAAAAGCAGAGGAAGAAGAAGAATTAGAAGGAGAATATGGAGAAGAGGAAGTGTAATGAGAGTTGTGGAATCTGCCGGAAGGGGAGAGAGATCGAAGTACTGGTGAGTTTGAGGATCTTCTAGAAGAGGCTGCCGCCATTGTTGCAGGAAGAAAAGAGTAGAGGAGAATATATAAATATATATATATATATATATATATTTCTCTATAGAAGCCGTTTTGGCAAACCTAGCTTTACTCGAGCCATGTATATATAGGATTTTGGGACGACGGAGTTGTAAGTAATATTTTACGATATTTTTCAACTTAGGAAATTCATTTATTTGTTATTATAGTTTGCACCCCATACCTCCTATTATTTGAGCTCACCCAACTAAAATTTGTTTATTTGTCCGTTGTGTTGAAAGTCAATAAGTATAGAAGTTTTAATTTAAATGAATAACAGTCAACTATTAAAACGTTTAACTGAATAAAATCTAATCTCAAGTTAATTTAAGTTTAGTGAAAAATAATTGAACGTGATGCACTCTGTATACATTTTTGTGGGCATATAAATGATGCTATGTATTTACATATTAACTTAATTATGATTGATCTAAAATAAAAAATTCTAAAATTGAGTAAAAAAATTATTGTTGTATGAAATGATAAAAAATTCGGATGAGTTGTTACCAATTAAAATTAAATTCAATTGAATATTTAATTGGTTGGTGCAATATTTATAAAAGAAATGAAGAAAACAGAATAAAATTAAACAATGAAATTATTTTGGGCATTCATTGAATTGTGAAGCATATAGAAGAAGAGCACGAGAATGAGATTGATGCATGAATTGATTAAATGATAAAAGAATCGCAAGAATAAAACCAAATAGAAATAATGGAGAAAGACGTTTGCATAAAAGGAGAAATATGGGGGCTATAAAAGCAAAAGAATACAAAAAGAAAAAGTAATGTTCAGAGTAGAAAGAGAGAGCGTTGGAGACGTCTAACCTAACTCAACCTAACCTAGCCGGAGTTATTAGCCAAAATTACTGGATCCAAAAGAAATCCATGAGCTGCGGACTAAAAAATGACTCACTGCTAGAATTAGTAAGTAGTGAATGAAACAGCGGCTTTTTGCTTTTGGGAATGCTAAAATGTGACGCCACATGTGTTGATTCACCCTCTATGCATTCCCCGTACAAGCGAGCCGAGCTTGCTGCCCACATTCCTTGCACGGGGCATACATCATTTCATACTCCTCAAATTTCATCAGCCTGACCCTCAATTTTGTTAGTAAAAATAGTTAATATCAAAGAGATGGATACCTCAATATGTTGTTTTCTTGTTAATATATTAACTTGATTTATATTTCTTTTATTTTTATTTTTACAAATGTTATTGACATATATAATGTGTTGCAATATAAGAAATTCCTACTCAACGGCTAATGATCATTAAAACTCCTGTTTAAGAAAGAAGAACAAGTTTTTTAATTTATTATACTATTTTATTAATTATTAAATTAATATATTTTTAATAATAAAATTAAATCTAATTTATGTAATTAACATATTATAATTAATATATATATACTATATTTAATATTAATTATTTAAAATATATTGATTTAATAATTAAAAATTTAATATAATTAATTATACAAAGCTAAAGAATTTCTAATTCTTTTTCTTATAGATATGACACTAATTATTATTTAAGAAAATATATTTAAAGAGATGATGTTTATCTCATAACCATTTTGTTAGGTAAAGTACATTGAAATATGAAGCTATAATGATACCGTTTCTTCAATCCTAATGTTGTGTTAGAATTGCTACCCAATTGCATATGTTTCTTTCATTCTAAAATAATAAAATTTATAACTATATTCAACCATTGCTAACCAGAATTATGCAATATAAGTTCAAATTTATATTTCATATTAAACTTGACTAGCAACTTTGAATAATAAACTCATAAAATATAAAACAATTTGAAGAACTGTGATTTAGCAATTATTATATTGGACTTTCAAACAGAGCTCGTAAAAATATATGTTCAATAATAAATATTTGATTTTTTTTTATTAAAATACCAAGACTCAAGAGATTTGGTGAATAAAGCTTTTATACTGTTAAAAGAAAATTTAGATTTTCGAGATTCTCATGTCTTTCTACTCCCTTACTTTATTGTTCACTAAACTAGAAAACGGACACGTAGTGCCACTTGGAATAAAATTGTCAAATCAAACAATTAAGAAATTGAAATTGAACTAGCAAAACGTGTTGGCCACACTTAAGTTAAAGTAGGTGTTTCTGGAAGTATCCTCTGGCTCTATTCGATTGTTGTTTTGGTTTCAAACGGTGAATTATTAATTTTGTTGTCTTTCTTGGTTACAAAGGCCGACAGAGAATACTTTCAAAAGATTATTGGAGGGCCTTTTTTGATTTTCCATTTTGTATGATGATTTCGTTACAACATGAGCATTTCCACTTTGTTATTTATTGATATGAAAAATTAGGTATCCATGGGTATAATAATTATAACGCTAGTGGTGGGGTGGCTCAATTAATTATTATTTTATTATTTCGTTAAGCTTAATTAGGTTCTATGTATGTTAGTCTGCTTCCAATACAATTTTAAAACTAATTATTAATCTTGCTCCTGGAGCCATTATAAAAAAGTTTTGATATTCTTTCAGAATTATCAATGCACAATACAAATAATATCTAAATATATCTTTTGATATGATGCCTACATCACTAAATTTTGGGGTCAAAAAATTATGTGCTTAATTAAAAAGTTTAGAAGCATGTGAGGGAGATAATTTATATAAACTAAGATGGCACCACATTATTCATAGATGTGGAGGCCTTCCTTAAACATGGAGAAGATCGATTCAAATTTCTTGGGCGCATGGACTAGCCAAGCCAATTAATAAGAGTACGATAATTGCTGCACCTATAAGACTTAGGAAATTGCAATAATAGCAGTCAATTTGCCGAAATAGACCAGAAACACTTGCTTGGATGGGTGTCCACATGTGAGGTACCACAATGTCCAGAACTCTGTGCCAAACGCGTTTACCAATTCAATAACAATCTCATTTAACAAAGAACATTCTTTAATCATGCTATACTAATCAAAACAAGTTATGAACGTCATTTGTAAGATGCCGTTATCTTATTAAACAACATCTTTAATTTGCTTCACTTTAATCTTTTACAAGTTGCTGTGCTGTTTTCGTTGACCATCTGGGGTAAAGAGTCACCACTGAGATCTTTCACCTTGTCCATGCGATAAGTATATAATACGAAAACCAGTACTATTAGACAAATATGGTGATGTGTCGGTTAAATTCATATTCAGTACTCCACTGTCAAAATATCAATTAAATTGAATAGAAATTGGTGGTTTCGTAGCAGTAACTTCAACTCAAACTACAGAACAAATTAAGAAATAGATAGAATTAATTGACCTCCACCCAAATGGAGAAATTGCATCCACTTGTAACGTGGTCCTTGAAGGAAAATTAAAATTTAGCTAGCCTTGGAAAACTAAGCTGCTATTCGAAAATTACATAGTATTCAACGTCTACATGGTGCGATTATGGAAAAGTAGTCGGACCAAAATTTTTTGGTCTGTAGTAATTGGAGTCTTCTTCCTCTGCTCAACTGATCAAGCCCCTCTTTTGTTGTTTGTTTGACTTTTGACCAGCAACGCAATTTCTTCCATTAAATAACCATTGCACACAGATCAACAATTCTTTTCTCATGCGGGCATTCACATTTTATGTAAAACCATGTGAATTTTATTCACAAATTTATTAGCACCAAATTTTATTTTAAAAAATTTGTATTAAAAATTTTATTTTAAAAAATTTGTATTAAAATTTTTATGCAACTGAGATAATTATAAATCTGTGCATAAAATTTTTCATCACAATAAATGACATAAATTTTATTTAAAAAAAACACTTAAAAATTTTATGAAATTATATATAATATTATTAAAGATATATTTGTATGAAAAATTTGTTTATATAAATTAATGTAATAAAATTATTGATTAATACATATCTTATAATATATATATACACACACACACATATATATTACTCTATAAAATATAAGACATATAATAAGATAAAGCGTCATATTTATTTTAATGAATAAATTTATATAAAAAATTTATGTATATAATAATATTTAATTTTTTTTCATAATTACATGGATCAATATATCTATTAAAGTCATTACAACTACCAACTTATATCTTTTTCATCCACTCTAATTAACCATCTAAAATTATAAATTTTGTAATTTCTTGAACTTTCTAGCAAATAATAGGTATATCATAATTTAGGATTTTTCAAGTACATAGACATAATTTTACAATACTTAGGATTATAAAATTAATGAAAAAGGTAGATAAAATTGTTTTTATTAGTAGAAAAATGATTAAGAAGAGCAGCCCATGTTGACTGGTATCTTCGTATCTTATGGTGAAGGAAATGAAAGGATGCAACATTTGGCTCCATCAAGAAATATATATAAATAAATATGTAGATTGTAGACTAGTAGTCTTCGGGATATATTTTCAACAAAAATAAAATGAGATCCTTGAAATCGACAATTTAGTTTACTTTTTAATTTGGATTTCATAGGAAAATTTGATGAGATATCTAGCTTGTTGTTTGAATTGGTTAGTATGGGTGGTTGCTCAGTACAATAATCTAACTTAATTGGTTTAATTTAAAATGTGTTTGTATGTATACGGTGCAAAAATTATAATAGAAACACCATAAATTAAAGCTCTAATACTCCATATAATATTTGTGTGTGTGTGTATATATATTTACAAATCACAGCAAAACCTTGTACGATCAGACAGTTTAAAAAAAAAGGGATCATATCCAAGAAACTGCAATACCCTTCGAATTGGCATTCATCACGCAAAACCCGGTAGGTCTAGCTGGAAAATCCTCCTCCTTTGAAGATAATGGCTCGATGGTTTGATAATTTGGAGAAGAAATGCCTTGACTTCATCAGGTTTGGCCAATTCCCATGATCTATTTGATGATATATATCTATATCCTAACCGTGGATCGCCTCGATGATCTGTGATTGTTCCTGTGGATGCTGCACCTGAATGGTCCTGGATGTGAGGCGGGAGAACACAAGCATGTTCTTGTTGTATTTTTGGAATTGCTCAAGAATCTAAATCTTTCACAGAATGTTACGACTTAATTAATTTATTAAGTAGAACAACTGATACTTCCTCTTCGAAAGGAAAAATGCCTGCGTGTAGGAGTTTGGAATGATAATTTTTTGTTTTCTAATGGTCCAATGGAATTGACATTTGAAAATTGAAACTGCACCCTATTTATTTAAGGCAGTTTAATTGGTCCCCATTTTGTCTTCAAAATTGGGAGTAACGATAGATTAATTGTCTTTCAATTTCATGCCCCAAATGAATAAGATCGATTATGAAAGTGTAATATGCTATGTGGTCATTGAAATAAATACTATCATCATTTTAATCGTTTATAAAAAAAAATTATATTAATTTATTAAAACTAAATTTTAAATACTTTAACAAATTATTTTTTATTATTTATACCATAAATTAATTAAAATAATTATTTTTAATCATATAAAACTTGTACACACATGGCCCCATCTTATAGTTTGCAAAAATTATAAAAATAAATACTTAAATCATCAAAAATATTATACTTTAAAAAAATAGAATGCCAAATTTATAAAATTTAAATACGAACATTTTAAAAGTAAAGTTAATTACTGTCATTAACTATGGTTGTTGTAAACTTGGGCAGCTCCAATGTCAAGAAGGTTGAGCGGGGGCAGCCTCAAGAAATTTGAACAACGTATTGACACGTATTGGCCAAAAACAACGGATTCCGGATACCATACTGAAGCTGATAAAGACATCTTACAAATTTCTGAAAACGTTTTGGAAACAGATAAATTGTCCGTGGAATTGGATTTAATTGGATGAATTATTCATTGATTGTATAGTTTTGCACAACGTCTCTCCGTCAGTGTCACTCACATCACAGTAATACGTCTTTTTGAATGCCTGCCTGGGGTGTATTATTCTGATTTTTAGCTTTCACCTCACTCGGAGAGAGGCATACAATACAAGGTTGTTGTGTTGGTATAGTGATTCTGGTTGACAGCTAAGATATGGCTTCTGTTAGCCAACAACGCAACAATTTTACAAGCTTTCGTGCCTGTTCTGTTACTAAAACATATCCGTTCATTTTTACTCTGGATTCTCTTCCCTTCAAACATGGGTAATCATGGTCAAGAATTGCAGATCCAGATGGAACTTCTTGTTTCAAAATAAACCCATGATTTTGTATGATATTCCAAGGTATCATCATAAGTTTGTTATTCCTAATTTTATAAATACCAAAAAAAAATAAGTTGAAAAAAATAAGAATTTAAATATTATCATAATGATGAGAAAAGATTTTCAAAAATAAAAGGAAAGAGATTACTGAAAAATATTATACAAACTTTTTAAATGAAATGTGACAAATTGCATATTACATTTTCAATTTTGGACATTGTGATTAATATTACGTTAAATATTTCATTAATAATTTATAATATATTTTACATTTTAATTCATGAGTGATAAATTTATGAAATAATTTCCGCCATATCTTTTTTAATAATTCAATTACATAAAAATACTTCTAAAATTAAACAATGAAACAATTCACTAATCTAAATAACTTTTTTTAATTACCAATCAAAGGATGCATTTACATTATTTTTTCAAAATTCTGTGTTCAATGGCTATGCTTAAAAAAGTTACAGGAAAACGTAAAAAAACGTCCTCACGTTTTTTAGAAAGCCCTTCGATCTCAAAATGCAGACCATGAGGTGACACAGATCAAACAGTTTATAGGTTCCAGGCTTGCTCCTTTTCCGGAACAGACAAATGTAGATGTTTCCTCTAAAGCACATGGCTTTGATCCAAGCTTTGACATTGATTATTTGGAACAGGGCCACTGGGTGATTTACATAAAGTTTGCCATGCTAGTATAGTTCACAATGATCCTTCACAGCCATTCCCATTTCAGAATTTTCAAATCAATAGCTCAAGGAAGATATACAAAACAGTGGCTTGTCTGCCCATGTAATAAGTGGCCTACAGATTATAATAATTCATTATCTGATCACAACAACGAGGAGATAAATAAATACAGTGCACAATATTCAAGCCTAATAACAAGCAACGTAAGTGGGAAAAAAATCCAAAAGCTATGATGCTCAAATGGACACAAACTAATGTTTTACGATTAGGTTTGGAAATCCCTATGGAGTTTTTTCTAGGCCTCCAGAGGATCTAGCAATGAACTGTTTAGTGTAAACGCGATGCCTTCGCTCCCTTGCATAGATTACCCAGAAGATTAGTGACAGCATCACAGCAACAGATACCATTACTAATCCGATGTAGATCCATTTAGAATAGTGGCCCAGACCAGGACAATGATCTCTACGTATATCCGTCAAAGTGTCTCGCACAAAAGTGCAGTCTTGCAGATTAACCAGGAATGGTCCATATCGATACAAACCAAAGCTTACATTTACTGCAGCTGCCATCTGATGGTGCAAACCAGGGGTCAGCCGGCCAGGGGTTGTACAAATTCCAGATTGCGAAACCTGACAAATGTAGTTCTTCCACACCTGTTTCAAAACAGAAGCTAAAGTTATTCAGAGTGCCCTTTTAAATAAAGCATTAGCAAAACTATGAAAAATTTGACATGCTTTATTGATATTTACCTCTGTAGCATTGCCCAAATCCACCTCACCAGCTACACATTGCCGATTTGTTAGATCAGGATGAAATGGGTTGCAAAGAACAGGCAGCATTGGACCAGATTGATTGTAATATACAATTCCAGCTTGTGGCGGGAAGTTTCTGTTGGTAACATTGATGATGATGTTATCAACCACATTAACAAGCTGTCTTGTCACGTCCTTAGTCTTTGACAGAGTTTCCTGAGCAGTTGCATTGTCCACACACGGCAGAATGTCGTCTAAAGCTGTACGGGCAGTGGGGTTTTGGACCCATTCATCCATTGCTACACATGTATCGCCAACCACACTAGCAGACAGAAGAAAACAATTTAGAAGATGAAATGATAAGAGTTCATGAAGAAGCAGAGCAAATAGCTATGGGTTACGACACATTACTAAAAGTTAAACGTTCAGATAAATATTATAATGCAGGACAATTCATCCAGGGAAAAAGATTCAAACATGCAAATGTTTGTGCTTGCATGAGAGAGTAAATAGACATGCAAAAATCATCCTGCTTGATTTGAAGGTTATTTTGTTCCAAACTAAAGAACTTCAAATTACCATTAATTCATTTCTAAGATTCCTTACAAACCATATCTGCTTCCACAATCAAAGAAATGATAGCAAAGAGATTGTTTTTTCATACTAAATGGCAATTGAAATTTGAGTTTTGGTGGTTTGGCATAAAGCTACAATTTGATTCATAAGCCACAAATGTCAAAGTTCAAAAAACTTAAATGAGATTCTTTGAAACAAAAAGCCCACACTATTCTCTTTGGCAAGCTAGGATTCTCATTACTTTTGGTGGTTGCGCAGTAACAAGCATATTATCAACAAATTTTCTCTGTTGGGCACAATTTTTCCCTCCACGTCTACACATAAAATGACTTCAACAATAGAAAAACTGACCAAAAAACTCACTAGAGCTATATTTAATAACTTTATGTAGGAAAGATGATTATAAAGAAGTCTAAAAAAGTGGAGGGACCAAAAACAATTTTCTTTGAAAAAGACAGAATTCTGCAATGAGGTACCCATTTGTTTGCTAGTGTTACAAATTATAAATGAATTTGATTCTGCTTATGCTGTTAAATTTAAATCGTTATCAAACATACTGATGTATTTATATCACAAGCAGACATTATCATACTCAAAGAGATCAGTTCTTTATTGAACACATATACCGTCAGTGCCAATTACTTACAGAGGCTAAGTTCAAAACCTGAATATTAATAAAATACCAAAAAAGCAAGTCCATTCGAAGGCAAACAATCAATTTTTTACAAAAATAAAATAAAACTTACTTATGGAGGAGAAGAAATACTCCACACAAAATAAATGTACCAGTGACCAAAATCCACCCAAGGACTACCAGGCTGCAACAATGATTATACAGGTGCTGTTTAAACAGTACAAATAACTAGTGCTCTATTGCTCTTGAAATTATGCAAAAAGATGTTAGTGGAAAATAAGATATGACACTTACAAGTATACAAGACATTGCATTCCTAAAATTGAGAACACTGCAACAGTAGTCACAACCATATGATTGATTAATCATATTAAATTGAAGAAGGTTAAATGCTAAGCAGCTCTAGCTTGATTTCAGGAAAGTTAAAAGGACTCACAAAATCCAAGAAATGCAAGAAAAAGCATTACAGCAGCAAGAACAATAAGCGCCAGTCCCCTGCAGCACACAGCAACGAGATAAAAGTTTGATTATCCAAATAGTTAAAGTACACTTAAGCAGCAAAAATAGTTTATAGGGTTCATAGTTACACGCTATCCAATCCATCCTTTATTTTCTTTGAATTATCATTCGTCTGGTAAGAAAGAATGTTAATAGAAGAGTTGATCTTCCGATCAATGTCGTCAATGCTCTTCTGAACATCAGGTGCCAGGGTCACTGAATTTACTCCAATCGTCTTAGCTGCAGAAAGATAACCTGACACATTCTTGAGGGTTTCACCTGTGATATTTGCTTGTTTCACAACATAACCAAGTGTATCTACTGTACTGCGGTGTAACTTTCCTTGACCAGTGTATAGAACAATGCATCCGACACTGAAAATTATGAACCATTAACAACACTGAGCTTGCTGAAATACGGTTGTTGAAAATAAAGTATAGTAAAAAGTACGAGGGCGATTCAAAGAGTTACATTGCAGAAATTGTGAAGAAGATGAGTAAAATAAGAGAGAACGCGTAGCATGCTCGAGAATAGCCATAAGGCTCTCTTCGACAACAGCAATAACAGAGGCAGATGAAGCACAAACACAGTGCAACGACAGCAAACCAGATTCCAGCAATGATAAAAAATGGAGCTGCAGTAAAACCAACGGACTGCATTTGGAAATTGTAATCAGAGTCAGAATAAACATACAATTAATCAAAATAGATTACCAGACAAATCAGACACTAACCGACAGAGCATCAAAGTATTGACTTGAAAAACTGAAACATATTAGGCATGAGCAAATTTCAAGTGAAGAAACCCCCATCCAAATCAAAATTTAACAGAGCAATTTTTATAACCAAATGTTGAAATTAACAGCTTGCTCAAGAAAAAGTAACTCAGAAGAGATAGCAGGCTAAAATTCACCATAAAACATCAAAATAATCACCATCAGATTACTAAAGTATAGATAAGCAGATCGGCAAAATAGCTCCAGTAATGCACACCATATGCATATGCAGATACCAAAAAAGCAGAAAAAAAAATTGAATTACTAGTAAACTACACATGCTATAGTTGATTGTCAAACATCATAACCCACCACCAAAATAAAATGTAGTTTGAACAACAAGCACGAATATAGAATTGAATTACTAGTAAACTACACATGCTATAGTTGATTGTCAAACATCATAACCCACCACCAAAATAAAATGTAGTTTGACAACAAGCACGAATATAGATAATAAAATCACCAGAACAACTCCAGAAAATTCACAAGACGTATAAAAATACAACAAAAAACAGAGCATTTTATACGATCCATTAAAAAAGCAAACACATTTGAAGAATTGAATTATAAACGGAAAAAGGAAAAATCCAACCCCCCATTTGAGGAAATTGATCATAACACCGACAAAATCACTCACAGCCCAGTAATGTTTATTGCTGATATTCCATCCACCCTTGTACATCTCGAAATTATCAAGAGGGTCTTTCCTTTGTGTTCTCTTCTCAGCCAAAATAAAAGTGGAGTTCTGAGGCGTTTCGTCTTCAAGAGACCTCCGCACGTTCCATGGTAAAAGTTCACCATATTCTCTTACTACAGGGGAAACAAAAAAAATTTCAAGAACAAAACTAAAAGAACTCAACTTGATTTACAAATAAGCAACGAAACCAAAAAATAATACCTGGGACATGCGGAACACTATAAAAGTGAACACTTGCAGAAGTTTCATAAGTGGAGAGAAAAAAAGAGAGAAAAATAAGAAGAAAAGGAAACAGCAGTGGTGGGTATGATCTGAAATACAACAACATTGTTATGTTCGAGTACTTCTAAATCCTGTCTTTCTCCACCTGAAGTTTGAGACAGAGAGAGAAAGTGAGAGAGAGGTGTATCAGTTATGTTGCGGTGTTCTGTCTGAATGACAACCGTTGCAATTTAACTACGTGTTATATTTAGAGCCGAGATCTTTGTCATTATGCTATTTCTACTCAGCAGTTGTCTTCTTTTGATTAAAGTGTAAGAAGGGTAATTAATTTGCCTTTGTTTTGGAGAAGCTTCAGAAAAGAAAATTGCTTTTGTTTTGAAGACACTTTTGGATCGTACTTAAAGCCGCCTTTATTTATGGGAAGATTTCTCATTTCTTGCTTTGGTTGAAAAATTGTTGGTAAATGAGGAATTTCCATAGCGAAATATAATTAAGTTAATGTCCTTTTTTTCTGAAGAAATTTTGCTTTTAGTGCTTTGAAAAATGGAAAAAAAAATCAACTCCCATTTGTAAGCAACAACTTACTTCATCCTAAGATTTTGAGAACATTAATATTATTTGGTAGTGGCAAACACAAGGGTAGTTATGTCTACTAATCCGTAGGAAGTGAAAGCAAAACATTCTATCTTCATGTAGATAGAGAAATTCATCGCAAGCTTTTGAGGATGATTTGAAATAACAAAAAAATGCACATACATCAGAATTGATGCTTGTTGACAGGAGATTTCAACGAAGAATAATTAATAAAATCTAAAACTTGGGTCATTTGTATAATTTAACGTGTACCAACATCAAACGGGCATCCTCCATGTATTATTAGGCAACCCACAACAACCTTAAAAAAAAAGAAGAGACTCTTACTAAAATTATTTTATTATATTAATATTATTAATATAATAAAAATTTTTAATTAATAAAATAAAATAAATATATTTATTAATAGTGAATAAAAAATATTATTATTTAATTATTATAATAAAAAAATTATAAAATTTTTTATTAATTTTTTTATTTACTACTAATAACTTTTTATTTATCTTATTTTTATTAATTTTTTTTATGTATTTTTTTAGTTCATTATTTTAGTGATGTGATAAAATTATTTAATGAATAAAAAAAGATATTTATATATTATTGATAACTAAAAAAATAAAAATAAATCTTACTTTTTATTTTATTGTTAATGTTGTGAGAAAAATTTATAAATTTTATTTATAAATTTTTTTATTTATTATTAATAATTTTTTTATATATTAAATAATTATGTTATATTATTTATATTACAGTGATAGAATTGTTATTCTTAAAATTTTTTATTAATATAAAATAATTAAATTAAAATTTGTGTGTTATTTATGAATTTACTTTTATTTTTATTTTTTCGTAGTTCGGATAAAGAATGATAATAAGTGACTCTAAATATTTTTGTGATAATACATCTTTTCTTTTATAGATGAGGTGGATTTAATTTATCTATTTTCTGTTTTAATTTTATGCTTTGGGTTTTATCAAAATCTTTTTCTTCGAATATAAGAAAAAAAAAGCGTGCTTGTTTTGTTTATAAGGAAGATTGTATAAATAAAGAAGATTGTATCAAAGTATTGTTGTACTATAATCCTGGGACCAAAAAGCAATTAAGCTAAATTGGGTTCTCCCGCAGGCATTGCAACAAAACAGAATATATACGATGGATCATAGCATACGCAAAATTG
Organism: Xylocarpus granatum; assembly: GCA_019650275.1. Taxonomy (NCBI): domain Eukaryota; kingdom Viridiplantae; phylum Streptophyta; class Magnoliopsida; order Sapindales; family Meliaceae; genus Xylocarpus; species Xylocarpus granatum. The sequence continues at coordinate 93,789 of BNST01002773.1, forward strand.
TGTGATATTTGATGATGACCATCTCATATATATATTCGTGTTGTTTTATTTTGTATCTCCAATTTCTTCAACTCTTAATTGTTGTATAATCATGGGAATAAACGCGTATATATAAATCAAGATAAATTATGCCGACAGAGATTAGGTATTTAGAAAAAGGTTCCATATTTGTTGTTAGAAGTAGGCAAGGTGGTTAAGCTATGTGCACTTGCTTTAAAGAAAGAAGGCAATTAAATTGACAAAACAACAAAGAGAAAGAAACGTGTTACGTGTAGCATAATAAGGCAAAATCAACTGCTATGCTAATGCTGACCTATTAAGTAGCGATTAATTAATTTGCTTTGCTTTACTGTGGTTGTGTACCAATGCAATACGTGTAAATTATCTTTTAAGTAATCACTGAATGACAGACACTATCAGATAACATCACCGCCAAATGAAATTGAAGGGTTTGAAGTTAATTAATTTATATTAACACTGGATTAAAAGATTCCTATAGAACAGCAAGCCAGCTCGCTACAGTTGATTTCTTCCATCAAATCAAACGCACAATTAATATTAAGATCAAAATGCATTATATGTAAATCAGCGGAGGAAAGGAGCCGTGCGGGGTCAAGTGTCAAAGAAGTCAATTAGGGTTTGAAGAGTCAAGCATTCTGATTTCAGTTAGCAGCAATTAATACCCATTTCTTACTTACATTTGCATACTAATCACGTTCCCTTGCTAAAATCCGATTCTATTGATTTTCCTCTTATATTTATATACATGGGGCCTTCAACATTCTTTCTTCTTTTTTTTTCCAACTTTCTCCCTTTTTTTTCTTTTAATTTCCTTAATATTTATATTTTAATTGTACTAATTTCTTCTGTGCGATCAATAATCACAGTGATGAAAACGCAATAATTATCTATATAAGCTGGAAGTGCGATTAACAAGCACAAGGAAAACTGGTAAACAGCTTACATTGTATAATTTTAATGCAAGATCAATACATTACATATATCACGTACATTTATACCAAAGACGCTGTTATATATTTATGATATTCTGTGTTGCAAGTGGTGAAAAAAGAAGTAAAGCAAGAAAGAAAAAGAAAAAGAAGGTCAAGGGCTTAATTATATGATATGATGCTCGCTTTGACAAGATATCAAATTGGTGCCCACTGCAATAAAGATTTATTATTATTTAATTTTTGCTCCCTTTAATTTCTAATAGTATTTGAACTGCAAATGGGGTACTTATTAATCGGCATAATCGCTTTCATGTATACTATGATTGTTATAAGGGACATTTGAATTGAGTTTGGATGCTTACAATAATATATGTGTGTGTCTGTGTATGTGTGTGTGTGTGCACACACACACATATATATATACACACACACATACATCTTACAAATATAAGAGTGTTATTATATGGATACACTATCAATTTAAATTAAAAAAGTAAAAAAGCATAAAAGTAATTATTTTGAACTCAATTATAATTATAAGAGAGATTAGATCATTTTAAGTGGACTAATTATAGCTATAATGACCAAACTAATAATGTCATAAAATTCAATGCAACGAGAAGATAATATCTTGGTTCAAGTCCATCAGTCTTTGTCAAAGCATCAAACTTCAAAACAATGATGAAAAATATAGCTTACCTTGCTCGAAAGGATACAATCTTTATGCCAAACATGTAGTAGTGCTTGAGAACAATATATTAAAGTTGTCACATCTGCATTATATAAAATGTTCTTCAAAAGTTAACCAAGGACCAACGCCGAATGAAGAGCAAGTCATGCTAGTCTTATATTTTGCAAAATCTACTTCATTAGGTAAATTAACAAACAAAAGCTTAAGTTTCCTTCGGCTATTATGCATGAAAGACCTAACGAAATTAACTGCTGGGCCTATGCACAAGGATGTCGGGTTTAAAACCGTAAAACGAAAGAAGCCCATGTGAGGAAAACCAGCATACCACACCTCCCGTCTTCTTCCTAACCCATACTGCCTATTACTATTAAAACCATGCCAACAAAGTCCAAAATCTGATTGTAATCAAATTGTTAGTTACGTTTATATTACAACTATTCTAACGTTTATACTACAATCACTTGAAGATGGAATTACTAAATAATAAATATTAAATAAGAGTGTAAAAATGATTTATTTTTACAAAAATTTATGCTATTATATTTAACTTTTGTAAATATATCAAACGATGACAAAGACGTGTTCCAAAATCCAAGGCAGATACTTGTTATCTTGCCTTCGGAAGGCTTCACAGTACATAATGCGCAAGAAAATACATGCCAATGCCTTGCGTGAGAATGAGATATTTAGTATTCACATTGTCTACGGGTTATAAAATATTGTAGGCATGAAAAGCAAAAAAATAAAAAAGAGAGATACATAGTCGGGAATTTTAGGTCGACATAATCATAGTTATCTTTCATTTGATTTATTGTCGTTTTTCTGCCGAATCAAGAAAAAGATTTCCAAGTTTAATTCCTCCAAAAGCTTTTCTTTTAACTCTATTATATGATGATTAGGGTTTGCTTATGTGGAAGTTTTACCATACATACTTAAATTGTAATTATCTTTTCGTCCCTTTTCTTTAATTATTCTCCTTTTGTAATCTTCTCATGTGTGGTGACACTGCTTCAAACTCAACTTCCCATCTTTCAACTTCAGCATTACAAAATAATATTAGTATACAAAATTTGATAGAAATCTTGGTAAAATCAAAATATTGTATTGAATATATGTGTTTGAGAGTATCAAAGTACGGAACTATGTGGGTTGGTGTTCCAATTCAAGTTCTTATATTAATAATTAATAACTAGTTATTAATTAATAGTAACTCAGAAAAATGCATTGTGCTATGAATTGGAATTGGGAATCACGTGGTGCCATTAAGACAAAACTCCCGACCAACTGACTAATTAACTAAATCCTTAGCAAGATAGAGAACAGTTGAATGCTTCAATCAAAATTTTGAATAACAAAAGATTGTAAAATACTGGTAATAATTTTCTTTTTTGGTTTTTGAATTTTTCTAACACAGAGGGGATCTTTGAGGAATTCCTTTTCTTCTACTCATGCTTGTGGCCATGTTTTCATTGGAAACTTTGTTTGCCGCTCTCGAACAAACATAGAACCCACTGCTTTTCTTTCTGACGACGTGTGGACTGCATGCAACGTTCATGTTTTCCGATACCGACGAACCTGACGACCAGCTCATTGGCTCGTCACAGTCCACAATTGTCGAGTGTGGCGTTTCGTTCGTCATTTCATCTTCTCCCATTTCTTGTGGAATCAAGAAATCTGGACTCAATGTTAACGTGTTGCAGGTTCTTAAGCACGGAGTCAGGTCCCTGTAGTGTTTCAGGAATAAGTCCACCTGGTAGTAGTCAACAGAGAATTCAAAATCAATCAAAATTGTCATCAATGAAAACATTTTTGACGCAGCAAGATAGCAGAGGCATAATTTTATTAATACCTTGCATCCCAGAGAGCAGTGGATGTATGGTTGTTGTAGGCCTCTATCGCAAGAGGTGCAACAATTTCCAGCTCCTTTGAACTGCCTGTTCTGTGGTCTCTTCTTGATGAACACAACTTTCGCACTGTTGATAGTATAGGCCTATGGAAAATTCAGCTAAATTAATTAACCTGCTGAATTCTATTGTATATATGAAGCTATGTTAAAAAGAATGAAAACTGAGCATGTTTTACTTAATTACCTGAACATTAGAGCAGTCGATGAGTTTCTGCAGATCGTCCAATCGGACAACTTCATGGTAAACATATCGTCGAACTTGAAGAAGACGATGGAAACGATGTGAAGGAATACAGTGAGGGCAAATACTGGTGCAGCAATCCAAACAACAAATATTCTTCTCATTTTTCTTTGCTGTTTCATGAAAAGAGCAACCCACAAAGAATTTCTGTGTGTAAAGTGCTTCCAACCATGCAGGCCTCTGAATTCCCTACATAGTGATAACCATCAAAGAGTTAAACAACAGATACCCTTAAAGAAATAAGAATTGTTGATGAGAAAAGATAGAGAAATATTGTTCACACCATGATCATAAAGAAATGAAGTTGAAATTAAGATTGAACAAACCCTATACATTGGCTTGCTAAAAGGAGAGAGGAAGTAGGGTACGGAGAAGAGTGAATTTATGGAGGTTCACATGAGAGAAAAGGGCATATATTTATTCCTCAGGGAAACACAAAAATAATAATTATATTTTGTCATTAAGCCATGGAAATTTTTATTTATTATATAATGAGAAAGAAAGGAGGGAAAGCAATAAATATTAAAGAAAAGTGGAGTGAGATATGAGGAGAACGTGGGCATTGTCACCCATTCTCGACAACTCTTTTAAACTATTCTTATCAATTCTCATCTCCTTGGCTAAAGAGCTCTCTAATATTATTCTACTAAATTACAAATAAAAATTAATCAAGTTCTCTTCCTTGGAGTTGTTGCATGCCTCCCTTTGCAATTTGCATTTTTTTTTATTTCTTTCTTTGATTCTGATCATCACATATAGTTGGTGATCGAGGAGGATGAGAAAGTCTTCTTGTATGATAAAAAGACTTCGAAACGAAGGAAAGAGACATACATTCAGTTTAAAATTTTTGTCAAAAACTTGCATGGTAAGCAATTGTAAACAATATGAAATGACCAATTCGTAAAACAGTAACACTAAACAATAACAATCATGTGCTAAATATTAAAATTATACTGTCTGGCATAAATATGCTAGTAATTTTTTGAAGTTGAAGTACTGGATATCATAAACTAAACTGAGGGTATGTGTGGGACATTTGATTATGTCTAAAGTGTGACCAAATCATTGAGCATTTTCAAACAAGTTCAAACAACTACACCCAGAAATTTTCTAGGAGAGCATTCATTATTCCAGGAACCATGTCATGGTCGAAAGGCATATGAAGCTGCTAGTAATAGAGCAACACATGTCTCATGCATATGAAAAAGAATCATACATGAATAGGTAGAATTTTTAGAAAAACGTCATGGAGGTAAAATACCCGGTTTTTGAGGAATCAAACAGGGCAACAATCAACCAACAACTCCACTAATGGAGATTAGGCTGTGCTTTGCTTTAATAATTGTGTGGGTTTTGCTTGGATTTTGATTTTGAAACCAAAAGCATTTGACAGACAAACGCAACTTATTAAAGCACTTGCTAAGCTAGCTCGTAATTAGCAAACTTCAATGACCACCCTTATTAATTACAGTTTTTACTAACTTTGAGGCACACCTTGCCTTTGCCTATTCTGCCTTTGAGCTCTAACCAAGAGTTACGTTATTTCATGTTCACTTGGTAAAAACATCTTAAATGAGACGAATGTATCTGCACAATCCAAAATATTAATATCAATTATAAAATTTTTAAAAAATGAGGTTTAAATATATGTATCATAAATTTATGAAAATTTTCTATAAAAACAGCTGTATTTTTTTTTATAATTTATTACTTAAAAAATTATCTAAAAATCGGACCGGAGAAGTAAAATTTTTTTTCTCTAAATGCTGATTAACTTTTAAGCGTCTCTCTCTCTCCCTTTTTAATATAAAATTAAAATAAGTTTTCTTAGCAAAAAATTCAAAGGGGTATTGAATAGCCAACCACACGTGCAGGCGAAAGGCAAGATGGTCACGTGCAAGGGATCCAATGGCCGCACTTTCACCAGTGACCATGGCTGACAGTAAATATTCCTCCCTTTTTTCCCCTAAATTTACTCGAGTTTTAAGTAATTAATTTTTTGATGATTGATCAATGGTCAAAGATGCAGAGATAAATATAAATAATTGATTAATTAATTTATAGATTTATTTCTAAAATGAGGTGCAGAAGAACCACCACCAGAAAATGGGTCAGCGTCCGAGCCCCACGAGGGGATCTCTCCGCACCCTCTGGTGCTATAACCCACTTTTGCCCCAACACCCCCCCACCCTTTTTGTCCTTTTAATTAGCTTCAGCCATTTCCGGCGCCCCTTTTATATGGCCATGTCCTTGATTTTAAGGGCTACCTCACATGCATTACCCTGTCCTTTTAGCACGTAAAACAGATCACCCAAGCTCAATCTCATGCGAAATCATCTCGAAGGCTATGACAAATCACAGCAATCTTCGGCACACGCGCTTTCTAGAAGGCAAACGCTCTTCAGAGTTTTACCGATTGAAAACACAGAGGTAGGTGGAAGAGAACATAACAACTCAATATCACCAATATTTTACTTCAAATTTCTATATCATTAACTCTATTTCATAACGCAATACACTCACCACCGCATAAATCACAAAAAATAACAAATACGAGTGAATGCATGTGTTTTGCTGCTTTAGATTTCCTTACATATTACCTGGATTTTCATGATGGTAATATGAAGATCACAATGACAGCCATATGGTACCACTTTGGTGTTTACTTTTGCAGTAAATACAAGAATCGGAATGTTAATGAAGACACAAGAAGCTGAGGTTGATGAGAGATTGATTCGTGATCTAAATTTGTCATACTGGTTTTTGACTAGACACATTTGCAGTTGGTTACAAATGTCTAAGCAAATACACAGATTGATTAAGCAAAAAGGGACAAGAAAATGAAAGCTTGGCCAGCTCAGCGCCGTTACTTTAGACCATCAGAATGGATATTGTCCTGTCATTACAAATTGTTTTATGTTCCTAACACTATTTTATGCTATCATTATGTCTAAATTAGACTGAAAAAAAAACTTTGTATTAATAATCACACTTTACATCTCCCCAGGCTATTACTTCTCAGGTATTGTTTACGGACATTGTCAATGAAATATATATATTTTATACACCGACCATGACATAATGACAAAGCTAATTATGGAGAAAAAGTTATTCAAATGAGCAAACCTAATTTCAAGGTTTCTGAGCGGAAAACATGATGAATGATTGTTGAACATTGCTTGTGTATTTGGTGAGACCGCATGATGTGCACACATCTTTAATTTCTTCTTCTGTCAAATAATTATAGCTCTGCAGAATCCTCTGGATTTTAAATGGTTCATAACAGTATCAATTAAAAGATCCTTCAAAAAAGTTGAAAAATTCATAACCATAGAAGCAGCAATCTGTGATAACTGAGAGTTGACCCAACAAAAAATCTGGACTTTTGGGTAGCACTGCCAAAAAAATCTAGCCTCTTTTCCACAGTGCATGTTACTTCTTAATTTGGGCATAATGTTAATTAGAGTAGACAATATTTTGGAGAGCAAGTCACTAAATGTGAAAAGTATACCTGTCTCAAAACCCGTCCTATCAAGGGAGTGGAGGAAGTGTATCGAAGGAAAGTGGTTCCTACAAATATACCACCACTTCGCAACACACGACTGATTTCAGCAACCTGATAAATAGATGAGTGTATAATGTCACTATTAGAACAGTTTTAATCTATTCAAATGGTCACGACTGATTCGACAACCTGATAAATAGATGAGTGTACAATGTCGCTAGTAGAACAGTGCTAATATATTCAAATGGTGTAATCGACACAATGAACATATATCTACAGTTAACCACATAATAACCATTTCTAAGGCCTAAGGTAAATCTTGGAATTTTTTCAAATCATCAATGCTTTTAGTGTTTTCAAAGTGATGAAATTAAAGCAAGACATGTATCCCATTTGGGAACTGACGAACTATGGTTCCCAGCGACTGCAGGTTGTCACATGATCTACTTTGCCCCATGTATGTCAATGTTCTGTTCCACACCACCCCGATGGGCCACCAAACACAGTTGTGGAGATTTCTAAGAATATAATTGCAGTCTACAAAAAGGTGAGCCTTAAGGAATTGTTTACAAACAACTTAAACATCCTTTTCCATAGAAAGTATGTCATTTTCATGCCTCAAAAAGGCAGCATATCCTGCTACATTTCCATTGGTGTTTACTTGGCTTTGACATAGATGGAGAATTAGATAATATTTGTCCAAATTAATGTTGACTTGTTAACAAATTTACAGAAGAAAATAAGAGAATGGGAAAGACTTACAGCATTGGAAGGAGATGGCCAACAGTGTAAGGCTGCACCTGCATGAACAGCATCAACAGAACCAGATGCAAAGGGAAGCCTAGAAACATCTGCTCGAACAAGAGCAAGATTGCTACACATTATCCAATGAAGTGTGAATGAGTTCTTTGCTGAATCAGAATTGTATACTACAAAGTAAAACATTAATAATTTGTTGATACAAACACTTAGAATTGGGTATCTTACAGATACACATAAACTTACGAAGTCAAAATGGTATAATCTTGCTTAATGAAATCAAAGCATTGGCGAAGCATATTTTCTGAAAAATCAAGAGCAACAACTCCAGAATATGCCCCTGATTTAGCAAATTTTCTGGAAAACAGACCACTGCCGCAGCTAACATCTACTAGAAGGCCACCTTCTACAGGTTTGAAGTGTTCCTGAGCCATTTGGAACTGCAATATTGGATATAAAAATATCATGCAATCTATACATAACATATTTGCAAACTCCCAGAAACAATCCACACAAAAGGCCTGATATTTGGCAGATGCTAGCAGGATGAACCATCTCTCACATCATCAAAGAATCAAGGGCACAGAGTCACCCAAAAGTCAATAATGCAATATAGAAGCTACTGCTGAAAGACTTTCTTCTAGAATTACTCTAACAAAGTTATTAACCTGTACAAGTGCATTTAATCTAACTATGCAGGCCCAAGTGAACATACCTCTTCATCCGGACCAGGAAAGCCACTTTGACTAAAATTCTGACGCCAGCCCCTTTCGTACAAAAAGGATACAAATGGACTCCTACAGAAGGTGAAAGGACAAAAGCACTACATAAGCATTTCCTCAAATAATTCCATATTGTCGTGAACTCTCAAATCTCAAGCATCCCTTTAATTAACAGAAAACATCAGAATCTAACATATGAGGGTTAGAATTGAAGATAATCTATACATACCGGAATAACTCAGTTGAAGCAGGTTTGACTTCAGTGTAGTCCTTCAATCCAGCAACAACAGTGAGATCGAGATAGTTATCTTTACTTGAGTAGGTCTTGTCACATTTTCTACACTTGAAACCAGACCTATAGATAGCTTGCCTGCAGATTACCAGGTAAACAGTTAAATAATTCCAGAAAATAAAGGAAAAAAGATATTTTTAAGGGGCTCTTTTTGCAACCCAGATGTAAATTATCACATTTGAAAGCCAAGATGTACAAAGAATCCACAAAATATGCACTCTTAAAGGGTTTTCAGAAATCACATCACAACGTTCACAGAGAAGAAAAGAAAAAAAGGAAATCTTTAAACTATCATAAGTATTTTCATAACACTTTGTTAATGCTGAAGAAAACTTCAGACTAGCAATTACTAAACAAATTGTGCATACTGAAAATTGCTGATAATGCATTCAAAATTGAGCAATCCAACTCACAAATTAAGTCCGGGAAGTCCTTTTCTAACCAGCGGTTCATAACATATCGGACATGAAAAGAAATCCCCTTCCAAAGTTTGATTCCTCCCACTATTTACATCCTGAAAAATCAATAGCCAAAACTCTTATACAACCCAGAAAAAACATACAATGATGCCAATTTCCCTTTTCTCGATATTTTTATGCATACTGATTAGCAACGAAAAACTTAGGAAAAGAAGCAAATGGGAGCTTGAAACGTGAGAAAAAAAAATGGAGGCAATTGAGACGGAAAACAGCAAATTCAAACTGAGTAATTAAGCAACAGCAAATCTTAAGACACGACATATAACTAAAATAGTGAGAAGAAAAGTAATAAGATATTACCAGTTGCAGATCAACAGCAGAGGTAACATGAATGGTGAAGGAAAACCGGAGACGTGGAGGGAAGCGGGATTTACGAGAAAGACAGGGGCGTTTCAGGAATAAAGAGGACCGTTGGAGCGGATGAAGAGACGAGGAGGAAGCAATTGCCATGTTTTTATTCTTCTTCTTCTTCTTGTTTGTGGGTGTGTGTGTTTTTGGTTAATTCACGTAGACTGATTTCATTTCTTGGATAATTTTGTTGTTGTTTTGTGTGTTGAGCGTGTGGAAATGGTGGCCCATGCGACTTTATATTTTTTTTACTGTTTACTCATTATTTTATCTCTTCTCTAAAATGAATTAATCATTCAACATATATCAATTTAATTATTTAAAATTTATAAACACAGCCCCCACACAACACATCTATATATATATATATATATATATATATATAAAATATATAAGTAATTTTTAATTATTTTAACAAATTTTTAAATAACGTAATTATCATAATTCCTCCTCCCCCCTTTTATTGCTTTAAACTTTTGAATTTAGATCCATGCAAATCAATACTAATTTGTATCAAAATAATATTATTTTATATTAAAATAAAATTATATAATTTTAAATAATACAGAATATTTTGACCAAATTATATTTTATAAAAATAAATATTTTTATTTAATAAATTCTAAATTTGTGATATAATTATATATATATATATATTTAAAAGGTACTTAAAATTTTAAAAATTTATTTATTAATTAATTAAAAATTAAGATAATGATAAAGAAGATATTCTAGAATAGATTTCAAACATTTGTCTAGTTGAATGTTTCCCTATGAATTGGCCTGCTGGATTTTCTTTCTTTGCATTAATATTTCACTGCAACATTCTAATAAAGTTTCCATTAATGCATTTATCATTTTACTACGGTATTCTCGTAGTTTATATATATTTTTTTGTTATTCTATTCCAAAAATTTCCTTTTTAGTTTAATCTTTCATACAAAATTAGTTTGTAATGAGTTATTTATTTTTTTATTTAAAAATATTCAACAATTGGGCATTTGGTCTAGTGGTATGATTCTCGCTTTGGGTGCGAGAGGTCCCGAGTTCGATTCTCGGAATGCCCCAATTTATTTTCGTTATTTTTCAAATAAAAATAAGGCCGGCCACAAGAAGTGGATAAACCGAAGAAAAACCTGAACAACAAAACTATATTAATTGTCACATAGCTTGCTGATAAACCTTTCCTCCACCTCTTCCATGGCTGCTTCTACGTCCACCATTAAACCTTTTCTTCCACTTTCTATTTCAACAAATCAAACTGTACGCTCTTCGGCTTCTTCCTTCATTCCCTGCAAAACCATCTCAGGTTTGTCATCTACTTTCCCCTTGTTAAATTTTAGTAGACCAAGAGCACAGGTTTCAGTCTCAGTTTCATTCAATCCTCAAGGCAATTTTGACCTCTCCCTGCTTGAGGAAGATGAAGACTGTAAGTCCATTTTCATTCATTTTCTATCTAATTCATTTCTTTAGCTTATAGGAATTATTCTATATTCGTTAGCGTGAATTCACTTATCTGTTTCATGTTTGCTTAATTTTTGACAGATTCATCTAAAGTTTCGCCTCCAATGCCTGCAACGGAAGGCAGATTTGAAGTAATTCTAGATAATGAAGCTATTAGCAGCCTCGATTTATCCCCATTTCACAATGCTACTGGGATTACTTCACCTTCATTAGGTAAATTAAACAAGCTAAAGTTACTGTGTATTTTGTGATGTCATATCAAATAAGCCTGATAGAATTTTCCCGCTACTGTTGCTGTTAAGCTGAGCCAAAAGAGTTTCTTGAACGTACAATTGGGTTTACAATTAACTATACGAGAGAAGATCCTCGCGATCCTAGAGAACTATCCGAATTCCCTGATATAAGATTATGGTTTGTGAGACTTGATGCTGCTTATCCATGGTTGCCTGTATTGTTAGATTGGCGAGCCGGAGAGCTTGCTCGCTATGCTGCCATGTTAGTTCCTCACCAGGTAATTAAGTATTATTAGACAAACTAAATTGTCTATACTAGCGTCCCTTGGACTGAGAAATTTCTTCTGTTTGGTTTTGGCCTCAGATGAGTATGAAAATGGGTGTTGTGTACAATCCTGAGGCCCTGGAACTGTTTATCATGAAGAAAGTGTTTATTGTGTACGGTTGGTTGAAGCAGCACAATGCTCCAAAGCCTAGATTGAAGACAAGTGACATGGCTCGTATGCTCGGATTTGGAATCGAAGATCAGCTTTTTGGTTTGGTTGATAAATTTCATCTTGAACCATCATAGAGAGAGAAATCTGAAGTTTCATCTGATCCATTTTTTGCCATAGATTTATAAAGAATGTCTCCTTCAGGGATGATTTCTGCATTGTAACATTTTCAGCAAAGATAGAAAAGAAATTTCAGAAACAAATTAGCATAACTTGTTAAGAAATTTCTACCCTGAATATGCTATGGATAGTTGTAGAGCAATTCCATCTTTAGTGAAAAAGACAGCAGAGTACCTGGTATGTTTGCAATAAACTGTCTGAGAATTGCTGTCAGCAAAAAAAAATGTATATTCTGTTTTTTCCAGAGACTAGCCAAGAGCTAGCTAAATACTCAACAACATATATGGAAACTAAACTTTGAACATCCTGTTCATGTCAGTAATTTAATTACTACAATTAAGAAACTTAGAATTGAGAAATACCATATAAACATTAGAATTGAGAAATACCATATAAACATATGTTCCAGATTTCATTGACTGGGAATCTTTTCATTTATTATGGATGAAACAATTATTCTGGAGTTAACTTGGCAAATTCATCTGTTATAAAGTAAGGTTGGGCTTTGACACAACATGCAACAGATGTTGGCTATATTTGTTCTGCTTGTCTTTATTTTGATATCAATCAGAATCAGAATTATTCACTGACTGCTCCATCGGCTTCCGCACCTAATGCTGCCTGGTGGGACTGCAAAATGCAGCTCAGGCTTATAACACCAATTCAACTTTTAACTTGACCTAATACTAAAATTGCAAGATCCGCCCGTTCGGCAGAGACGAAAGTCGGCCTTAGTGATCAACGGTGCCGACTGCCACCTTCGAAAGAGGCCTCCTTTCGCCTTCCACCTAAGTTGCAAAGAAAAGCCTAAAACCACCTCTATCTTGATAATTTAAAGTTTACGGTCAAGTGATTTTGTTAACATCAAATTAAAACAAACTTCCATGTTTGAATTAACTTGTGCTCAGTCTGTCTCACTTAATTTAAAAAATCATCAAATCAAATCCTGATTAATTTCTAGAATCTAATCTCAAACTAACCAGCGAGTTCTCTTTCAACCCATATTCATTAGATTCACATTTTATGTGACCGGACCTAATAGTTCATACTTTTATCAGTATAAACACTGGAAAAGTTTTCTGAATTATCCCTTGAGTTTAAAATTTCTTTTTTTTTCTTGTGGGGTTAAGTATCGTGATTATGCAGTCACTATTAATCTAACTCACATATAAACGAGTTCTGAAAATGTTCAATCAAATCGTTTTTGGTTGAATAGAAAAAGAAGGAAAGTGAAAAGAAAGAAAACTTAGACCAGAGAGAGAAACTGAAACTTTTTATTATTGTTTCGAGCACTATAGAACTTACAAGCTGAAACAAATTTAACTCTTAACAAACTCAGCCACCTCAACAATTCCAGCTCATTCAGCTCTGTCAGCTGAACACCACCTGATCAGAAATACTCTCAAGTGTGAGGTGTGGCAGATATCCATGGTCGGTAAATTTAACAGCAAGAAAAGTTTGCCAAACTCGTATATAAACCAAATCCCTGAAGTCTAAAAATGGAGAGAATCGGTTTACCAATGGCGGGCCTCCCCTCCCACGTGATAATGCACCAGAAAACATGTGAAATTACACACATTGGTAAGGCACAGAAAAGTGACAGACATGGGGCAATAAACCATAATTTCCAACAATTAAAGGTAGTTATATCCATGATGCAACGAGAAATATTGTGTTCAAGACTTGCAATTTCACATAAACTTTCAGTGTCTTCGCAAAGCTCTAATTTTGTTCCTTTTTGTGCTTGTGGGACATGTTTGTTCATGCTCACATTAGTTTTTTTGCCCCCCATTTTTTCTTAGTAAATATAATGAAACATTTGTTGATTAATGTCTGTCCAAAGAATTAGTACTTTTGTACTATCGCATTAAAATGTAATCTTTTTAATTGATTAGCAATAGAGCATTTGCATATAGTTTCTTGCATTATTATTTCTCTTCAACAGTGAGTGTACCAAGTGATCATCGGCCTCAACATTTAATCTTGTCTCTCCTGGCGTTCAAATCTACGGCCAACATAATAAATAGATTTGGCTAAGATCTGGCCCAGTTTTGACATTTTTATTTTGTTTTCGGTATATATAACCATTCTTCATCTCCTCTTATCCTCTTGCTTGTTTCATATATAATTGAAGTTTAGACATTGTTATTCCATAAAATTGAGGATAAATAAAAGAACTGTCTCGATCAGTATTAATTTTATACGGTGCTTCTTTCCCGTCCACAACGGTGACATTTTTAGGAAATGTTTTACATCAAAATAACAATTTATCTTCTTGAACAGAATTGTATTTCTTTAAATTCACATTTTATTTCAAATTTAGCATGAAGCTTAAGAAATGTAGTACCTACTCGTTCTAGCTAGTTGTGACTACAAATGCACGGGAAAATGTAAACATGTTGTCTGATAGAGATGCATGATGTGTCGATATCATAATAATTACACATGCATGCATGCGTTTTCTTCGGATTGATTTGAAAGCCTTGCAAATTGCCATTGGCAGGACCATCCAATATTTCCAAGCGACAATGATTCAGACTTTTCAAGCTCAATTTGCTCGACAAAAGGACCGAACCACCGTCGAAACACCGAATCCAATGCATGAGTTTGCAGTCAACATTTCTTGCCTGCCTTGCACAAATGTTTCTGAATAATATTGCCAGAAAACAGTTAAAGGGTACTTTCAGAGTTTCTAAAACTTCTTTCCTCTGTCTCCGCTTTTGGCCCGTATAATTTCCTCCTATATATACGGTCATTATCTCTTGCGAGTGGGAAGCGCTGTTGATATTAAATTCGAATGTTAAAAAATACAAACAGGGGTTCATAATAATTGACAAACATATATGTATAAACCCTGTCATAACGTATACACAATTTTTTTTGTGTTTTGTGTAATTAAGTAATTCTCTACTGAATTAATATTCATGCATAAACTTAAAATTTACAAATTCTGAAGCACTTTTGAATTTTAAAATTGTTTATACCTATTTTTCATCTATCATATATTAACCCGTAATTTATTTTTATGAAGAAACAGATTTATTGAAATCTTTCTTTTTCGACTCTGACATACGGACAAGTCTGAATTCCTTATGATGAATTTTGATATCTAGATATTTTTGAAAACAAAAATTGGATTAGGGAGCCTATCTATAGCCTAAGCTAGTAAAATTTCCTTTATATATATATAGTTTGGGAATTTATGCAGTTCGTAATCTTTGTCATGAACGGCATCCTGATGAGTTAAATTTGTTCACAATCTGATCTGACGCTTAAATCCAATAATTCAATCTAAAGATTATGATATATTAGGATATATGACTCCCAAAAGAGAAACATATACTTGACAAGAGAGTTAATAATTAAGGGATGACAAATTGATATGATAATTAAGCATGGTTTGTTAATATTAATTAACACAAATCTCCCAAAAGTTTGTCATTGTAGTAAAGCAAATGTAACCCAGGTAATTAAATATACTATAATTAATGTCGACTATTAATTTTTAATGAGAAAAGTATGAAATGATATTAACTCTAAATAATATTTATAATTTTAAACAAGATTATATAATTTATTATATAATTATGCATAAAAATAAATTTAAATTTTATCATATTAAAGTATTTGTATTTGCTAATTTTAAATGAAATCAATATTTAAGTCATGTGCCAAATATATGTTTCAAAGTATATGGAGTTAAATACAAAATACTGCAAATTAAGCTTAAAAATATACTGCAAATTAAGCTTAAAAATAAAGTATGAAATTATAAATCTGGCCGAACATTGCGACAACACATGTTCTTAGGATTCATTTTGAAGAAGCAGGACCATACATTATGCACTAAAATGCGATCCATTTTCTTATCGACACATATTTTATGATATTGTGTCACGTCAGAACCCAACAATCAAATCGTAGTCCCATTTAATTTGAATTTGTCACTCAAGAAAATCCCCAAAAGTTCCTACCTACTTTCTTTTCTCTTTGCAGCCACTACACGTTAAGCTAGTAAAAGAAAAGAAGTATATATAGCCTTTGTTGGTATATGATTCTTTCCATCACTCGTGTCATCATAATGGTTCCCATGTATGACCTGGAATCACCTATGAAATGAGGAGGTCTGCTAGAAAAGAACTGCCTTCATTCAATATTAATTTTATTGGTATTAATATGCAACAAAATTTATAGTTAATTTTCACTTTATAATTGCAAACTAAGATGATTAGATTACATAGTATAATAACAACTTTAAAAGAAAAAGAAAACACTTTCGGAAGAATACATGTTTCCAAAGTGAGAACAGTTTGTTGCAGTCCAGTCTATATGGCAACAGTTTCATGGAGTATTTTCGAGATCTACTGCCAATACTTCTTTAGACCCACTCTGCCATATTACTGAGATCCTCTCATCTCCTTTCTCATTAATTTATTATAATGTTATGAAGTATAACTAGGAATTGACAAGTGCAAACAGGCTTAACTAAATTATTTTATTACAATGAATCTCGTAAATAAGTAAAATTTAACTAAGATGACCAAAGTTTAATTAATTATGATATATATAATTTTTAAATTAACTCATGTTAAATATTCTAATAAAAAAGAAAGTACAAATACATGCTTTCCTCGATTAATTGTCGAATATCATCTTAAGATCATTAATTAATATTCTTCTCAGTCTTTATTAGAGCATCGTAACCCTGGGAAAATAAAGAAATGAAAATGTAGTTGGTAAATCAAACGCAAAGAAAAGAAAGAAATATTTAGCCGGTGGAATTATTATAATTAATACATGAGAAGAGAAGAGAGCAGCAAGGCCGTACGGCAGCCGCCCAACACGGTGGGTGTCCACGATGTTTTCTTGGAGACCGGAGAGACAAAATGCCACGATGTTTTCTACGCGGCCAACTTACGAGCCCCGTCATCCAATACAGATGTCGACGTCCGCGTGGATGTCTACCCCATTTGCCAACCGACGACAAAATTTACCATGTCAGATTGTGGGCCAAATCGGTGACTGACTGGCTGACTTTCACTGTTGTTGTCGCCATCGCATTTACTCCTCTTGTTCCCTTCTGACACAGGGGCTCCACCCTTGACGTCCATCGCTGCTGTGACAGATCACTGTTCGTTCTACTCAATAAAATAACGTTACAAGCTTACTCCCACCATTAAATAAAAGAAATTGCGAATTTTTTATGATTAAACGTATAATAGGTTAATTATATAAAAAAGAAAAAAAGAAAGGAAGAGATAAGCAGATAAGGTACATCAAGGAGGACCGACTGAAGAGATGAGCCACAAGTGAAAGGGTAGATGTGGTCAAAGCAAAGCATGCAAATTTATCGTGCATGCAATGCATGAAAGTATAATATAGTAAATAGCGCAATGTGAGTGATAAGTCACGGAAAAGGAGATGACCTAGGGTTATGGGCATCTTTATTGATTACCATCTAAAATGTGAAAAGTTCTTGATGGCCAATTAAAAAATGCAAGTGATGACATTCTCATTTTTAGGGATGATGTTAACATGATATACACCCAATCAATTCTTGATATTTGGCAAATCAATTGTCTATTCCTCGAAAGGAACCAAAAAAATATTAAACAATTACAGGACCAAATGTACGGCAGGATCCTGAAAATCCTCATCCTAGACGACCCACACCCCACCCCGCCAGCAGCCACCCCCACACCTGTTCCCTCCACCTCCCCCCACCCGCAAAGCCGAAGCGGAGCATGCCGCTAGGTAATGCGCAAAAGCCAAGAATGTACAGTTGTCCCATCTTTTATAATATTAAAGTAAAAAGAATAAGAAAAGACTTTATTATTGAAAATTATTTTGTAGAGCTTTCAGACTTCAATATAGACTACTCTTGAGCAAGATCAACATGCCGTTATTGAAAAGTAGGGAGGACCCAAATGATTAGTCATTTCCTTTTGACAAAGAATCTGCACTTCACAGGGGAAGACAAAGGAAAACCGAACACAATGGAGGGAAATCTCTCGCTTCTAAAGGTTCTAGTTGGAAAAAAATAAAATATTACTGGGTCCCAGGTCCAACACCATGCCTACGTTTATACAGAGATATATATATATATATATATATTTATCCAGAGACCCACCACGTTCTCGTCTTCAAAATTTGTTCTTCTGCCTTCTTAGCTTCTATAATCTCTTCTTGTTTCCACAAGTTTTTTTCCTCCAAAAATGGGGTCTTCTTCTTCAGTAGTATTGTTAGTTTCTCTTCTGGTTTTATCTGTTCTCTTTGCTGGTTCTCAAGGTAGGCCGATATGTCTCCTCCCTCAGTGTTCTTTTTATCTTGGGTTTTGTATGATTAGGTTATGATATCTTTTGGCTTTTGGTGTAGGGATTCGATTTAAGAAAGGAATGTTCTCACCACTTGGGCAGGAAAATGAAATGATCCATGTAAGTAATCAACTTCTTAGTTTTCTTGCTTCATACTTATATATGAATTATTCCAGGGTTATTTTCTTGATATTCACATTGTTCCTGTTTTGAAGCAGGAAGAGAGAAAAAGTTCTTTGCTCAAAACAAGCGATGGAATTGTTGCAGAAGTTGTTCTCTGCAAAGATGCTGGAAACTTCAACACAGGTACCTTGAAGAAAAGATCAGTTTCTAAGGTACTATTGAAGAAATCACCAAAACACTGGTTACCAGGCATTTAAGAGATTACTATGACCTAGAAAGCACAAGCCTGGGCACCAATGATTTCGCTTCTCTGCTTCTCTCTAGAGCTTAACAAAACTAATAACCAGTGTTGTTCTTAGTCTCACAGTAGAAGTTGTAGCTGGATTTAGAAGATAATTCAAATCCATGAACTGTGTGCTCAATTTCTCTGACTTTTATTGATCTTTGTTTTCGTTGGTATTTGTGATTTATGTTCATAGTTTCTTTCACTAGATTTACCAAAGTTTAATTGACCGAAGAGAAATAAAGAAAAAAAGAGCTGAAAACCTAACAAAGGAAGGCAAATTGCAGGAATGAATAGAAAACTTATATCTACAGCCGCCACTATTACTTCTAGTAGTACTTCTACCTTCAGTTCAACGGTTGGTTAATTATTATGATTAATCACAATCAAGTGAAATTTACATTTGCATAGTCTGCTAAGCCAGTTATATCTAGGGTTTGGATAAATATTCCTCTCCCTAATTTGTCTTTTCTTTATTTTATTGATGTAATATGTGTATCTTCATGTTACAGAATGATGGGAAGAATAATGGAGAGAATCAAGCTAATTCTAATAACCCTACATCAAAGAGCAAATCAAGTGATGGGAAAAGTTATGGGGAGCAGACTGAGAAAAGTCACAACTCTTCCCAAGAGCTATATTTGGACATCACAGACATAGCAGAAATGGACTATTCTCCGGCTAGAAGAAAATCCCCCATTCACAACTAAATCAATATTTTCTCGGAAAGTATGTAGGAGAAAGAACATGAAAGGAGAATAGATCAAAATTAGACAGCACTACAGAAATTATGCAGTTTTTTTCTGGCTGGATATGCTTTTGTATATAGTAATAGTTAATATATTAATCTATTGTCATAGTTCATTAAAATATAATTATTTTGATGATTGAATATTCATAAGCACTTTTTCAGGAACTGATTATTGTAGGCCTTGGTAAATTTGTATGTTATATAAAGATCTCCCAAATAATAGAATCACTTGCTGGCGCGTATGCATACTGGAATCTGTCTTTGTACTTTGCTAGAGTTGACACAGTACAAAATGCAAAACTGTAAACTTAAAGCGTTTGAATTCAGATCCATGTCGAATAACTTGTGAATAGAACAAATTAATCGTATCGACTACATAGAGGGTACCTTTACATTTTGTAGAAAATAAAACATAAAAAAAATTTAAAAAATGGGTTAATTCATGTGACAGTGGGGGACCTATATTGGTTGTACGAAGAAAAGAGAGAAAACAAATAAACAGGAAATAGCAATGTTTGGTGCATTATAGATGTGATTAAGACTAGATATAGATACTGTCTATTGTTTGAGCAATATGACCATGGGAGATTTTGAAAGGTCGGTTGGCTCCACAAATGTAATGTTTTGCATATTGATTGCAATCTGTATGAACTGTCATTTACATGTGGACTCCTTTTTATGTTTTTGAAAATTAAAAAAAAATGAATTTTAGAAAAAAAGGTTTTCTCTTATCTTTAATCAATAACTCAAATTTTAATTTTTGTTTACGATAGGTTACAAACTAATTATAAAAAATAAAAACTATCACAAATAATTTTTAATAATTTTTACTTGAAAATTTAACAAATTCAACTATTTATATTAATTGTCCAACTAACTTTAATTTTTTCAACTAAACATTCATTCAGCTCAAATAACATCTAGTAAACAGGTTTTATAAAATTAGCTTAAAATTTAGATCACATTCACAATATATGTGTGTATGCAAGCTATCAAATTCAAACATTCATTTTTTTTACAATGTAAATTTGGTGTAACTTAATGATAATTGAGTAGAATTATTCAATTCAATATTTTTATTTTAAAAAAATAAATTTTTTATAAAAAAATATTAAATCATATATAAAACAACGATATAAAATTTAATTCTCATCTCTTTCTCGCAAATAATATTTATTTAATAAATTTTTTATCATGTTAGTTAAAACATAAACCCAATTTATTATCAATATATGCGAGATCATAAGGACAAAAAAAAATAATTACTTTTTAATAAAAACTTAATCTTATAGGAAAATATAATGTGAAAACAAAATTTATCATTTTTCTTAAAATAAAATATTATCATTATGAAAAAAATCTCATGCAAGATTATATAACACTAATTTACAAGTAGTTGGCTGTCAAAGAGCTTGCCTCGTTGAGAATTGATAATAAATTGAATAACACTTACATTTCTCCTCATACACTTGTTCCTACTGTAAGAGAATTAGCAGATTCTTTCAAGAATCAAGTTTAAACTATTAAATAAGGATATTATCACAATCAATTACTAGAAAATGAAGTCTCGGAGTTAAAACTGTAGTACATGTATATAAATACCAAACATTTTCCATGCATTCCTTAAACTTGTTGAGAAGATAAAAGTAACTAATAATCTGTTTCGAAACGAAGCTTTGCTCTCATGTTTCTCTTCTAATTCTTTTTAATCCTCTCTGGTATCTGGGGCTCAAGGTATATTATGTTATATAAAGCTGTTTTAATTTTAATTCAATTATCTTTTCTGTTCTAACTAGTATTTGATTTCCTTTTTTAGATACAATCTTCCAGGAATTCGAATTCCCACGGGTGCTTTGATCGAAACAAGTATCAATGGTGGTGTTGTAGAAGTTACTTATCTGTAAACACAAGCGAATGTCTCAGAATATTTTTTGGGGTGTGCATGGAGAATTCTCATATTTAACTAAAGAGTATAACATATTTTTCAAAGTAAAAGAACTCTTAAGAATCCTCATAGAAATTAAAGGTGGAAAGTTTGGATGTCCTATAAGTTCAGATTTGACTGTATACAATATTGTTAAGTAGTTATACAACGTTATTTAGAGTTAAATAATGCTGATGAATTCGAATTTGAAAATACCAAAAGGTTCCCAATATTATATAATTAAAACAAACTGAAGAGTTTAATCATCAGCCGACTGGGAATTTGGTTTGTAGTGTGCGGTGACTAGTTTATTTTTATTTTTTCAAGATATGAAGCAAAGGTTGGAAATTTATCGCGAAATTTGGAGATATTTAGTTAGCAAGGTGTGTCCATCCTCAACATCTACCTCAAGTTAAGTATGAAATACGATGCAAATACATGAAAATTAGACTGAAGATAGACATAAACATAACATCCTCAACAACCCGTACTACTCTACGCCACGATCCTAATTCAACTCCTGATATGAGGTCTGAGTCAACGGATAGATCACTTATCGCGTCATATCCCTGGGAATGGAATCGAATAGCGAATGCACTTGTGGTTAAGACAGGTCCTGCATCTCCTACCTAATGCAATTGACCGACCCGGCATCTCTTTCGTTCAATAATGCCTTTGCTTCAAGACGCTATTTACCAATAAGAATAGGAAAAAGACGCTACCTTTTTGAATTGAAGAAGCCGAAGGGGTGAACGAACGCTGCGTGTAATGACTTTGTCTCATATGTCTTCTTTAAGAAAGACTCCTCACCCCGGTTGATCCCTCTGAATCCTTCCTTGCTGGAACATCTTGGATCAGTTTTTGAAGGGGAAGGGCAGTTTTATATAAAAGAGCATTTAGCAGGTAGGTGACCTTCTTAAGGAGGCAGTTTTTATTGGAACAGGGCATTGGGGGTTATGGGAATAGTTTTTAGTAGACATTCTTATAAAGTGGAAAAAAGATCATTAAACATTAATGATTTTGTGCAAATATATTGATGAGATGGTGGATTATTTGTCACAGATGGATGACTCATTTGTTGCTTTCACCTTTTAGGAATAATTATTATTGTTTGGTCTGTGGTTCTATTGCTGGCTAAATGAAAATATATTAAATTCATATATGAAAGTTTAACTTTTGCTCTTTTTTATGTTTTTTCTTTTTGCCCTTGGCCTTTTCTTGTATGCTTCAATTGATTATTTAATGACATAGACAGTATCTGTATTATCTTGTCAACTGATCTTCTGTGTATGTTGAATTCAAGATGCATCAGTAACTTTGGGTTTTTTTAATATTTTTATTTGCGCTGTATTGATAACATATATGTGATTAACGTGCATTTTTAAATAAATGGTTACATATAGAACTAGTTATAAGTTCTAGTTAAACCTCATTGTTTGCTGCAATTTAACACGCATCAGGTACAAGCCGTAGTCATGGTAATCAGGTACCTCCTAGTGTTGTAATTGAAACTTTCAATGTTCCTGATCGAGGAGATGGAGTTCTCCCAGAAATCAATCAGGTATAGCAACATCTAGATTGTTCTGGAATATTTTTTTGGGTTCAAGTTGGTTGAATCATATCTCACTATAACAATTTCTGAATTCTAGTATTTTCTTGGCAGATTGTGTTGGCTGTTCTTGGCTCTTTTGGATTTTCAAATATTGGAATTGGTGGCAATGTAATTGATCTCAGGGTAATAATCTCAATTCATGGAGACTGACAACTGTAGATTCTCATTGAAATACTGTGTGAACTCCAACTTCGAAACATTACCTGCAAAAAAATTGAATAAAGATCCATCAGGTTGAGATTATGAGATGGTTTGTTGAACGTCATGTAAAATTTAGGGTTTTATATTGCCAAAACCTCAAGATTGGCTATTAATTTTGGTGTGTGTTTAATAAATATACATATATGTTGATTCATAATCTTTATAGTGGGTTTGTGGATGTGTAATGAGAATGTATTACAAAGACACGAAGGAACATCAGTAGATAGTGGTGTGATGGATTCGACCCAGCAACCATCTGGACAAGTTGGTGCGAGGGTTCAATCAGATCAACCACAGAGTGCTTTTGGTATTCCTTTGGCAATTTCCTTGGGGACTTTGCTTTGCTTTCTCCTGTAGGCCTGGACTTGGATTTTCATTTGCTTTATCAATTTATGATATTTCAGTGTTGATTTGCTCTTATCATTCTATTATGAAATGAATTCTGTGCTTCACCCTTTTGGGGTGTATGAGAAAATTAGTTTAATATGTATTCTCTCCTCGTTGACAACCTTGACTCTATATCTAAATTGAACGAGGCGTGATGTAGATGCATATGGTCTGTTTTTGCGCCCTCAATATTATAAGATTCCATTATACAATACGTCTTCTGGTAATTATTGTTGATTTTGTTGCAACACATTGTACTGCATGCAGGAGTGTGGATAACAATGCTCAAGCATTGGCTGTGGACATTACTGTAGAAAGAGACTCTCGTTCGGCTCCTTATTTAGGGACTGTAAGAGAGTCCCTTCAACAAGAAAGGCTTTTCCTAGAAGGGTTTCTGTGAGATGGACTTCCGGCACCTGCAGCTTTGGCAGAAGTCATGATGTCTACTAGACAATTCCTCATTGAACAAACTGCAGAGTGCCTGCAGGTGTGATGTTTTCTGCCTTTATAATTGTTTGATCTGGTTTTTGATGTTCTAGATTTTCCTCTATTGACCCTATTGTGAACCAATGCTTTGAAATGGGTTTTTTCCTTTTCAAGCATCTTGTATCATAAATCCAGTGGTTTTGTGATTCTGCCTGTGAATATTTTATGGGATTGCTATTTTCTTTTTCAGATACCAGCAGCTACTTGTGGAACTACTGGAGAATCAGGCAAACGTTAATGATTCATCTGTGCGAAATAGAAGTCTAGCATCTACATGGAGAACCGGGCTTCTGCTGCATAATCTAGTTGCTTATTTGCTTGAACTTGGTTGAACAACCATGACTATGAGATTTGGTCAAAGTCTGGTAGGATAATGCTGGTTCCCTGTGTGTGACTTCTCCTCTGTTCACTTTACTTTTCCTAAATCTCACTATGACTCTTTTCTTATGCAGTCTGACGCAGTGATTAATGCTGGTCCTGCAGTTTTCATATCACCTTCTAGTCTGAATCTGTTCATGGTTCAGGCAATATTCTCTTCACCGTGTATCAGTCTTCTCTTTGACACAAATTTTTTTCAACTTTTGCTGATAGTTGAACTTTATATGTCCAGCCTCTTCCAAGCTTTGGTGCCATCCCCATGGGGCCTGTACAGCCACCTGCCTCTGTTTTGGCTCATGGACATGGTGCTGGGTTTCATCCACAACGTATTGACATGCAAATATGAAGAGGTATTTTCTGCATGAAATATTTACTACTTTTTGGTGTTCATATGGTATCAATTTTTGTCGTGACTAGAGGACAACAGCAAGGAGTGTCAGAAACCTAACTTCAGGGAAACTGCCAATTTGTCTATTTGTTTGTTAACTATGATTTGTTTCCTGGTTGAAATTTCAATATGAAATGATTAATGTGATCTGTGCAAGTTTCTTGTCAATAATTCATAACCACCCTCATAATACCACACTTTTTTACTTGGTTCTTTTTAAGTGTGCATGCAATGTCACATGGACAGCCACCCTCAAGTGTTGGAAATGCCTATTTTTCAGTAGAAAAAGTGCCTACAGTTAATAAGTTTTTAACTATCGATGATTTTACTGTTAAGGTTTGTCAATGGCAGGTTCCAATGCTAATCAAGAGGAACGTGTTAATAATCAGCAGATGCCAGGGCAAGCAAACTCAACAACGGCGTCTGGTACTGGTAATCTTGGCAGTCAAACAACTTCAAGGAACCCATAGGGTTCATCTGTTGCCAGAAAATCTGGAGTATGGGTACTACCAATTAGGACCATGGTTGCTGCAATGGCGGCTCCCTTCAGCAGTCTTCCTTCAGATTCATCTGGTAATCCTCTAGGCTTGTACTATCCAGTTCTTGGTAGACTTCAGCATGTAGCTACTGGACATGCGAGTGGTGAGCAAGGACATCAAGCATCTAGTGGTTATCGGCCTGCTGCAGTGCAAACTGAGCAACCATCAGTTCCTGGCTCTGTATGGCAACAAAATGTTGAAAATTATCCCCAAAATGGTAATGTAACAAATTCTTTTGTAAAAAATTTGGCTCAAACATTTTGAACCTGTTAGTAATAGATTTTAGGAGGCTTAAATATGTTGTTATTGATTATTTGCTGCTTGTATATTCCATATTTTGAGTTTCAGTATGGCTATACATGCATGTCTGTTTTGTACGTTGCAGTAGGGTCATCATCTTCTAGTTTTACCTGTTCTCTTCACTGCTCGGTCACTCATTAAGCCTTGCTTCAAGATTTGATTCCAGGACTGGAGTTGACTTTATGTTTCTCTTCTATATCTGTTAACGTAGATGGTACCCTTTCTGGATCTGAATCCTTTATGTGGCTTGTTTTTGTAGGATCATCTCTGAATCCCAACTCTAGATGATGGGATTGTGTCAACGTTAGTATTCCTTCAGTTATAGGAACTTTAAACAGCCAAGATCCCGAGCAACAGATACATGGTGGTGTTTTTCAACTTTTAAGGAATACTTTTCCAGCTGGTGAAATCCATGTAGATGATGCCAGCTTACAGGGGACGGCTTCAGGTTCTGTCCCAGATCACACAGCCACACCTGGTGCAGATTGCACAGCTGCATCTGTTGCAGATGGCACAGTTCCTCTTGTTGAAGATTCTGAAACAGTGCCTGTTACAGTTCACTCAGCCACGTTTGTTGCAGATGGTGCAGATTACACAGCTACATCCGATGGTTCTTCAGCTGGACAAGCCAATGTCACTGATGAAGGGATATTTTTATCTAATTTGCTGCACCACATTATGCCCTTAATATCTCAACATACAAGCAAAGAAGCAATTGCTGCTTCTATGGTGGAAGTAAATACTTCTAAGCATAGAGTGGCTCAAGATTCTTCCACCAGTGTAAGCGTGCTTCGCTAATTACCTGTGTGGTGGCCTTTTATGCCTCATGTTTCATTATATAAGACACGTCACTCAAACTCACCCACTCAATAAGGCACATCCACTCACATGCTCAATGTGAGATGCTGACAGCTGACATATTGGTAGGCCGGGAGCTCTTATGTTGGGACATCACGTTGACAAAGTGAATCAGAACCAAGGCTGCCAAACCCCAAACGTCAAAAGGTATGTATGTGTTACTTTTCCCTTGTTCTCTTGCATTCATCCTTCTTGTTTGTATGTTTAAAATCTATAATAACGCAAAATTTTATGGAGGATTGAGCTTTTCTACACAGATTATGAGCCGCTGTTTATGACTATTGTAAAAACTCCCTTCATTACCATTTTTGACATAGCTGGTTTAGTAACGTTAAAACCCATCGATGTAATATGCTGCATGTCATATAAATTACTTTGTAATGTAACATACTGCATAATCGTACAAGTTCAGTTTTTAAACCATGTTAGGCGTTGATCCAGTTCTTGAGGTTATGCAGGTATATGGCAGCATTTGATGTGCATGGAATTAATTTTGTAATAATACCGTGACTCGCTTGATGCAGACGGAGTGATTTGATTTGTCATATGGCCTGGGATTTTAACACATGGAATTGGCACCCGGGCTTGCAAAAGTGATGATAAATGATTTTGAGCAATACGGATAATATGTATTTTACTTCCACAGACGAATGGGAGGAGAGTCTCATTCATTCAGTCAGAAAGTGGTGTAACCAGAATCAAGTGGAATGTTGTGAAATTTAATTAAATATGCAATCAGCAGCAATCTGTTGTTTCAAAATAATTATCTTCTTTGACTTTGTAAAAAATAAAAATGAATTTAATGGCTTTGAACTTGAATTAATCTTCTTTACCATATAATGCTAACTCTGTTCTTTCAACTGCAGTCATGGTAACCTTCCTTTTCACTTGGAAAGTCTTATGTCAGCTGTGAAAGTGTTTGATGAGGTAGACTGACTGACTTCTTGTATTAATTTGTAAGATGAGTTAGTCCATTTCTTTGTTGGTTACGACGTTTGTCTTGTATCGTGCAATAATATCATTTCTTCA
Organism: Xylocarpus granatum; assembly: GCA_019650275.1. Classification (NCBI taxonomy): domain Eukaryota; kingdom Viridiplantae; phylum Streptophyta; class Magnoliopsida; order Sapindales; family Meliaceae; genus Xylocarpus; species Xylocarpus granatum. Next base: position 121,569 of record BNST01002773.1, read on the forward strand.
AAGAAGAGAAAGGCATTTAATTTTTCCGGCTATATTTCTTACGGTATTGAGATTGACTAGTTATGCAAAGACATAATTTTAATTCAACAAAAAATATTTAACATCAAGGGCGAGGAGAGAGCAAGAAATCGTCCGGCCCCTTATTGCCTAACTCGGGCCCACATTTAAATAGTTGATAGAATGTTAATTATTTAAATGTGACAGTGAAGCTTAAGCTTTTCACCTCCTTTGCCGCTTCACACAACCACTCTGTCATGCCCGAGCAGGTTCAATTCCGATCCTCTGTTTCTCTTTCTTTTTCCTTTTCTATGTACGTTACCGTGTGTTCTTCTCTTCTCTTCTTACATTTACCTTTTTTTCTATGGCTTTGTTGCAGACCGAGAAGGCATTCTTGAAGCAACCCAAAGTGTTCCTCTGGTAAAACAAACGACAAAACCCACGAGAATATGTTTTTCCTTCCGAGATTTTAAATTTATGTACTTTTACTTACTTTGTCTTTTTAACGTGTTGTTTTTTTTTCTTTTGTTTTTTTAAAACAGCTCTAAGAAATCAGCTAAGGGAAAGAGGCCCGGCAAGGGCGGGAACCGCTTCTGGAAGAGTATTGGATTGGGTTTCAAGACTCCCAGAGATGCCATTGAAGGTCTTATTTTAGATAATTTGATCTACGTCCTAAGCTTTTATAAAGCTAGTTGTGCATGTATTGCAGTGCATGCTTATTTATTTCTTTTGCTTCGATTGATTTGTTTGCTAAAGGATTGTATTTGATTTGATAAATCTAGGAAATTTAGACTTGCTATTAGATATTAGAAACTGAAACCAAGGTCAGGTTAGTACCTAGTATAGCCAAGTGCTGACTTGTTTAAAGGGTCATCCCATTACACAATTGTAAAGTTTGTTTTGAACGTTGCTCCTTATTTGAACATGCATGTGCTACATATAGCTATTTGAATCAACCCAGTCATCACCAATTGCCGTGATGCTGTGTTGCAGTCCTATATGTCTTGTATGATGCCTAACTGTAACATTGTGCATCAGGCTGTGAGATTAGGAATTGTTTGGTTCAGGAAGCAACATCACTACTTGCTTTTTCTTTTAATGATGTCATTCATTTTTGTGACAAATGATAGTTATTTTGGTGTTAGAATCTCTAAGATTCATTTTGATTTATAGAAGCTTCTTGTGTTTTATTTATTTGTTGAATTTTTGACTGTCTGTTGGTATTTGTTTTAATGTTTTTGTAATTAGTGATTTGTAACTGCTACTAAATTACTGTAGAAGTAGTGTGTTGATGAGAGTTTATATGTATAGAGGGATTTGTTAAACAGAGCTAAAGGTTTGGCAATTGTGATAATTTGATACAGGGTGACAAAAATTTTGCACCATTAATTGTTGGCATCTCATCAATTAGGGCATAATGAGTATATGAGTATAGGTTTTGGTAATGGGTTTTGGAAATTTTGAGTTTGCATTGGTAAATAAAATCAACTAGATATTTTAATTCTATCTGACACATGCTTAGTTTCTTGTAAGATAATGTCATGAGTGAGAGGAACATTGTTATTGTGGTTTGCACTTCTGTCCTTGTATCTTGTTGCTTAATTTGTATTAAATGCACAAGTTTTTCATTTGTGCTCTTGTTATGGCTGTTTCCTGCACACTTAAAAATTAATTTGCTAGCTGTAAACTTTGTAGCAAATATGTTTGCTGACCCAGCTCACCATGTGTTTGTTGTTCAGGAACTTATATTGACAAGAAATGTCCATTCACTGGCACCATTTCTATCAGAGGACGTATTTTAGCTAGCACTTGCCACAGTGCCAAGATGATGAGAACTATTGTTGTTCGAAGAAATTACCTTCATTTTGTGAGAAATATCAAAGGCATGGTCAATTTTCCTTTTGTGAAGGTTGCATTTTACATTTATTTTCCTCTCTAGATTGTCATGATCTAAGAAATTGCGTTCTTTTGGTCTATTTAGATATGAGAAGAGGCATTCAAACATTCCCGCTCACATCTCTCCATGCTTCCGTGTGAAGGAAGGAGATCATGTCATCATCGGCCAATGCAGGTTAATATTCTAAGCAAAAGAGATTATTTATAATATTTTTATGCATGAATGTCATTGGAAAGTAATCATGCAGCTTTTGCATTGAATATTTGTTACTTCTTTTCCCACTTTTTACGCCATTATCGAAGACAGTGAGGTTCAATGTGTTGAAGGTGATCCCTGCTGGATCTTCTTGTGGTGGCAAGAAAGCTTTTACTGGAATCTAAGGTTTTTAACTTGACTTGGATTAGGCTGTTCTTACAACTGTTGTGTTCTCAAGATGATTTGATTATGTAAGAGAAGACCAAAAGTTTTGAAGCCCATCTAGGTTTACTGAATTTTCTGTCATTTATGTTATTAATTAGCTCATCTTTGAATATTCCTACCCTACTGTTCTTGAATTTGAAATTTGGCTAGGCAATCTTTTGGGGTCTTTTTTTTCTGAGATCGAAGACTCACTATCCAGAAAACATGGTCCTTTACTCCTGTTAAATTATGTATGATCCTTGCTTGGATTTTCTTTTCTATGTTATGTTGTGTCACCCTGAGTGAAACATCAAACCGCCTCTCATCAATTTGTTTATATCTTTGCACTTATGGCTTAGACAGAAATTAAGCCTATGTTTGATCTACATAGGACTCGCATCTTTTTTCCACAGATTTTCCTTTACATACGTGTTCAAAAATAGGCACCCTGAAACTAACTTTGGTTTCATCTACTTTGTGAACAAAGTACTGAACCTCTTGCTCCTGTTCTAGGTGGCTTGGGGACTACCTGAGCTAATGATAAGAGGCAAGAACCCTCTCGGGCATGGCCTTCTTAGTTAGGTCAATCAGTTCCTGGAGGGGGGGCAAAAAGAAAAGACCAGAAGTGCTACACCTGGCCTCATTTTCTGTGGGAATGGCGGTTTGGGCATAGATCCAAGTAAGACGACAGAAAAGACTAACCCTACTTCCAATTTAAGAGGAAGTTCTTTGACGTTTAGAGTCAGAATCAATGCAGGGCACTAGAAAGAGTAAATACAAGCTTACCTTGACGGAAGTTACCCAATAAAAGCACACAATCAGTGAGATGAGCCTGGCAGCTCCGCCGTGGCCTATGCCATTGGCTTTTTGGCTTACTGATGGGTTGAACAATACGAACGGGTTAGGGGAGAGATTAGAACCGCATTGGCATTAGCTTTCTTACCAGAAAGAACTACGTGCCCGAGGCTGGATACTTGGGTGGAAACAATTTGATAAAATATGGGGACGCGTGCATTTAGTTAAGAATATGAAATTTACCCGTTATTCCAGGTCGATAAGCCAAAGCCTTGAAACAAAAGAACCCTCTGTTTCAGAAATTAATTACTAAACAATGACATAATCAGAAAAGATTGGGGGGGGCTCCGATTGTTCCTGTTGAGAAATAAATGTTCACTTACTGTATACTTAACGTACACTAGTTTTAAATGAAATCTAATGAAGTCTTTGGAATTGTTATTTGATTCCATATACCAATCATGGGGCCATCATTATGTGATCTTTTACTTAGGGGTGTCTTATCCTCAATTCTTGTTCTACCTTGTAGGAGAAATAATTGGTCTTGCAGTCTTAATGGTCTAAATAAATAAACAAACAAAGCATAAAATGAATTGGCTTTTGAATAACATATATAGGAAAATTGTGGGGATAATAATGCAACAGCTCCATTAACATCATTTGGACTGAAAGTAAGTGGTACAAGTACCAAGCTACCAAAGCATATTCCTTTCAATTGGCAATGCCAACTATAAACATATTAAACCAATGGAGTTTCATCCTTTTTCGCTTGCCCCTTTATAGTGCTCTGTGACATCAAGTCAAGGGGTTACATCTCAAAAGGAAATCAAAATATATGGCAAAATAAAATAAATTATATGGTATTATGATCGCCGTATAAAACAAATTAAATTAATTTTTTGAATATATTTTCAATCTAACATAATATGATCACTCTAAAATTTAAATAATTCACATTCAGTTGACCTATTTGAGATAGGTAAATTGAATTCTTTTTCTTCCATTACCCAAATTGGTGAATATAGTTGATGAGTTTTACCAAAGGTATTCTTTCCTTTTACAAGGCAAAAAAAGACAAGCATGATGGCATAAGAAAAGAACCATCTTTTTTAGGTTAGTGAATTTCCCTTTTTATTATTATTATTATGATTATAATTTTGGAGTTGAATCTTTGAACAAAAGAAAAGATATTTTATGTCTTGAGGAGAGAGACTCACCAATCCTTTTTCTTTTTTTTTCAAAGACCAAAATTGAAATCATGCCATGATCTTGCTTGTATCATCATCCTACCACAGAATATTTCTTCTATTCACACCTTGTCTATCAAAAACTTCTCTTTCAAATCTTTTGATGCAATTAATTGCCAATAAAAACAAACCCAAACCATCCTATGGTTGTTTTTGTGTTTCCAAATTTAATCTTTGGAATCAAGAAGAGTAATTACCATGATAAAACACAATATGGGTCTCCTTTGTTTTTATGTGGAAAAAGTGTGGTGATTATCTTTCATATAATCATAACTTTTCCATCAATTTTTGAAAGGTGGAATGAGGGGTGACTCCAATTTTGTTTTATTAATGATTCCAAACATTTATCTCTTAAATATTATTTTACACGTGATTATAATATTAATATCTCTTTTAATAAATAAAATTATTAAAAAAAAAGAATACAAGCAAGAATAAAAGAAGTAAAGTTAAACAAAGGGAATTAATAATTTCCCCACCAAAAAAAAATCAAAAGTAAGACCAAACATAGAGGAGAAGGGGAGAAAATAAACAAAACAAAAACAAAGGCAAAACGTCACAGAACATGAAAAGAAACCCAACTGATATTTTCAACCACATTTTCATAGAAAAATCTGGTATTTAACGCTGATTGTAAATTTGTTATATAATCTCTCTCTCTCTTTTTTCTGTCAACTACTATCTTATGAACATATTCTCAAGAATCTCCCCTTCAATCCATTAAATTTTCTTTTTGATTCTTTGTTTCTGTTGTGCCGCTGCGTCTATTGCTTTGGATGCCTCCTACTTGCTTACAAACTAAAAACGAACATCAAAAGTAATTATATTTTTACCCCAACACACAACAAATCATGTGTATTCAGGATGCAGAACAGGTTGGCCAAGAAATGGAGAGCCTGAACAACAGCAACAACAGCAGTAAGCAAGCTTCTTGGCCCTTGCATTGCGAGTCGTTGCCTACCCAGATGGAGAATTGGGACAAGGAGTCTTCTGTGATCAGTTCGAATGATCAACTCAGTATAGGGCGTTCGCTTCCTGTAAGATTTCATTTCTTTGCTCTATTTTTTTATTTATTTTTATTTTTTTGTTCTCAAGTTTGGGTTTTGCAGGCTGAATTCAATTGTGGGGTATCTACTTTTCGTTTTTTCTTTTTATTTTTTTCCTTCCTTTTAATTCTTTCTCTGTAAATTTTCAACTTTTGTGACATCTGTTCACCTTCAGCTCTTGTTGCAGTCACCAATCAATATTTTTCTCCGATTTTTTTTGTTAGATCATTTTCTTTTCTTCTTCTTTCTCTAATTTGATCAGCTCTTGTTCTTTATTGGAGATAATTATATAAAAAATAATGATCTTTTTCTCCACTACTGTGTTTTATACTGCAGGAGACTGATGAAGTGATGACTTATCTTATTATTTGTGAAGATAAATTTTATTGCAATTGAGCTTCTAGTTATTTTAGTGTTTTAAGAGCTGAAGGGCCATTTATTCGATTGCTTGTGGAATTGAAATTCTGCTTAGATGAATTGTTTTAGTAACATAACAATCAGTATGAGTGTTACAGCTATATTCTTATATCATTTTCTGTTTCATATTTTTCTTGTATTTAAAAGTAAATTTTCCATGTTTGGGAATCCTTTCTTGATTATTTGTTTTTTTCCCTTTTTTTTTGTTTTTGGATCGGGGGTGTTAAGAAACAATTCAGATAGTCCAAGAATATAGACCTTTCTCTGGATTGCTGTAAATAGTTAGGCTTGATAATTTCAATATTTTCCTGTGGTTCCATTGTTTTTTCTGTTGACTTGTTATTGTGCTAATTGCTGCGCTCTAATTTGATTTCTTGATTATTCGTTCAGCTGGAAAGCATTTGTGAGGATACAGTTGTCATCGATAGAAAACAGAACATGTCATCAAACTTTGTCCCTGCCTTGCGATCGGGAGAGTGCTCCGACATTGGGTATCGTCCATATATGGAGGATACTTGTGTATGCATTAGTGATTTGGCTAAGAACTTCGGTTATGAATTGCCGAATGAAGAATCTGTTTCATTCTATGGGGTATGTTCTTATCCTACTATATTGTTCACTTTCTTCTCTGTTTCAATAATTCACAAGGATTTTACTTTTACTAAGTCATTAGTTTCTGTTAGAATAACAAGAATGATATAATCTGAACTAAAATGGAAATGCATTCAAAATGCATCTCGTATTGAAGACTAACTAAAACGAAAAGCAAAAATTAATAATGTAAATATTGGGTTCATTCCTAAACCAAACACAAATTGATTTGTGGAACAGGTGTTTGATGGGCACGGAGGAAAGGGTGCGGCACATTTTGTCTGTGACCATTTGCCAAGAGTCATTGTTGAAGATGCTGATTTCCCTTTAGAACTTGAGAAAGTGGTCACAAGATCATTTATAGAGACTGATCAAGCTTTTTTGAAGTCATGTTCTATTGAGTCCAGCATGTCTTCTGGCACAACCGCACTTACTGCAATGATATTTGGGAGGTAAGCCTTTTCAATTTCTACTACTGTGATCATATTTCAGAGCAATGAGTAAGTATATATGTCTTAGAAAGTAAGAAAACAAGAAAGTGTTGGTTAGAAAGTCGTTGCAACTCAGTGTAGGTGTTAATAGTAATGGATTGAAGCAACATGAATCCATGGCAGAGACTTGTAAACATTTCATTTCATCTTGACAATCCTGAGATCACATACATGTTTTGAACACACATTTTGAATTACAATTATAGCATGTGATTATTTGAAAAAATATGGTCCTCTGTACAGGTCTTTGCTTGTGGCAAATGCTGGGGATTGTCGGGCAGTGTTGTCACGACAGGGAGCAGCTGTAGAATTATCAAAGGATCACAGACCTTGCTGCACAAAAGAAAGGATCCGGGTTGAGTCATTGGGTGGATTTATTGATGATGGTTACTTGAATGGTCAGCTAGGTGTAACACGAGCATTAGGTGACTGGCACCTTGAAGGAATGAAGGAAATGGGAGGAAGGGGTGGGCCCTTGAGTGCTGAGCCAGAACTCAAACTGGTAACACTGATTAAGGAGGATGAGTTTCTTATCATCGGTAGTGATGGAATATGGGATGTGTTTACCAGCCAAAATGCGGTAGATTTTTCCAGGAGGAGGCTCCAAGAGCACAATGATTTGAAGTGGTGTTGCAAAGAAGTAGTCCAGGAAGCAATAAAGCGAGGAGCTACAGACAATCTGACAGTTGTCATGGTGAGTTTTCACTTGGAGCCACCTCCACAAGTGGTTGTACAAAGGTCAAAGGTTCATAGAAGCATTTCTGCTGAAGGGCTTCAGAATCTCAAATGCTTGTTAGAAGGATAGAAGTTTTTCTATATTTGGTTACACTTCCACATTTTGACAGCCAAAGGAGAAGACTAATTAGTAATAACACTTGAGCTGTTCTCTTTGTTAATATAAATTCATTGGGAAATCAGAAGCTACCATTTTTCTTTCCATGTGCCAGTCAAGTTTCCAAGAAGGAAAGAGAGGAAATTAAATACACCAAACTGAAAATCCTGTTAAATATTATTCATAGGACAATCTTGTATGCATGAAGTAAGATTTGATTTGTACAGATATAGTTCTAACATTGTAATATCTTTTCTTTTATGTATTCATATATACATTATTTTTGGTCATCCTTTTGATTGTTATGACACCACGGAAATGCTTAGAACTTAAAAAGTTTACACATTGCAGTCAGAAACTTCGAACCAAACAAGTGGTGACAAATAATTTCATACCAAATGAATCAATGCCAGTACATTTACGAGGGAATACAACATTCAATATTGCGTATTAGAAATGTGATAAAAGAAAAAAATTAATACATGTATAATGGTATTACAATTTCATCTATATAATGTTTCCTCAATGACATACTCTTCTCTATTGGGATACAAAAAAGATGTATAGACATAAACACAGAACTCTCCATCATTGTGTGTTTACACTGTTCCTAAGTTTATCTTTAATCTCAGTCTTCGCAACGCGAACCAAGAATATTCCCGCACAGAAAATTGCAACAATAAGCATAAGAAATACGCTGTTCCACCCACGGGTGGAAATATAGCCAGCCAAAAGTGGACCCAGAGCTGCCCCAACAGAACCAGTACCATCTATAATGGCAGTCACAGTAGCTAATGCTCGTGAGTTACCTTTAATTAAGTCCTGAGTACCAAGATCAGCCGCAACCGCTGTTGTAATAAGAGAATATGGACCATTCACAAGCAAGCCAGAAAGAAACATCAGTGAGATGTTGGTGATCATAGAGAGACTTCCGTAAGCCCGGTACAAAACAAGGGATGGAATCGATAGTAACAGGAATGCAACTGAAGTAACTGCTCGAGCTTCAATCATGTCAGAAATGAAACCTGCCAAGATTCCACCAAAAACTCCTCCAATATCAAATATTGTAGAGAGGATTCCGGAAGATTTGTGTGACAAATGCACCCCAGCAACAGCTGCAATTCCCCGGTAAGTTCAATAAACATTCACCACTTTAAATAATCATCAGAGAGCTTTTAACAAGTTCCAAACCTACGTGTTCATGTATGATGGAGCGATCAAAGAAAGTTGAAGCATTGTTATAAACATTTGAACTAACTGGAATCCTTTCTAGAAAAGACCAATTAAATAAAACTGTTTTGGAATCCAAAGCAATCTAATATACAAATGCATCATAAAAATATATAATGAAGCAATTGAAAGAAGCTAAAGCCCTATCAACAACTAGCTTATATAATATCAGTTTCACAAAGTTCAAAATTTATGCTATTATTAGAGCTACAGTGATTCATTTTCTACAATGCCTCCAATTAAAATAATATAATTCCACACTAATTAAAGCATCAAACAGAAAGATGCAATTCACTCAATAGATATCATCAAGCAACTCTAGAATTCTATCTCACAAGTATATTGACATTTAATTAGAAACAAGTACCTGTGTGCTCTATGTAGAATGGCAACCAGTATAAAAAAGTGTAAGCCACCAGCTTTGAAAAGAAAAGACAGAATGCGAAAGGTGCCACACGGGGCAACTTCCATGCCTCAAAGAACCCAATTCCTTGCAGAGAACCTGAACTCTCGGAATCAAGAAGACCCGCCTCTTCATTTTCAGCTTTCTCCCCATTTTCAACATTCATCATCTCAACCTCTTTTCCTGGTGTCTCAAACCCCAAATCCTCAGGCCTCACAACAAGAAACAAAAACACAAAAACTCCAACAAAGATCACCAAAAAACCAGGCACCACAAATGACCAACCCCAGCCGAACTCCAAAACCCCAGATGCCAAAACAGACCCAATAATGTTACCAACAGACGTATTTGAATTCCATATTCCCATTATCAACCCTCTCTTCTCTTTCCCAAACCAATTCCCCACTACGGCCACCACACAAGGCCAACCAATTGACTGAAACAAGCCACAAAAAACTTGTACAGCCATGAAATAACCTAACAAGTGCACACTAAACCAATAACCTAAACCATATATTATAGTTAACAAACCAGCACCCATCATTCCAAATACAAGAAACAACCTTAAATCAATCCTATCACCAACGTGTCCAGCAAAATACATCCCAATTGAATAAGAAGTAAGAAATGCTAAATCAAGCTCCCCAAGCCTGTGGGTTCCATAGGGACCATTGAATGGGGCCCACCCGGAATCGTTTGAGCTCAAGTTCCAGTCTTCGAGAGTGGATGGTCCAAGAACATTCTTGACGATGCTGGGTGGCTTACGAGACGCATGAAATGAAGCGTAAGCGAAGAACGTGATGATTAGGGCTGTGATTTGGTGAAAGAATAGGGTTTTGTTTGGGGGTTTTAAGTTTGGGAAAAAATTCAGACCCGGTGCTAGAGTTAAGGCTTCTTGGGGTTGCAGCATTTCTCGGCAGGATAATGGATCTAGGATTGGGGTTTGGCTTACAAGGTGATTTCTACCGAATGGTTAAAATTGTGACAACGATTTCGCATGATCACCAAAAATTTGACTTGTTTTCGTGTTTTGCTTTCTGGGTTCCAAGCAAATTAAGTTTATGACCGTTATATCAACGAAATCCCGAACCAAAAATGCTATTTTCCACAAAAACTCAAAGAATTTGGAGCAAGTGTGATTTGTAGAGGGGGAAGAAGAGAAGCTGACGAGTTTCGGAGACAAGATGTGCGAGAAATAACAGTTTGGTCAACGTCGGATGTCCGAAACGAAGGGACTTCTTTTCTCGAAAATGTCCTTTCAACGATCTTGCCTGGAAGGTGATGGAGGGCTCCCGAAAAGATTTGTTTTTAAAATATTTTTTTTAATTCACATGTAAACAATAGTGACAAACCGCTAATGTCTTGGATATACGTATAATTTGCTCTTACTATTATTAAAAGAAATTCTAAGGTTTCTCCAATTCAAAGAAATTCTAGCTAACCATCCTTGAAGAACAGGAAATATAAGCACAATATTTTGATACTACAGATCAATCACAAGGAATCATTAGCAAAATTGGAAATTTATTCCTTCGGGATCCTTTGAAATTTAGACATATAGTAAATGCAACAATCAATGACAGGATTTCTTGAACTGAGATCAGTAGGGAATGCTGTTAGTGGTGTTTAATAACCTAATAGATTGACAATAAATAAATATTGTTATCGGTACAAGTTATTATACATCTAGAATTTAAGAGAAAAAGAACACGATGAAATTGATGGCAACAATCTACTTTACACAATCTTAGGATCCATCGCAGATGTATGAACGAACTTACTCTCCTCATATCATCTGCTGATGAACGTCGGCAGCCTGCTGAGCAAGTTCCACCACCATAGCCTCATCAAAGAACTTGTTGATGCTCACATCTTCACTCATACCCTGCCACAGGTGAAAATCCAAAAAATTAAAGCTTAAATTCAGAATTAATTTCTCAGATTAATCCAAATTGTTCTCTGTTGGTTCAATGTTTCTGTTGGCCTTTATGGTTTTCTAAGATCATGTGCCTGGATGGCGCAAATTCCTGGGCAATAAATACAAACACCCTATAGTAGCACCACAATTACTTCCATCCTAGAGGGAAGGGTCTTCGACTTGACCGACAATAGAGTACAAAGGATTTACTTTGCTTCGTCCTCTGTCTCGACGTTACTATTTGAACTGAAGTTGAGGACCCAGTGCAGATCAACTCCAGTGCTATTTAACTTGGGGCATCATCCGTCTATGTGATAGGGCCCCAGAAAGGGCATTTTATAATACAAATATTGGTCAAGAGAGATTGAAATCCAGAGCTTTACCTTTCTACGCCTTGTCTTGACCATAAATTCACGAGCAAGGTGCTGGATTGGTGCAGGTTCAAGTGGCCGCAGAACAATACTCTTGTCAAGGGGATCCCCAGGAACTATAGCCCAATGATCAAAGACAGAGAGGCAAAACGCTTGCCCTTGAGTATGGTACCTCAAGTCCATCTCAAAACCAATGATTCTATTACAGGTAAAAGTGCCTGCAGCCCAAAAGGATTGAATGAATCAAGAATTATAACAGGCATACATCAAATAGGCACCAAGAGGTATGCAATCCGAGCCAGAAGGTATTGGCCATCAGCCAACAAGACTAACTTATTTAAACTGAAAGGAATCCAGCATTCCTAGAAGGAAAATTCTGTTAAAGACTATACTAGGCAAAGCTTTCTTAACCAGACCTTAACAATATAAGCAGGAGTTCCTGGTTGAGGAACATCGGCTGTAACATGTCCACGCCTGCAAGATAACACTATGTAGATTGCAGAGACAGTCGATTGGAGTTTGTATCTGAACCAGTAGCAGCAACATTAATTGCACAAACAGAGCTAGTGTCAAAATTTAGTTCAAATTATTGCATCTACATAATTGTGGGTCTGAACACCATAAAAAATCAATCTCTAAGGTGGGGGGAAATAAAACGGGAAAGATAAAGAAGAATTTCTCAGTTGGATTTCAGAGGAACTGCTTATAGGTTTCAGTTTGGTAACCTTGAGAAGCTCTTCACATCCAATTAAATTTGTCAATAAGCAATTTCATTTTTAAGATGACAGAACAAGATTTACCTCAACATAATACACCGGTTCCATGAGCCGTGGGAGTAGCCTTAAGGAAAGCTGAATAGGCCACTCGTCGAGCTGTGGGAATGATCTGACCAGATCCTCGATGCAATGGTTCAGGTGCAATCCTTGCATCAACTATTTTAAACTTAACATTTCTGATTGGTTCATCACAGAGGGGTCCTTCTCGAGCACCCTCACTGAAATCTGTTAAAAAGGTGACAAAACCATTCAGGGTAAGCAATAAAATATAGCCCAAAAAAATATAAATAGTATATAATTCAATTTACCCTTGAACAATGGAATCCTTAACAGCATTCAGCAAGTTCTTGTCAACTTCAGTTGGCAGTGTATCATCTAATAAAATATTAGGGTCCCTATAAAAAAACAAGTAACATTCAAATGCCTATAGTTAGCTTATAACAGAGGAGGATTAAGCCATTGTGCAAAGGTTAATTTGGACACTATATTAGAGTAAGCCCCCTTGAAAGTGTATCGTCTCTCTAGCCTGCTTATCAGGGCCAAATGCCCAGATGGATCGTGCCGCAAGCAAATCCCAGTCATATTTCGTTTTGAAGAAATCACCAAGCATCTTCCGATTCCAATCAATGCTTACAATACCATTCTCAATATCCTCTGCAAGTCCTCTTTCCAATGGCTCAGAAATCTGCCAAATGAACAGGAATCTCAGAAAACTTACTACATAAATGAATTAATTGTGATTTCCAAATAGCACTGGGATCAAATACAAATGAGATGGCTTCCATACCATGGTTATTTTATTTTTCTTGTCAGGTGTTTCAGCAAAACATTTCATTGATGAAGACTCCACCACCGTTTCACAGAATGAGACAACAGGATCCGCCACCTACAATTGAAGGGAAGCACGCATGAGACTACAGTACCACAAAGAAGAAGATGAGACCCTGGATGGTTCCCACATCAAAGAGTATAAGAAATAAGTACCTCACTTCAACTTCAGAATAGAGCTCTCTCAGATCTTTCATAATTGAATCCAAGTACAACTCTCCAGTGCCCAAAATAGTATGTTCCCCAGACTCCTCAACTTTAGTTATGGCCAGAGGATAACTTTTGCTAATTTTCCTAAGGCCCTCAACCATTTTAGGCAATTCACTGGGATTTAAAGGCTCAGTAGCTGTTTTCACAACTGGAAGTGTATTGAATTGGAGAGACCGAAATATGTAAACATCTTCATCATAATCGACATTACAGAGAGTAGCAGTTTTCATGATTGATGCATCCACACCTTCAATAAGAACCCAAGAACAAGGAGGAGCACTGCTTATGGGTATCCTATCTCTAGCTTGATAAATCCATAATTTTGTTACTTCTTTTACAGTCATTTCCTCCTCATCATCTGGGGAATAGCCTTCTCCCAACACCCGTACTGTCTGCCCTGTCTGAATTACACCACCATAGACCCTGCCGAAAGCATCGAAGACACTGCAATCAGACTTGGGATACAACTTGGTCACATTGACCATGAGGGGGCCAGAAGGATCAGAATCTATCATGGTTTTGTAAATCATAGAATTTTTGGGTCCTGTATATATATGATCTACTTTCCTGGCCACAGCTTCTCTGGCAGAAGGAATATGCTTAACCAGCATATCAGTAAAGCCTGAGGCTGCACCAAAAACTGAGCTACAGGCCAGCCTTAGCAGAGGCCTAACATTCAACTTGTAAGCTGCATTGCTAAGAGTGACACCAAGTTCTGCAAGAGTTGCCTCCACACTCTTCTTATGTTCTCCGATCACTTGGCTATATATTTTGTAAAGGGGTTCCAGCACGAACTGAACAAATGATCTTTCCCCTCCACTAGCATGTGGTTTCTTCTTGAATGCCCTAGTATCAGAATGAAAGTAAATGTCTCCCCAAAGACGAGCCGCAAACTTATCAGCATCAAATGGGACCCCATGGAGTTTGACATATAGTTTGGCAAATGACTGCAAAGTGAATGACCATCCTGCACTGGCACTTGCAAAACAAACATTCCCAGCCGCTGGATCTACAACTTGAACATTTCCAGCAGTTGTAGAAGCAGCAGAAATGTGGTTATTGATTACTTCAATTGTATGCCTCAGTTTGTGGTAAGCATCCTTGGGCGGGTAGTTTAAGTTCTGTTATTAGCCTGTCAACCTTTAAAGAGAAAAAGAGTACATAAGAAAAACTGGAGGTATAGAAAAGCATTGAGGAACTGCTTCTTTAATGAAAAGAGTGCATAGATTAACATTTACCTTATTAATTACAACTACAATAGGGCAGACGCTCTTGGATAGCATGCCGTATAGCCCTCTCTGTATTCACCTGTGCATCATGAAATAACATTACTTTCATATCAAGCAGCCCATAACATTCATATGAATAACGTCAAAAGTTGAATGATGTTCAGATACACTCCATTACAAATAAGAGAGGGACAACAACAAAATCATCTTAAACAACACAATCCAAAGGCATAGGATAAGTCACTGGAACATGGTTGAATTTAATAGAGAGTACTGCTTTCTGGCTGCAATTGACCATAGAATAAACAAAACCACAATGTGAATTCATGTTGTGGAGATGCCCACAGAGAGATATTAACAGCCTTTATGATTTCAAACTTCATACTTAATTCCAACTTGGGTTACTCGTGAAAGTCAAAAAAAGATTTATAGAATTTGTACGATCAGCAACAAATTAAGTTTGAATCAATCAGTGGTCATAATTAGATTATCTGAGAGATGAATGTTTAAATCCACAGAAGAATATGGAGCTTACCATCACTCCTTCTGCAGCATCAACAATCAAAACGGCACCATCAGCAAGCCTGAGAGCGGCAGTCATTTCATCAGAGAAATTGACATGACCAGGGGTGTCCATGATGTTACACAGGTAAGATTTTGAATTGCTATCTTCAAGAACAAGAGACATGGGAACTGCCTTGATTGATATCCTTCTCTCTTGTTCATCAATCCTTGTATCTGTGTACCTCATGTGCTTCTCACTATTTATATCAAACGTAGACATATGGTGTGTTTGCTCAATCAGCATATCCATAAAAACAGTCTTCCCATGATGCAAGTGCCCCACAAGAGCAACATTCCGGACCAAAGAAGGGTTTGACATGAGACCAATAAGAAACTGGGTGGACACATAAGTTGAAGAATCTTTGACCCCAACCTCAAATTTAATATTCCTAACTGGTTTGATTATAGGTTGCTCAAGAGGCTGCTCGTCCTCATCCATAACCAGAGTCTCAACATCCTCCCCATATACCTCTTCAGCGGTCGGATAGTACTTCTTATCCTCGGCAAGGACGATCTGGTTATCCATGTCAACGTCATTCGAAGCAGTAATCCACCCATTGGAAGCAGCACCTGCATCCTCATAGTCTGATTCAGGCCCATCTTCACCAATCTTGTCTGGAAGGTCTTCATCTTCATCCTCACCCTCACTCTCTCGATCAGATTCTATTTCAGGTCCAATATAGTTCCCAAACTCATCATATAAACTGTCATCCATGTTCTTTTCAAATCTGCCAAAGCATATAAGCCAATCAGTAGCATACTGCAGCCACCATAACCAACAAAAGTTATCACAGTCAAGGAAAAACACCTGTCCTATACTCTCAAGTACTCCCCCTGCCAAAGAAGCCAACAATAACATAGAAAATGAAAAAAAAATTGGTCTCCAATATGGTGGAATTTAAACCTGGGTTTCTAATTTTGGTAACTATTTTCTACAATTTAACACTCAATAACAATTCAAAAAGTCATATAGTAACTAACTTTTTGTTTCAGAACTGGGTTACAATTAACAATCGTATCCAGACCCCAACCAAGCCATGCCTCATTTATGCTCAAATCAAAAACGGGTGTCTTACTAACAATATTTCACCACAAACGTCATTGTTTCATACTTCACAAAACATGTACCATCTTTCTAAAAAGCAAACCCAAAAAACTTAAGTTTCTTCGCTAGTCTACTGACCACTAACTACGAAATAAATTAACTTTGGCTTTCTTTTCCCTTTAGGGTTAACAGTAACAGCAGAAATAAAACCATGTTAATAAAACAACAGTCTCATTTACATATAAAAATATTTTTTTAAAAAGAAGATGAAAAAACGAAGCTGAAGAAGACAAAAATACCTTCAAATTACAGATTCTCTATCTGGGATTTATCAGTTCCACTTCCGTTCCTTCCCGTCGCTGATGGCTAACAAAGAGCAAAAGCAGAACACAGAAATCAGCTATGAGCAGTGATTGCAGCTGGGCAGCAGCATGTGCCGAGGGTTTAAGATTGCGAGAAATTTGTAGATTTTTCTCTGGTTTTGGTTTTTTTGAAAGGGATTGGGTTTTATGGCCCAAATGATAAATCCAATTGGCCCATACCCGGATCCGGTCCAAATTTATTTAAAGAATTTTCAATTAACTCCAGTGGGTGGGCTAAATACTCAAAAGGAATAAGCATTTCTTTCTCATTTTAAATCAATTTTTTAGGAGAGAAGATAACAATTGGGCTAGGCTATCTTTTTTAAAAAAAAATTAAAACCATATTTGGTATAATAAATTCTAATTTAGAAAATTTATATCCCTTTTTTTCATTATTGTAATTATATTCACTATTTTGGGTAATTTTGATATTATTCTAATGAATATCAAAAGTAATTTTAATTTTATTATTAATGTTATTATTTTTTTTTATTTTACTTTTTTAGAAAACAAACTCATTTTGGCACACTATTTGTTTGAGCAAAACTAGTCAAGAATAGAAATGAAATGAAGAAAAAAAAGAAAAAGGAAAAACATAAATTTTATACACGGTCTTTCATTATTTATTTATTATTATTATTATTATTTTATGTATAACATAGGGAATATTCGCATCCACTGACATGAAATACATGTAAATGAGAACAAGGAAGCTACGCATTCCCTCACCACTATTAGCAAAAATTACATAAGCTTGAAAATCTTATAGCTAGCAGTTGTACACAATCAAAGATGATGTACACAAGTCACTAGTAACGAGGGCCCGGAAGAGGAGAGGGGCCATGATGGGGGAGGTCAGGGAGGTGCCGCCCCATGGTGCGGAGGACCCGGTGGTCCGTGAGGTGGGCGGTGTGGCGATTGGTAATTGAGAGAGATAAAGAATTTATGGTGCGGCCAAGGATAAGGTTAATCATTCAATTCAATTGAATATATACGCGTTTGGTTAACATTGACAAAATTGCTCTGAAATTTCTTTCACAGAAGAAAAAGAAAACACGTGGAAGTTGCTCAAACTGTTGTCTCCATTGAACATTATCACATTCATGATCACACTCTTTTTTAAAATACATATTATGGATTCGCATTTGCTCGATCATATGTACCCTCATACCAACACCACATATTCAAAATGTTTTTTTATTATTATTTTATCTCCTAATGCGTTGTAAAATATTGTTACAGAGACCAACGTGTAAATTACCGGCCATATGTTGCGATCATATCTGAACAGAAACTAAGAAATAAAAACGAGACAGATAAGAGAACGCAATACTAAACACGGCACACTCGTTTTATTATCATCGGGTCATGTCTGAATACAACAAAAGCCAAATATTACATAACTCCAGCAATCATGTAGTATTGCAGCTTACACATAGACATAGTAGTTACTATTCAACTCAAGTACGTGCGATCAAGGATGATGGTGGTGGTGATGATGGGGCGGCTCCGGCTTGTGTGGCTCTGGCGGACCTGGCGGAGGCGCATGAGGACCGGGTGGCGGAGGCTGATGAGGCGGAGGAGGTTCGGCATGCGGCGGACCCGGAGGCTGTGCGTGGGGAGATGGTGGCTTGTGGGGATCTGGAGGTGGAGGGTTGTGCATGATCTTTTCTCGAGTGTTTTTTTTTCCTTCTTGGTCTAGCTAGATGTTGTAGTAGTATTGTATTGGAATTAAATATAAGAAGCTTGGCTCTTTAATGTTATCTTCTGCATTAAGATTCAACCACAAGTCAAATTCATGTTTATCTTTAGGTAGGTTTGCACCTAAATGTCTTAGAAATCTCTAGATGGTGTAAATGCCTGGGTTGAATATGAATGAAGCCAAGCCCATGAAGGCCCGGTAATAAAAATGGGCCCATACATCAACCCATTAATAGAACATGGACCAGCTCTAAATTTTCCTTCTCCTCCTTCTTCTCAGGACCCATCTAGGTCAGTCAATTTCCAAAGAATAAGATTTGGTCACAATCAATGAGGATGAGACAGTAGACAAGGATTTGACCTGGGAACCCACAAATTTGAGCTACAAGAAATAGTTCTTAGGTCGTGAAGCGAAGTTGTTGTGCTCTGTTTTCAATCCATGACCGTCCCTAAACTATATATTTTTAGACGGATTTTAGACATTTTAATCTGGTTTAATTTTTAGTTACAACCTTACAAATTTAATCAAATCTTTACCTTCACTTAACAGTATTTATGAAAATTCCCATCTTAATCACTCACGAGAGAAAATTCTCAATAACTTTAGAGCAAAACAAGTGTACCGTGTATCATACATAATTAGATTTTAAACAGCATTAACCAATAGCATAAACAACAACAGAATACAAGCCCATTCATTTTCTCCTCCCAAACTTGCTTTATTTGTACAAAACCAACCATCCATTTTGCTTAAAACCCATACTCTCCTTTGACTGTGACATCAAAAAATTGCCATATCAACACCTCACCTAACAAATACGCCCGAGTACATAGAATCTTTGTAAGTTTATATCTAATACAATATACTCACAATTTATAACACAAAATACGTAGCTTTATTTCACTTTTCAAGTAAACCATTTGCTTTTATACTTGTATAAAATCATAATCATGTTGGATAAAAAAAATTAATAACACCTCAAATGAAATATACGAATATGCAAAAGCTGTTAATATATATTTAATATATTTTATATCTTTTAACATAAAATTTAGAATAAATAATGAATAATTAAAAAAATTAAATATAAATTTTAAAATAATTTTTATATATATAAGAGTTAAAAATGCATACGGGGTGTATTGTTCACAATCATGCGCGCACGTGCATGATGTACAAGGGCGGGTGACTCGTAATGCAAGCGTGCTGACGGAAAAAAGTCATAAAACGCTCCCACAGAAAAAGTAATTCAACACATTTTTGAAACCTCATTAAATTTTAAGTGCTTCTTCTCTCTCTCTCTCAAATGGGTTCGGGCAGTAGTAGACTCGGGTCGGGTCAATCTCGTACCCGCACCGATCGCCGATCTAATCTACTTTCTTCTCTCATATGCGGTGGCTCATCCTCTCGTGCGGCTGCTGTTGAGGTACTATTGACTTTATCGTCTTTCATTTATGGTCAAGTTCTGGGCTTTTTTAAGTCTTTGGAAATATGCTTGCGTCCGATGATCGGTTTTCTGCTAAAGTCAATGCGCTCCTTTTGTGATTTTTATGGGTTCTGATTGATTTTGGATATACCCTTTTCAAGTTTTTGACTTTTGTGTACTTTTTTTGGGTTTATTTTATTACCAAATTTTGATGTATAATGTTATTAGAAGAGGACATTTTTATGAAATTTGACTGGAAATTTCAGTAGCATGACTTATTGTTAAAACTTTATGGAATGGACCTCAGTGGAAACGAAGGGCAAACATATCAAATTCTGCATGGCATAGATTAAAATAATGTTTATGATTAGATATTGCTTTGCCTGGGGCATAATTTCTTGGGCTTGGAATTGGTTCTCTCATTTGTTATGAGTTTTATCTATGGAAGGAGGTTTTAGTATATCAGAAAATAACAGTGTTTGTGATTAGATTGTTCGCTCTGGGGTGTAATTTCTCTTGGGCTTGGAATTGGTTCTCTTTTTTAGTATGACTTTTATCTATGGAAGGAGGCTTTAGTATATCAGAAAATAATAGTGCTCTTAGTCGAGATTGAGAAATAAATTATACACACGCGCGCGCACACTTTGTAGATGTTGGAAATTCTAGTTTCCCTGAAATTGGAAATTCCTTGGCAGTTCACAAGTAAAGCTGACTTGGTGTTTTGCTAAATTTAGGGGTTATTTGATGCTTATATGGGGTTCTTGTTTTCTTTGAAATGACCTGTTCCGCTTTACTTTTTATTGGAGCTTGGTTTTATGCAAATTAGCAGAAGTTGGTTCTTTAGGGTATGGCATTTGTTATATTTCCTTTTAAATATTTTCTGATGTAAGGTGAAATATTAGTGGGTTATTGCAACTTCCTGGCTGAACTTGACTAGGCAGTTTCCTACCTGTTCAGTTGCATTGTTTGATAGTATAAATTATGTTGATTCTTTCACTTAGTAATTCTTGTATGAAGCACAAATGGTTGATACCTTGAAGAGTTTTTGTTATAGGTGGAAGGTTATCAAGATGAAAAACTGCTGCGCTCTTCAGAGCGTTGTCATCCTGGCATCAATCCTGTCCAAAACCCCTCAGGGGAGTCTTCCTTGATCTCCAGTACAGGAACACCATTTACGAACTCTGATACTGAAACTGGAACCTCATCTGAGAGCAATATTGCAGCTAGTGAAGATGGTACGAGAACTGTTGAGAGTAATAATCGTGGGAAATGCTTGGCTGATAGTAAGGAGTTAGTTTTTCCTCATCGGGTAAGTGCTGATTCTAGTCATCATGCATCTTATACAGATAGAAGTAGTACTGCAGCTTGTACTTCATTTAAAGAGCAAGAGTCTTCAGACCCTATCTCTGTAAATGATTCAGCTAACGAGAATGCAGTCAATGGCATTGACAATTCAGTGGACAAAGGTGTGTCTCAGAACTCTCTCGAGTCAAGCAGTTCACATTCTCAAGTGCTTGGAGACTCTGATGCTGATGGGGTGTCTGCTGAGAATCATGCAAGTGAAGTTAGAGCGGTCCATAATTCACCTTCTGATTCTGTTTCTCACATCTCCGATCTGCCAGTAAGTTTTCAATCACTAGGAGATGAGTCTATTAGAGGGGTCATGCCTGCAGGTCTAGGATTCCTTGTGTCTAATAGGGAACAGAACCGGGCTGATGGAAGCTTGCTACATGTTGACGTGGTGAGCATCTCTTCAAACATTTTGTCTCGTGGCAATGGTGATACAAATAACCGTGATGCTAGAAGGAATAGCCGCAGATTGTTTTGGGATGCATTTTCAAGACGCAGCTCTAGGAGGCTTACCGATTCTCCAACCATTGTTTTCTCTGCTGATGGTACTGAGGATCTAGAAGCTCATGACAGATGGCTCCTTGATTTCGGTGGTGACTTTTTTGATGATGGTATAGGAGGTAATTCTGGTTATCTGGGAAGTAGAATTCACCGCATGAATGAGCGAAGAAGGCAATCGAGATCTGAGGTAATCTCTTAGATTGCTTCCATTATCGAAGATTATGCTTTTTCTTTGTGTATCCAACTTGCTCCTGATAATGGAGATTAGCTAAAATAGTTTCAAAGATTGGGGCTTAGTAGAACATGTGCTATAATGGTATTTAGTGTTTTTTTTTCCATAATTTAAAATAAATATCTTGGTACTTATACATCAACAATCTTGATAAAGGTTTGATGGTAATTGTAGTTTGAAATAATTTGAGTCTCAGCCTTGAAGTGCTTAGATTGTCATTTTAGTTGTTAGGGGACTTGAAGCTATGTATGATGATTGATGTTCAGTTTTTCTTTTACACAAGTAATGGTCAGCTTTGCACTTTAAACCTAAGCTTCTGGTCTTTTTAATTGATTATGGTAGCTGGTGCAATTTTTCCTTTTGGCCTCCCTCTTAATTTTGATGTATTTCGTTGCATTAATGTTTTCAGATTTGGGAAAGATTTCGTGCTGGCCTTGATGATAATGGTCGAAGAAACACCTGCCCATCTGGTCTCCACCCTGATGGTGCATGCTCATGCGAGACATTCATGATGAGCGAAGATTCTGGCACCCGTGCAATATCACGAATAGTCATGCTTGCTGAAGCTCTGTTTGAGGTAGTTTTCTTTAATTTGATTGCGCATGATTCACCTAACTTACATTGTCAAATCATGTTTATTGTTTTCCATATTTAATGGGCTATTACTTCTTTTCATGATTTTTTCCCTTGCATGTTTTCAAAAAGTTGTGGATTTTATTTAGCCCAATGGAATGCACCTGTGGATGAGTGTTGATCATTTGTGGTGAGGGTGCATGTTGAATTTGTTTCCTTATCTTTAGTTTAGCTTTGCAAGAGACTGTAGGGATCATATTTCATTTCACAACTGCTTTATTTTACCTGCTTTTTAGCTCTTCAAATGTTGAACACACTGGTAACAGCCGGTGGTGTATGCTAAATTTAAATCACTTTCTTGATGGGTCACCACTCTTGATTTAACTGATGTGATCAATCTTTATTATTTGGGCATTTTAATCATGCAGTGTAAAGCTTCATTTTCAGCATTTGCTTTACCAATCTGCTTTATACACTATTCTATAACTTCAGGAAATGATGCAAAGAATTTTTTTGATATCCTTATAATGATAGGCTAATAAAATTTAATGATGATTCCAATTTAGCTTTCCCGTTGATTACTTAGATTTCTTCCCATTTAGCTTTCCCATTGATTACTTAGATTTCTTCCCATTGAAATATACAGGTTTTGGATGAAATTCATCGCCAACCTGTGTCACTTTCTTTATCTATGGTCTCACTTCCAGCACCAGAATCAGTTGTTGACTCATTCCCACTCAAGAATCACAAAAAGGCAGACAAAGTGGAGGGCAGGGATGATGATGATCAGTAAGTTCTTTGATAATTTAGTACTCCAGAATGAAGTGCATGTATTGAGATGGCTGTGGTGGATTATGTTTTGTGGCAATCACTTAGTTGTTATCTTATAATATCCATTTGACAGGTGTTACATTTGCCTGGCTGAGTACGAGGAAGGGGACAAAATTCGAGTTCTTCCTTGCCACCATGAGTATCACATGTCTTGTGTTGATAAATGGCTGAAAGAGATTCATGGGTATCCTCATTACTCTCATCTACTTCTTTTAACATTTTTCTTTATTCACAGGATTTAAAAGTCAAATTTTGTTTTTTCTTCTGTTTTAATGGCTTACAGGGTCTGTCCCCTATGTCGAGGAGATGTTCGTCAGGATGCCACCGAGTCCTCCAACTCAGAAATCCCATCAATTTGAAAGAATTGTGCATATCATTGTACATAGTAACAGAGTTTTACTCTATAAACGTTGTAGTTACTGCTATTGGCTATAAATATAGATATTTCTACATGAAGTTCATATTATGATATTAAATCTCCATATATTGTAGCTTCTTTTCCTTGTGGTACAATCATATAACTGTTTTTTTTTCTTTTGGCTTAGCTGTTTAGGAATGAGATTTTGCCGATGTATATGTTCATTTTTTTGGGGGGGCATTGCGAGTATGAATTAACATCCAAAGTGAGGGTTTCAATTACCAAAAATACTCCGAGAACAGTGTTCTTAGATAGTCATGAATCACCAGTTTTCTACAGAGACAGTTTAACTGCAGAGAGTAAGCACCAATCTCTACAATCTACTAGGCCAAACTCTCCAGAAGAGCACAGATTTTTATAACGGTAATACAGCCTGCATTCAGCTATTTCAGCAGAGAAGAGCCCTGGCTTGGGCTCCAGAATGGATTCTGGTCTTGGGAAATAACTGATTCTGATCTTGGGTTGTTTCCATTTTGTCCGCTATAATACTGGAAAATGGGGTTGTTTGCAAAGTTCTTGGAGCTGCTACTGGATTGATAGGCACTGGCGTGATCTTTATTCCAAGCAGGAAGCTTTTGCTGCTTATCTGGAAATGAATTAAGATTCTGGGGACAGTTTTCATCATTCTCATCATCAAAAGTTGTCCATCTCATGGAGTTGTTGTTGTGCTTCGCCTTAATAGCATTTCGCTTGTTCTCCATTTCTCCGACATGATCCTTGAACTCTTTTTTCACCACATCCAGTACAACATCACCATAACGATCGCACCATGACCTTGAACATTCATTTGAAAAAAAAAGAAAAAGACTACTATTGAGTTCAGAAATGAATGAATTTGATTACTTTTTGAGTTAGGTCAGTTAACACAAAATTAACTCAAAGAGTTGCACTAAATTGTTCCTTTTAAGATAGTTGATTTAAGAGGTAGTGATTTGCAAAGTCATTTATGCTTATATTAGAAAACAATAAGAAAAAAGAAGATAAAAGACTCACTTTGGAAAGAACTTTTTCAGGTCTGCTTTGTCCACGGGAAGTTTGGTGGAAATTGCTTCAATTTGATCATTCCTGTTGGAAACAACATTAGGTATAAGAATAGGCAAATGTGTAACACGAGAAACAATTACAAATTCTATACACTCAAAAATTCTTACGTAAATTTCATGTTAGAATTTGTAGTGCCGAGTTCTGATTGAATTCGCGACAACTCCTTCTTTATCTTGTCACCTAAAACCTGCAGATAATAAAATATATGTAAACAACATTTTGACGAATGCTCAAAGATGTCTCTTACTTGTCTTCTGCACAAGATAATGATATTAAGAATTTTAACAATATTGGACCTTATCAATGAAGAAATCTGATGGTGCACCATTTGAATGCAACTTTTTTTTAATCTCTCTAGTATTTGGTCCTTCTCCAACAGGACTCGAAACAAGCTTGCAAGTTCCCAAATAAGCTTCACTATCAGATCTTTCATTGAGAGGCAAAGGGGCAGTTTCATCCTCAGAATCATTTTTCTTCCATTTCTTGAACCCTTCAAAACCCCATTGCTTTCTTGCTGATTTTGATCCTCTTTCCTCCAAACCTAGGCCATTTTCGCTGGTACCATTTCCCTCTTTTTGCTCTCTGTGAAACAAAGTTCTAAAGGGTTTTCTCTTAGCTTTATCAATGATACCACCACCACCACCACTTCCCTTGATTGCAGACTCGTTTTGTAAGGTTTCCTGCATTAGAATTGATCTTGTTTCGCTTTCATTTTCCTTCAAATGAGTATTCCAGAAAGGGTTTTCCTTGGAACACAACATATCAGTTTTAATATGCAATGAGAACTGTGATTCAATATCAAAAATGCTCTTCTCTTCTCTGTTTTTCTTAATATTTGATGTGATGCCAAAAACTGAAGCTGCTTCTTTTATTTGCTGCTTCATTGCAGAGTTTTTGTTCTTCAACGTATTTCTTGAATGCAAATTCTCTTTGTTAATTTGACATTTCTCATCCTTCAAATCAATGACTGACCATTCTTCTTCTGAATTCTCTTTGTTGTATTTTGGATTCGCAACAATCACATCTCTAGCCTCAATCTCGGCTCCTTGCGCGGCTAATCTCTGTAACAATGGCCTCTTTGAAGCATGGTATTCACCTTCTGATATGCATTTTGCATAGAGCAGCTCCTGCCAAAACCCCAAAAAAAGAAAAAAAATTAACTAACACCCACTAAAGTTAGCAGTTCTTAGACGCAAAATTGAGTAAATCTTTACTTTCTATCTGAACAATGAAAACTTTTGTGAACCAAAAATGTACTAAGAAGACTAAAATATTTCATCAAACAACCATAAAATTTGCAGAGCTAGCCATTCCTGCAACGACACCCAAAACTAAATTACCAAAAGAAAGCTAATCTGAGCTAAAACTAACAGCTGCGTGAACCTAACTAGTCTAAATTTCTTTATTCTATTTGAAAAATGAAAATTTTATGGGCCAACAATGCAGTAAGATAACTGAACAAATTTCATGAAACACCCAAAAAAATTTAAAAAGCTAGCTATGCGTACCTGCAGGAACACCAACTTATCTCTCAGTATAATTGGTTGCTCTTGTTCAGCTGGAGAAACAATGAGGGTTTCGAGCAAATTCGATCTGAAAGCAGAAACTTCAGCTTCATCCAAGATTCCTTCCTTGTGCAAACCCATCAAGTTCAAAATCTGGTGATAGGAATCCTGCTGCCATTTCAGATTATCAGACTGTAACTTCGCCAGCCGATGCTCTGCCGCTGGCAACTGCCTTCTCTTGAAGGAAAAGGGAAGAATCGTTTTGCAAAGAGAAGTGATGGAATCATGAAGCGTAGAGTAGTACGTGGGTGTGTATGTATACACCATTTTCTTTGGCTTTCGTGACGTTTTCTTGATTTTGAGGGGTTTTTTTCTATGTGGTTAAGATTGCGGATTGCTGCTGTGAGTTGCCAGTGCCGTGATTTCGTAATCTTTTGTCTGGAAAAATCGGTGCTTGATTTGTGATTTGTTGTAAGATAATGATGGAAATACTTTGAATTTTGAGGAAATTTAACGGTCACTTGAAACTAGCCGTTGTGGATCGAGGGAAAAAGCGGTGTGAACCAACACGATGTCGTTTTAGTTGACACAGCCTGTCCGTGCTATTACTAGTTGTACACTGAAGTACTAGATAAAATTGCAAGGAGATATAAATTACATATTTATTAAAATTCACCCATAATTTATGATTTTTTTTTATAAATTACGATTAGATGATAAAAATTATTTTTTTCTTTGAGATTGTGGTGAAAGAACTATAAACAATTTATTTTGTGATTTTTTTTGTTTATATAATTTTTAATTTATGACATCTTTAAAAATATAATTTTGGGTATTATAACATGTTTACATAAATTTATGAATGACGCTTTTTTTTTAATTAAAAAGATGATTTTAAATTGTCTATTTTAAATTTTCATGTTTACTCTTTATTATATCTTTTGTAAATTAACAATAAATACAAAACATCAACCAAGTAAAGGTTGGATCTAAACTTGCCCAAATTCTCCAATCTTTACTTGTTTTAGATTAGAAACTCATCCAATCCTTCTTAGAACTCAATAATTGAATTCAAGATCACTGGCCAATATGATAGTGCTCCTTCCTTGGGTATTTATCATTTTCATGTTGTAGCTAATGTTTTAGGTCCTTTTTATCTTTCATCTTGGAATTGGATCTTGATTGGATGGAAAAATATTTACAACCTTGGAATTGACATACTCTTGGCCCACTTTGAAGACAAGTGATAAAAATCAAGATAGACAGTGATCTATTGTGCTCTAATGATCACTTATTTTCTTCTCCTAATTCATCACAAGTCCTTTTCCAGATTTTGGGAGTGATGTTTGGTTCTCTGGACAAAGCAATATGGAAGATAACATTGTGCCCATCAAATTCCATGATTAATATCCTATTTCTTAAATATTTAAACTATATTTTTAAAATTTATTTTTATTTGATAAATAATCAAAATTACAATTACTTTTAACCTTTAATAAAAATGACACTTGATTTATCTTCGAAAAGATGTCCCCCCTCTAATTTGGATTCCATAATCATTAATTTGAATTGGGTTCTTCTTAAGATAATGGCAAGATAAAAATTTCACTCTGAGCAAAAGAAATTGCACTTGCACATTCAAAGAGAAGCACGAAGCGTTCCACAAACCATTACCGTAACTCCAAGAAACTTGTCATCAAATTTCTAAAAGCAATAATTGCCATCAGATTAAGGCTTTGTTTAGAGGTTGAAATGATTGGGTTTTGAAACTCCAGCTGTTATGATATCGAATTTTCTCAAGCTGCTGCTGTCGGCAAGATTTCGGTTCTGCAACAAGGGCAATGAGCATTGCCTTCTAGCCATGGCAACAAGCACCTAGCATGAAACCTATGCGCACATGGAAGATGAACCAGGGTCTCACCAATCCTGATTCTTTCCAGACATATAGCACACTCTTCTTGCTCACAAGCTTTCCAGCTGAACTTCGGCCAACTAAATATCTTTGAACCACTCTTTTTTGATCCAAAAACTTCTGTAGGCAAATCTCCTGGAACCATACACTTCAAGCTCTCCTTACCATTTTGCCTGAACAGAAAATTTTAGCTAATGGGTATCTCGAATTAACTGATTCGTACAATTCTGCATGAAATATGCAAACGGAAAATGTGAAATTTTACCTCTTGGTTTCTGATTTCCTTTGTGTTCTGAGTCTTTCATCTAATCTTTCTTTAGCCTCTCTGGCAATTCCTCCAAGCTTTTGATCCTGATATGCGTGGTTTATTATACTCCTCTGCCAATCAAAATGAATCGAAATCAACATAGGAAGATTAGAGAAGAAAGGGAAGAAAATCTGAGAGAAAGAGAGGAAAAACTTATACCAGGGAAGACATGGAAGTGTGATGGGATTCATGTTTTCTGGTATATAAACAAAAAGAAGATCTTCTGGTTGAGGTGTGAGCAGAAATAGTTGGTGTCTCAGAAGGGCCTCCTCCACTTTGATGAAATCTTCTTCTTCTTGCACATTCAACTCCAGGAAGCATTCCAGCCATTATTGCAAACAAAACTCGCGGAAAAATCAATGAATCAAAACATTTTCTTTCTTCGACCTGTTGAATGAAGAAAGAACAAGCAAACCTGAAAACACTGAAAGAAGTGAAAGGAATAACTTTTGATGATTGAAGAAAACAATGAAAACAAAAGAGAAAACACTGTTGGATAAAATTTTCCGTGGTGCTAGTGGGAGACACGAGAGGGTCCACTCCATTGATGATCACGAAAGCAATCAAAAATCTCAATCAATGCAGTAGAGAAAAAGGCAGATAAAAAAGGAAGCTTCGGGTGTGAAGAGTTACATGGTGATTTATTACAGCACACCGGCAAAGACTCGAAAGAAGACGGCAATCGTTGGCAGGTGTGAGCCACGTGACTGGCTGAAATCAACACCTTGTCTTCTTCGTCCGAGTGAAATGGAGATTGCGTTGTGTAGCGTTCTCTCTTGGATTTATGCAGGGAAGGAGGTTGATTTGTTTTGTTTCTTGAGAAAGCTAGGAGAAGAGAAAGAGAAAGAGAAAGGGTAATTTTAATTTTGGTTTAATGTGTTTTTGAATCTTTTACTAGGCTTGCTTTGAAGTTCCATTATCAATTAACCTTACGTTCTATTGTCTAGAGACCAATGCCATGCCATGGTGTTCAACTTAATGCCCATTAATTTCTACGTAATTTAGTAAGTGATTAAATTTAAAAATAAAATTATAGACATAAATTAATAAGATAATATTATATTATTATTATATTTTTAATATTTTTTTATAAATTTTTTTTTAAAAAAAATTATATATATATTTAATTTTAATTTGAATAAAAATTTATAAAATACGACTATTTTTATTATAAATTTTTTAAAAATAAATTTAATATTTATAATCTTTTTTGATTTTATTTGATTTTTTTTTAAAAAAATATTTTTAATGTATATCTTTAATTTATGCTTAATTTTTTTTCTTTCAAAAATTATTTATATTCTTATATTAAAAAATAAAATGTAACATGGCTAAGTAAGTTGTGAGTGATAATAATACGAATAATAACTTTTGAAAAAATTAAAAATAAATATTAAATATTTTTAAATTATATATTTTAATAACTTGATGTAAAAACAACACAATTCCACTGTCACTGAGAATGGGGATTGTGTCTAAGCAAAATACATTGGTTGGGTACCCTAAAAACAGATTAACAGTCAAAATATTTTGCTGCAAAAGGATCTCAAAATTGATCTTCGATTATCAAATCAAAATAATGGTTAGGACTTGGGAATTCAGAGAATCATATAATTATGATGTAGAAAACATATTTTAATCAAAAGAGTACGTACTTGTAACACAAATCATTCATATTCTTTTTGGGAATGGTGCTGATCTATGTCAGCACTTTTTCTATTATTATTATTATTATAATAGACTAATTAAAGAACTAATTTAATTCTATTCAGGAGATTTCGTTGCTGGGAAGAGAACTTAAAAAGTAGTATTTTGTGGAGGTCATGTGAGAAGTAAAATCAAGATGATTCCTTGTTTCTCTCCCTTCCATTCCTCCTCGTCATCTTTCTATTCCTTTTTAAATGCAGAAATCAGGCCCACGTTAGAATCACTGCTAGAAGTCAGGCCCTTTTATTCGAAAAAGGAAATGGTGTGCATGAGCTGTGTACTTGGTGCTTGACCTTGGTCATACACTGCTAAACTCTACTCTGACGAGGAGGAATATTTGAAGAGCCAAACCGATTCTCTGCAAGGTGTAGGTGCCAGTACCGTGCTTATTTATGCCTGTTGTACATGTTATAGTTATGTTGTCTAATGGATGTCGCATATATGTCATTAGACATATAAGGCTGCGCACAAATGAAGATAATCTTCATGATTATCTATTGTTTTTGTTGCATAACATAAATCTTCAAAAGGTAGCCTCTTCACGTTGGAAAATTATGCTTATGATGACAAGTTTAGGCTCCTATGTTCGCACATTTTTGGAAGAAGCAAGTCAAATGTTCAAGATGTACTTGTGCGCAATGGGTGACGGACGGTATGCATTAGAAATGGCTAAGCTGCTTGATCCCAGCGGGGAGTGCTTCAGCACTAGAGTGATTTCACGAGCTGACGGCACTCAAAGGCAACAAAAGGGTCATGAGGTGGTGCTGGGACAAGAAAGTGCTGCCCTGATTCTTGATGAGACAGAAAATGTAAGTGCATTGCTGCGTACGTGTATATTGCATAGTAATTAATTCCCACTTGAATGTGATTACAACTCTTATTACCTGCAAATCATGCCTTGGATAGGATACTCGAACGGGAACTATTATTGGCGGAGGCTATTCTTATGCTGAGCAAGTAGGAGCCACTTGCTTAACAATGCGTGTGACGCGTGTAGTTTCAGTCAGTTATAGAAGTGGGAAGTCTGATTGGACACTGACGGAGAACAAGTATTTGGTTAATCTATGGTGGATAAAAGTATTCAAAATCTCCATGGCCAACGCAACCTTAACACAAGTTCCCCGTGGGTGTCTTGAAGGGGAGTAAAATTTTCTTCAGCGGTATCGTTCGCACCAATTTGGCAACTGGTAGGCTTTGGAAAATGGTTGAGCAATTAGGTGCTTCACATAACTTGATCCATCTTTGACTCAATGTAGTTTCAAAGAATCCAGGAGCTTGGATGCCGCGTTGGGCACTGCAGAAGAAGAAGAAGCTGGTTAACTAGCCAACTACATTTGCATCCCAATTTTTTAATCATTTGAGAATAGGATTATGATAAATTACCAATCATACAAGTTAATACGAAAGAGTAAAAATTAAAAATAAATTAAAAAAATTATGTGGACTTATATGATAAATTTTAAGAATTTGTAGGAAATAATTGTATTTAAGATAACTGAATAAAATATAGACCGAGTTTAAGAAATTGTTTTTAGAACCCCGAGCTTGCTTTTCCTTCTTTTCCTTGCCTTCAATTCAATTCTCATCCCACCTTCACCGAGGAACCACGAATGCTCCCCCTCAATCGCAGCGCAATCCATCTCTCTCTCGGAATGGACGATAAACCGTCTGTAAAATACTGCTATTGCTTAAAACTTTAGAGGAAATGTTATAAGATTTTGTTAAAATTCTTTATTTTTCTCCCTTTTTCTTTGAAGATTCAATCATTTTGATTTTTTGGGATCCTATATTCTTTAAAGTTTCAATCTTTGTAGTTCTTTTTCGCTTCCTGTATTACTACATCGTAAAACTATTCTGTATTTATTATTATTATTATTATTGCTTTTGGAAGTTGGGTAATTGAATGTCACTTTGATATCTACAATAGTTAAGTACTCCGAGTTGTTATAACTATGATTTTTCAATCAAGTTTTCCATTTTCCCTTTTTTCTTGCTTTGTTAGTGTGTGTTAGTTTGTGCATTTCTCATTCATGAACTTCAAAAGTAAGATTTAATTTGTGGTCCAGAGGGCTCTTGCCACTGACTCTCCGACAGGACCATTCGGCAGTGGCAGTGACAGTCACAGGGACATCTCTAAGGCATATCTTAATTCCTTGCAGTCCCAAGAAGCTAAGGATGAAGGAGCCGACGATAACAACAGCCCGATAGAAAGAGGTATTTCATGTGTATACATTTGCATACTCTTTATTTATTTATTTTTGTTTGTAAGTCTGATAAAATTTAAAATCTTTTGGTTTTGGGGGTTAACTATTAGAAAGTTTTAAATATTTATCTTGTTGGAAGGAAAATATGGCAAGAGGGATGTTTACTATGTGTTTTAGGATAAAAACATAAAACTAGGTGCCCTTATCATATAACCTATGCAGTTTACATTATCCTTTTATATATTTAGTTAAGGAGTTAATTTGCAGGGAAAACCTGGAGCAGATGGCAGGGCTCAAGACCAACATGATGTGGTCTGATGTGTTTCACATGAAATCAGTTTGAGCAGTCCAAATTTTTATGCATTGTTCCATTTTCCATATCTCCGAGAACAATTTTTGGGAAGGAAAGCACTAGGATGTTAGTGAATATATCATGAAAATTTTACCAGTGTTCAAGGTTTACTTTTGCTTAGTCCTACACTATTTGCATTGTTTAAGTGTATTTGACATGTTATACCATGCAGAAGTGTCCTTGAAAAAGCATGTATGTAAAAATGCAGGATCTTTTGAAAGACGTATTCTGTTTGGGCACTGAAAGAGAAAAAGTATTTGGATAATCCACGAAGGAAAAAGGATGCAAAATCTTTATGGCAAGGCAAGCTGAAAATAATTTCCTATGAAAATCTCGAACAGCTGTAAAATTTTCTTCAGTGGAGTTTTCCCCTCTCAGTTCTGTGATGATCACCGTTCTTGGAAAATGGCTAAACAATTAGGAGCAATATGCTGAACCGTGCTTCATCAATCTGTTAAACATGTAGTTTCAACCGATTGTAGAACTGATGAGTCTGGTCAGGCAAGGAGGGAGAAGAAGTTTTTGGTTAATCCACGGTGGATGAATGATGTAAAATCCTTACGGCGAAGGCAACGTGAAAAGAAGTTCCCGGTAATGTCCCCAGTGGGTGTAAAATTGTCTTCAGCGGCTTTATTCCAGCCAATCCTGAGACTGATAGGCTTCGGGATATGGTTCAGCAATTAGTGTTGAAGATGGAAATTCACCAGATGACAGGGAGAATACTGGAAATATATTGTACAGCACCCTGGTGTCACAAGAAGACAAAGGAGACAACTCAGCTTTACAAGAACAGGAAGGCAATATACTAGACAATGACCGGGACTCTCTGCTTTGTGAATTGCTTGTATGAAGCTGATTCTGAAGATGTCCTCTGTGCATAACAGAATTCATCCAAAGACCAATATTGTTCCATTTGTTGTACAGTTGTATGGCTTAGATTGTTAGCAAGTTTTTCATTTGGTGCTCTGCAATTGACCTTTTGTATATAAGAACAGTAGTTTTCTTTCTTTGAGAAGAAATACAAGAGTCACAGAAATTCTCTCATGTTTTCATTTTTCCAAGTATTAGGATAGCTACATGCTTGACAGAACTTGATTCATCTGTGACGCATGTAGTTGCATCTGACTGTACAACTTCCAAGTCTTGTTGGGTACCGAGGGAGAAGAAGTTTTTGGTCAATCCGCGGTGGATAGAGGATGCCAAATCTTTGTGGAAAAGACAACCTGAAAAGAGGTAAACTTGTTGGGTACCTCTTTTCAGGTACTGTTTTCACCAATTTTCAGACCGATGGGTTTTCGGAAAATGGCTCAGCAATTAGGAGC
This sequence comes from Xylocarpus granatum, assembly GCA_019650275.1. Taxonomy (NCBI): domain Eukaryota; kingdom Viridiplantae; phylum Streptophyta; class Magnoliopsida; order Sapindales; family Meliaceae; genus Xylocarpus; species Xylocarpus granatum. Next base: position 155,603 of record BNST01002773.1, read on the forward strand.
TGCATGCTTCACAGAGCTTAACTCTCATCTTTAACGGATGTAGTTTCAGAGAAGTCTCGTTGGGCATTAAGGGAGAAGAAATTCTGGGTTAATCCGCAATGCACAGAGGAAACAAAATCCTTCTGGAAAAAGCGACCCGAAAGAAGTACCCTGTTATAGCTACAAAACACCACGGGTAAATATCTTCATCTTGTCCCCAACTTTGTAAACATGCCAGGGCTTTTCCCATTCTAGGATCTATACAAGATTTGCTAGTAGATGAAATGTGAATACAGTTTATCTGTCTGATATAGACAGACATCATGGAGCAGCATTTTCTATAGCATCCGACCGTTACTACTGTCATGATTGGTTGATTTTAAAGTGAACATGCACGTGTAAAAATATTTCAACTCCTTCACCATTGACAAAGCTGCATTATCGTTACATTACGATGTAATCTGTCGACATTGGGCTGGAGGATGTTAATTGTTACAGCAGAAATGCCCAATATTGTTACCGTCCTTGTAAAATTCCAACAATTAGTATACTTCTATCATACTGCAATTACAAGTATACCCCTAATAAAATTAAGCGATTAGGAATAATTGTCTCCCTGAAATCCAGCCAATTAACCACTCTCATCCACAACGTCCTTCTAACCTCAACTTCCTCAAACTCCTCCACTTTCTTCGCCACCATTTCTGTTTTCTTCCCGTTTACACTCAATTTTCTGAAACAACCATTAAAAAACATAGTTCGTCGATAATTTTCAGTATTGGTAATTGTATTCTTTTTTCAATAATGGAGCAAGAAGAAGAAACAATGTCACCAACTTCATTCAGGCAGAGGCTCAAATCTTCTCTTCCCCTTTCCTGTTGCTTACAGAATACTCATCGCCACCGCCACCACCACCACCACGAAATCCAAACTCCCGACAGCAAGCCAACCGCTAGGCTTGTCCGAACGTCATCAAGCCATCATCCTCATGACTTCCCGGAACTTAAAGACAAGTACAGAAATTTCATTTCCCGTATCGGCGGTGGCAGCAGCAGCAGACCTAGACATGTCCGCAGACACTCCTCTGCGGATTTCAGATACGATGCTTTGAGTTATTCCCTCAATTTTGACGATGGTTTGGATGACAAAACCTTGGAGGAATTTCCGTTGAGAAATTTCGCGTCGAGGTTACCGCCATCCCCGCCGTGAGAGATCATCACTTTTGCTTTGTAGTATATATATATATATATATATATATATATATATATACACACACACACACACTCACATTGAGATATATTTCTATTAGGGTTTCTGCAGGTTTTACACTGCACTGCTTGGTTTCTGTGTTATGAAGAAGAAACAAAAAGTTGTCGATAGTTGACTGTATGCTTAAATGGATATAATTTCATTGTTTGAATCTTCAAATTTATTTAAGTATTGAAATATTTTTGTGTCAATTATTTATTCATTATTTGTACTAGAATTTAATTAGCTATTTAAGTCGTCAATATTAAAAACTAATTTATATAGCACTGATCATAGGAATGAACCATGCTAAAGTGATCGTCCCTTTCATCAGCACTTGGGATTTGGACGATGCAGGTCTGTTTGCTGCTGCCTCCACATTTCCTTTCTGCCCGGCTACATTTCCTGGCTTCTGCTGTTTCTCCTTTCCTTGTTGTTGTCCATTGTCTTGGCGAGCGATCACCATTACTTTCAACTCCGGTACTTCCTGGGGTTCTCCGTATCTCTGAGAAGAAATTAAGATAGATCTTTAAAGCTTATTAAATTATTTGATTGAGAAGTCCGAATTAATGTTGACATACAAGGACAGCTAACATAGGAAAACTGTGAAAGAATAGTTGAAACATTTTAATATAAGAAACTTGTGACAGGCAAAAGAATTGGGTGGGAAAGAGAAGGTTAGAAACTTCATTTCCTCCCCCATTCGTGGCAGCAACAGCAGCGGGCCGAGAAATGTCCGTAGGCAGTCCTACGCGGCTTTGCCGCCGTCTCTTCACCGAGGAAGTTTAGGGCTTGTGCTTTTAGTACGGAGCTGCTTTTGATTTAAATAACATTTCTTGATATTAAATATTTTCGAAATTGGGATGCATTTTTATTTTTTGTTAATTTCTTTCTTGAATTGAAATCATGCATGAAATTAATATAAAAAGTCCGTCTCACTACTAGCACTTTTTATTTAATTAATTATTAATATCTACTAACTACTAATTAGTACTTTATTTAATTCATTATTAGTACTTAAACAAGTAGTGAAACAATGCTTAATAGTAATAAGAGTAGCTAAATGTTATGATTATATGAATGAACAATGCTCATGTGATAATCCCTATCGTTAGCAGTTGGGAATTCCAATTCGCAGAAAATACAAGGCCACTTAATTTCAGGGTGCATGCTCTTCATATGCATGGCAAATGCAGTATAGATATAAAATTCCATTTTGCATATGCTGCATTTTCCTACGAGTTCTGACTTGTTTGCAGCTGCGACATTTCCTTGCTGCCCGCCAACATGTCCTTTCTGTTCCTGCTGCTCATTTGCGGGTTGCTTTCCCTTGTCTTGGCGATCACCACCACCTTCAACTCCACTGCCTTGGCCCTCCATTTCTCCGAGAATAAGAAAATTGAAATAGATCTTAATTTACACAGAAGTGTTTGTTATTAATTGATGATTGTGAAGGAGAGTAAATGTATACAATGACGGCAAGCATAAGAAAATCATGAATGAATAGGTGAACCGTTATACATAGGAAAATTATGAAAGCATAGGTGAGGAACTAAATTATCATGGCATTTGATTGTTCGTATACATGCATGCATGCTTTTCTTGCAATTGAATAGGGTGCTTGACAATGGTAAAAGATTTGGTTGTGCGACGTTTTGCCTTGTTGGGCTCATTCAAGGGCATTAAAGCCCAAAAAACACAAAACCCATTGGGCCCACCTCTGAAACTGACGCATCAACCAATCACCATCTCCTAATGCACTAGCCTTAAAAAATGACGACACAAACTGGTAGAATTTTTACCAAACTGTTTCTAGTGAAGCGATGTCATCGTAGGGAACATATCCGACATGCCCCACAAATGGGGTCAGATTTCCTCCTTTACGTCCTTCCTACTAGTCAAGTCAACAAATCTTCAAATCCGAACTTTCGGTTGTTGCAACATCTATTCATGTCCTTTCAAAAAAGTGTTTTCATTAGTGTTAATCATGTTGGCTAATATGTGCAGTTTACTTGTTGCTAGCCTTTCCATAATACTTTTTATTCAAAATATAAATGGAGAAAGGGGATTTGATATGTTTTAAAGTTTACTTTTAACCAGTAATCTAGCTTCATACTAATTGATTGTATGGATTTTATTGTTAATTTTTTTAAAAATATTTATTGTCTATTAAATTTTGATAATTTAAATATGATTAAATAAATAAATTAATTAATTTATAAATGCATTAAAAAATAAACCACCCTGAAAATCAGCATTGGATAGAGGTAACAGTAAGATGGCGGTGGTCTACAAGTTGCAAGAGTCATCATGATGTTTAACTCATTTTGATATTAACTTTCATGGGCACAAATGTCTTGACAATCCCCACCAAATTTATGTTAAAAGTAGTCTTGTCTCACGTATTAAAAAAATAATAAAAAAAAAGGTGCTTTTGGCACGAAAGCTAAAATATTAATAACATGCAACGCGCTTTGTGGGTTATATCACTAATTGAGGCTTTGACTCCAACGTTGGATGCTTCTGCAGAAGCACTTTCTCCTCTTTTCTCTCTCCAATTTTCATCTAGGTTTCGTCGAACTCAGTTTGTCCAATTCTTTTAATCAATTAAACAAATAAGAAAGTTGAACGCAACCTTTGGAGCATTAAGCAGGAAACTACCCTAGATCAACTACCAACCGTTTTTTATTTTAATAAAAATGGAATAAAAAAAAACTAAAATATCAACCAACCTATGCCTTAATTCATGGCTTTATAAATAGACTTAATTGCTATTTTATAAACATTATCAGAAATACCCATTTGAGTTCCAATATCATAATTATGATTATGATTAAGACTAATTACTTAGTCATTTAATTGCCTAACTTCCCTTACATTTGTCTAATTTTTCATGATTACGTTCTCTTAATTAGGTTTAGGCCGTAGCGGAAATTAATGGAAACCTTCTTGATTAAGGCTCCAAATCCACAATCATTTTCCACCTAGAGATCATGTAGAAAAGGGATGGAAATGCAGGCTAACATCAATCTCTATCTTTATCTCCAAGTGGCTTTAGCTTGGCTTAGCTTAGCATAGCATAAGTGTTAACTTGTGGACTTTTCTATAGAAAAAGTTTTGGACTTTTGGGAAACATATCTTTCCACTTGCATTTGCCCCACAAAAAAATAGTTAGGCGCAGCACTCAACCACTTTTCTATCTAAAAATGAGGGACTTCAATGTATAAATTACAAATATTTTATCTATATATGAAATATTAATGATGTTGACTTTACTTTTACAGAGATTTGAGATGTCTAGAAGTAGAAACAAACCTCTCCTTGTTATCTTTTAGTGAAAAAAATTATTGCATATTCCACACTCACATCAATAATCAGTCTAGCAATCTTGTCTCATCTTACAAAGTGCTTCCAAGAAAGCAGTATCTGTGACACTGTTTTTGTTTAATTAGTTATTACAAAAGAGACTCGACTCTTAATGTTAACCCTATCCACACTTCTTCTTTTGTTCATCCACTTCCTCGCAATTTCCTTTTTTAACTTTTTATCCACAATTGCTAGTTTTTAATTAAATAATCAAATGGGAAAGTTGAAAAGCTCAAAAGCGCTTTTGGACAGCGCTCTACCAAGACCAACTGCCGTGTGTTAAAGAATAAAATGGCAATAAAATAACAACAAACAATGCCTTGAATTGAGGCATTGCATATGTTAAGCTCATTATGTTATCAAAATAACAGAGTGGATATGAAACCTCAATTGTTGAACCCGCGTGTAGAACCAGAAAACCAACAAAAAATTATGAAAATCCAAGTTAATGTATAAGAGAGAACTTATTAAAACTGGTCTAC